>CM047812.1:119082323-119468577 GCA_026214975.1 Gentiana macrophylla | reverse complement strand
CTCTCTAGCCGAGCATGGCGGGACGAGCATTCTTATTTCGGGAGCTATCCTCACGGTTATTGTGACTTTTTGACTAGTATCTTACGATCTCGAGAATCCACTCCCAAAGAATCTACTCAACGGGTCACGAGGACCCGCAAGTCGGACTCTACAAAGGTCGACATCCAACGCCTATAAGTCCTAATGGGACTAAAAACGCAATGGCATCAAGTCCGAGTCAACAATGACGTAACTCGACTCTAAAGCGAGAGGATTTACCAGGGCATCGAGAGTGGGCAAAGATGATCATTTCAATCGATACCACTAAAGCTAAAAGTTCCATGGAACCAAAAAGCTAAGGCATCGAAGTTCAGATTATGTCCAAATCTCTCGGCAACATGTGTCGCGAGTCATGCGAACGACAAAGAAACACCACGACGCCGAGATCCGAGCGATACCACGACACCGCCTTTTAGACAAGAATTACTAGGACATCGTAGTCGAAATATATATCGACAAAATGAAAGCGGCATCGATTTCGACAAACTAAAAGAGATGCTCTGCCAGGGCATCTCCTCTACTACGCAACAACAAAGAAAAGTCCAAAATGCTAAGGCAAGGAAGACAATTGCGTGAATTCCGATCCGGAAGACCTACAGTGCTCTTAAAGCTCTCCCATTGGGTTCTTCTCACCAGGTCGAACAGACGGTCGACAGCTCTCGACATTGGCATGCCGATAATAAGGAATTACTATGCCTAAGTATAGATAAGTTAAGTCCGCAAGTCGGACAATACTAAAATCGATATACCAAGGCTCATTTTCTAACAATGTCAAGGCCCTTTCAATCCGACGGGACAAAAAGGTCAAGGCAAATAAGCTTAAGTCCGCCAATGGATAATGCTCAACTATATAATAAAGTCAAGGCATTTCAACGTCCGACGGGATAGGAATGTCAAGGCTTAAATAGTAAGTCCGCAGGGCAGATTTAAATTCAGAGCATTGGATGACAGTGGCCGAGATACACCTTTGACAGATCGACCGACCTCAAGAGCTCGATAGATTCGGGGGCCGGCGACGATACCGAATATCGCACCTCCACGTGACGTCACGAGATAGTCCTCCTCAAACGAACAAGTGATAGCCCAAGGTCGAATTACGAGCCGGAGACATCGACAACCGACATGATCGTGAGAACCGAGACGACGGGCCTCACAGCTTGGTCCCCGCCATACTGAACAAACGTCCACATGCAGTCGGTTCCCCGACTCGGAATACGACAATCGACTCTAAACAAAGGTAGGATATGGTCCCGAGCTCGACTAACGCAAGTCGATTAAGTCGGCCTCGAGGACAGAGTCCGCACTAATGAAGAGGCCCATTATCCATGGGGATAACTAGGCAAATGGGCAAAGCCCATATAAGTTTAGTAAAAGCCCAAAGCGGCTAATACGGTATTTTACCCAAACCGACATGGTTTAGGGTTGTGGTAATGAACTCTATAAATATACACTTCCAGTGAACTACGTGTGACTTGATTCCCTGAAAGATAACAGATAACGTAGGCAACCCGAGAGAGACTCTGCGCCGCCTAAAATCACCCCTAAAATCATCCTCGATTCAATCATCCCCAGATTAAAACTACCGGATTTATTCATGTATCAAACCCAAGATCGCTCGTAATCTTATATTAAAGGTGGAAAGTATCAATTTCTCTAAAGTGTATAATGAATAGAGAAATTCCGTTTTGGAGAATAGTATTGCAAATTTTATAGATTCTCTACTAACTACTAGAATTGGCGCAGATTGTTTTTAATGAATCTGAATTATTTCAATTTCTATATCTTAATGATTTATCTTCTTTACATTATTTCTATATTTTTTAATGATTTATAATTCTTTTTACATTAAGTGCTTTGAGAGACTTCATGTAGATTATGTAAATCATTAAAAACTTTGTCAATAAGACATTACCTGCAGTGATAATCACTGGCGCTGTTAACCCGGCCGCTGCTCAGCCTCAGTTGGGATAAAACGATGCGTGTGTGTTTTTTAGTTTCATCCAAAAAAAAAAAAAAAAAAAAAATCATCAAAAACTCTATTTTAGAGTTATCAAAAAAATGTTATGACCCAAATGCTAAAGCTGGCTCAAAGGAGAACACTACAAGGGATTGTAGACAAGAACTACTCATGGAGACCCAAAACCTCAGTATATGGACAATTCTTCCAATCCGGGTTGGAAAGAAGGGTGTGGTGCCTTAGCTCATGGGTGATCTGAATAATAAAATTCTTCATAAGAAGTAAGTGTCAACTTACACAATGACACAACGTGTTTTTTTTTTTTTTTTTGAGGGTACACTACGTGTTGGCTCCTTATAAATTAGAATAGTAAATCAAGATTTTAAGCAGATACTTTTTATTTTTTATATTAGAATACATATTTTGTTTAAGAACAAAATTTTAATTCTCTCTCTTTTTTTAATTTGTACAAAACTTCAGTAGTTAGTAAAAACTCTAAACAAAAAGCCTTTGTACTAAATCAAATGCGAAAAACAATGAGTTTTATATTCAGCCACGGACCTATATATAAAGAACCGCCTTCCTCAATTTTAAAAAAAACCACTAATATATGTAGTATGCATCTTGTTTGCTATCCTTAATTTTTTATTTGTCTGTTTAAAAAATTTCTTGTCCCTTCTTGCCCGAGATCCTACGTCCGCCACCGCTTATATTAGTTTTATGATTAGAATGAAAAGTATTGGTTAGTTTTTTTTTTTTTTTTTTTTTTTTTTGCCCTAATCTGAGTTTGAACACCTGCTGCTCACGCTGGGATTATACTACCACCACTTTAGGCACTAACGCACTTGTATTGGTTAGGTTTTAGTTTCCTTATTTTTTATTAGATATATTTTATAAATTTGATTTCACTTTAAACTCTTTTGTTTTTCACGTTTAATTAACTTCCAAGTAATAACTAAAACAATAGTATCTCTTTAATCTTTCCTTTCCTTTCCATTCTTTATTCCTTCATAAATTAATCATAATTTCCTTAAGATTTGCATGGACATTACCTTAATTAAATTAACACCCATTTATGACATTTGTGTTCGATTGATTTCTATGATTTTCATAGATTACGATTTGATTCATCATTTAATTATTACAAATTATAATACTGTGTATTATATAAATTAATGTGGTTGAAGTTGTGTAACAAAAACAGTTTCTTCTAGCTCAAGTGAAAAAACTCACTGAGCATCGATCAAACCGGGGTTTCATTACTACATTCGTACGATAAAATTAAGGTATGGAATCCACACAATCAAGTGAAACATGCTACTACTCTATACTTGGGATCCACAAGAATGCCACCTCCTCGGAAATTCGTTCAGCTTATCTCGACCTTGCTTTGGTATTATTCTTTTAAATATTTCAATTTTTTTTTTTTCTTTTCTTTATAAATATCATGAGTAGCAGAGGCCAACCCTTCTTGTATATATACACAAGTACAGAAAGAAATGATTTGAATCTTAATTTTTTTTTTCAATGTGTTAATTCTCACTAAAGACGGTGAAATGAAAATTTTTCTGAATGAATTCTCACACTAAAGTGGTAAATAAAATTTTTTTCTAAAACATAAATATCAAACACTGTAGAAAGGAAAAATAATACATAAGTTTCAAACTCTGTAGTTAAAAACAAAAAAAAAAGGAAAAAAAAAGACATGTAGCAGCTAGGATTTCGATCTGTTGATCACAAGGTTAATACTTAGCAGCATACCAATTGAGCTGCAGGGAGAACTATAATAAAATGTTCAAAAATATATACATACACAGTATTTATGAAAGATACTAGTAATTTCATACAGAAATTTGAAATGCACATGACCCGCCTCATGTATGCTTGGTCCGTCCCTGGGTGTAGCCACACCCATACCACCGGTGGCAGCTATCCCCGGTGATTTTTTTCAATATATATATATATATATATATATATATATATATATATATATATATATATATATATATATATTTCAAAAACATCCATCAGTTTTCCATGGTTTCAAACTCATAGCTTATTTCTACACAGCAGCATAAGACTAAATGTGTTGTGGGTTGATAACATTTTGAAAACAATTCAGTAATTTTTTTGAATATTTCAAAACATCCATCGCTTTCTTGCATGCAAATTCAAATAGAGGATACAAACGATATTCGCCGGACAATGCTCACTTAAAAATTCACAAAAGGTATTTTTAAATTTTTTTTTTTCTTTTTCCAAAGATCATAAGTCGTGTTTCCACCTATGCAGACATCTTAGCAGTTCACTTGGCGATGATGACCTTCTCTTTAAGAAATTTATACCACTTACTAACAAGAATATTTCTACCTAAAATATGTGAAATCACAGCTTTTATCGTGATTAATATTATGGTCAAAACTTTTAGACCATCCTTTATACATAAATTAAAAATATGGCATAAACATCTAACATGAAAAAAAATTGACTGCTACAAAGAGGTTCACAATATCGGATAAGTCGGGAATAAGAGTGTTGTTTGAAGCATTGTCAAATGCAATAGAAAAAACTTTACCTTTAAATCGTATTCCTAAAAATATCAACTAATAAAGATGCAATGTTAGAAGATTATGAGTCTCGTTAAATAAACGAAAAGTAAGTAACTTTTTTTTGGACAATCCAAGTGTTGTCAATCCAGTGAGCCGACACGCCCAAATAAAAATTGTTGGCCCTCCTATCCTCCCAAATATCGGCAGATACACATATTCAGAATTTATTTTTCTTCAAAATTTCTATAATAATATTTTGTCGTTTAATAAATTTATTTTTGAAATCTCTAGTAACCGTTGCACGCGGGATACGAGTAAAAGCCGGCTGCAAAGCCCCCTGTACGTAAGTTTCGAAAATAGGATTTTCAGGAAAGCTAAAAGGGTGAAGTTTTTGTATAGTGTGTACCTACGTAGGTACACACGACGTGGCACGATCTGAACCACACAGTTAAGTGCAGAATGAAATCGTGTGGACAGAACTGTGCCACGCAGTGTGTACTTACGTAGGTACACACTACGCAAAAACTTCCCGCTAAAAGGAAGACCCATCCCCACAATAAGATCCGTGGTTAGATCTCTACAGTTATCACGAGTGTAAATAAAGAGTGGATTAGTGTTACTTCCGCCGGAGCTCGGCATGTTTAGCTGGGTTTTCTTTGTTTTTTTTTTTTTTTCTAGAAAGTAACTCGCCTGTGAAGGGTCCCGGAAAGGCCGAACCATATAAAAACATTTTCATAACAAAATATGTCTCAATTAAGTTGTAGAGAAGAAATCTGCGCACTACATTCTACAAAACCAATAGCTGGGTGAAAGCAAAGAAACAAGGTTGCCTGATCTTTTGGGTCATTCCGAAAGACTAGCATTGAACATGATCCCCACTCCCTACTCCTGCTCCATATCCTCGTGGACCATCATCCTTCTTTTCATGTTCATCTTTTGTTCATTGTTGGGCTCTTTTTCATCATCTGTAATCATTTTGTCTTCGCTGCCATTTTTACTTTTAGCCGCAAATTCATCATCATCAATCTTGAGATCAGCAGAAGTTCGCCGGTTCTTACTTTTAATGCCTGCTCAAGCCTTGTCACCTCTTCAATAGTTCTCGCATTTCAATCGCAGCCTTAATGGATGTCATCCTGTTCAGTGTAGTAGAGCAACAGTTTAGAAGGTCGTTCCTCTTTGCGACTTTCGGGGTGCTTGTAACCTCACCGGTACAAACGCCTTTACGTAAACCTTTTAGCTTCTTCTTCGCCTTCTTGAGAAGCAAATATCCTTGAGGCCTCCATGCGGTCCTTTGTTTAACTTTCCGAAGTCCAAGAACGCAGACGCTTCACTTGTGAATGACATACGCACGATAATTGGGCTTCTTCGTGATATTGTTATCAAGCAAGCTAAGAAACTCGCACTTAGGAAGCGACGCAAGAGGATCGATCTCAATTGCAAGTTAGTCAATCTATTGTTTGTGAGAATCAAGGTATGCAACTTTGGTAGAAACTCTCCAACTGGGATTGATTCGAGTAATCCCGTTATTGTTAATCAATAAAGTACCGAGCCTCATTAAGAAGGGAAAGTCCTCCAACTTAACTCTCTCATTGTCTCGACAAATCAATGGTATCAAATTGGTCCTCTCAGAGCACCCAAATTCTCAATCATAGCAATCTTATTACCTCAAGATCGAGCTCGCTCTCGAATAGCATTGAAAAATGAGGGCTTTTCTCAATCAAATCTCTTGTTAGTCGAACCATTCTTCTTTTGCATCAAAAAGGAAAGAAAGGGTTTTACTTGGGTTTGTAGACGCGACGAAATTTCAAGGGTTTTACTTGGGTTTGATTATCAAGTTTGTTTTTAACACTTAAACAAATTTGATAATCAAAGAAATCTATACTATAATATAAAGATGAGCTGTTTTAACCCAATTACCCGTAATTTTAATCCAAACCCATAAAATGACCCGGTTTATACCCGCTAGGAAAAAAAAAAGGAAAAAAGAACAGCTGTAAAATATGAGCATAATCTATACTCGTTAATATATCAAGATTGTTAAAACAGCAAAAAAAGAATCAAAAATCACGGAAGCAATATCAGAATCACGGAAGCAATTTCATCCAAATTTAACATCATTCAAATTTTGATCTTCTTAACGAATAATATTCTACTCCCTCCGTCCCACTTTGTTTGGGACTTTTGGGAACTCATAAAAAATAAGGAGACATCATTTAATGTCTTGTCTACTCATTAAAAACATAGCTCAATTACAATTACATCCTTTTGTGTTCTTCTACAATTTTCAATAAATTGTTATATGAGGTCATTTTAGACATTTAAAAGATAAATTTAATTCTAAACATTAGAAGTGAGACTAATTTTGGGACATCCCAAAAAGGAATAAGTCTCAAACAAAGTGAGACGGAGGGAGTATAATCGACCGTGGTGCCTTTACCCGAGAAGAAAAAGGAAGGGCGATGAAATCTGGTTAAGTGATCGATCGATCGATCTGTTTTCCCAATCGTAACCCGTAATTATACTATAACCTTTTTTAATTTATACTGTAACCTTTCTATGGATTCTTTATTGCCGATTTCTCTGCCCATCTCCATTCTGCTTATGCTTTATTGTAGATTAATTTGGGTTTCGTTTGTGGATGAATATTTTATTGAAGATTTTGGTTTCATTCGTTGATGAATATTTTATGATTTCTTACAGTTTGAACTTTGAAGAGGCATTTCATGTTTTTGTATGAAGGTTGCCTCTTCTTACGACAAGTTCCTTATCGCTTCATGTTGTCATTGTTTATTGCATTTTCATTACGATTACGTGTTGTTGCGCTAGCTTTTAAGGATTTCAGAGACAAAAACTTACGGAGACAAAATGGTAATTTGTGCGAATAAAGGTAATGGAAAGAATCGGAGATATGCTACTTATGAATTTCTTAATCCTTTTGTCTTTTAGTTTCTTTATTATTATTTCTCCAACATATTGAATCAAGATTTGGGTAAATGTTAGATTTTCTGTTACTGTATTGCTGTTTCTCAGATTGTTGTATGAACTCATGATTTTCATTGTAACCTCCACTTTCTATCTAACCTTAAACGTGCGTTCAGATTTTTTATTCGATTTTATGATGGATATTAAACTCAGTTTCAATAAATTGAACTTTACCGAGGTCATACGCATTAATATTGCTTTAGTTGTAATACGTGCTAAAACGGTATCGGGTGGATACATACTAAGTTCTACTCCCTCCGTTCCATAATAACTGATGCAGTTGCCAAAATTATTTGTTCCATTTTATATGAGGCAGTTATATTTCCAATGCAGTATTTATTGTATTTTTCCTTGCTTTACCCTTATTTATTACAACATGAGAGATAAAAAACAAGGCTACATTAATTATACTCAAGGGCTTTTTAGCCATTTCATTCTTAAAGTTAATGCATTAATTTACCTCCTTAATATGCGTAATTTTGGCAACTGCCTCAGATAAATTGGAACGGAGGGAGTACTTTGAGCTATAATTTGAAGAAACTCGGAAGAAACATGTTTCATCTTCTAATGCTACCATTTTGAAGATTTTCAACAAGATCAAATCCAGAATACCAATATCTATATCATCTATATCTTATATGTATATGCTTGAGAAATTTGAGTGATAGTAAACAAAAAAAATCAAACACAACACGCTGTTTATCCCACATTGCATCTTATACATAGAGTAAACCTTTATCTTCATACAATAATTGGACCCTTGGCACTACTTTTAATCACTACCTTCTTGCTATATGCAGGGGCGGCTGCAGGAATTTTGACAAGGGGGTCGGAAATTTATCATTTTTTTCCCGTATCACACATATATTTGTATATTTACCTCTGTACATGTAATTATAGAGTAATGTATAAAAATAAGGGTCAATGCATAAAAATAAGAGGGTCGATTATACATAGATATGCTTATTAAAAAAATCTCCATTGTTGTTAAAAAAAAAAATTTATTTTAGGAGTCGGCCGCACCCACAAAGCTTGGGTGGAGCCACTGGCTATATGTGGACGATATTCCTATACCAATGATCTACATTCTCTGTTAGTGCGCAATGCAACACAGTCTTTGTTGAATTATTCTTTCTTACATTTTTGTATGAAGATACACAAAGTTGTCATTGCTCTTATAAAGAACAAACTAAAATTTATTGACTTCAACCTACTTTGTTTAATTTACACATTATTATTCACCTCACTTTTCTGAGATTTAAGGTTGGCATGGATCTTTAACCAAAAAGTCTCGGTAAGCAAAAAGTCTTAGCCCCAATTTCAAAATTATCTCATCTGTTTATATGAAATAAATACATGTCGATATATCTTTTCTTCTATCCTGTTCACCAACGCATTTTAATTAGCTATGGCAAACAGTCCGGTGTCATGGTGCAATTTAGTTTGAATCGTCTTTGTTTTCTCGTTAATAATGTCCTATTTTTTAGGATAAATGGCTAAGTAGACTTAGTCTTATTTTGCTTTTAAGTGTCGCACTATCTCCTATTTTAGTGCTAGATTTGTTATTCCCATTTTCACTTGTAAATCATGGCTATATATAGCCCTAGATGCAATCAATAAAAGTATATTCCTCCATTATTAGCTTTGATAAACTTACATTTGGTATCAGAGCCTGGGGAAAAACACTTAAACACGAGAGTTTTGTGTGAGAATCTGGAAGGATGTCAGGAGATAAGTTTGTGCAACCATCCATCCCAAAATTTGATGGCCATTACGATCACTGGGCAATGACCATGGAGAATTTTCTAAGAAGCAAGGAGATGTGGAGTCTGGTGGAAGATGGGATTCCATCTAATGTTGTTGGGACAGAGCAGTGGGAAGTGAGGCACAACTAAAATTGGTGGAGGAGGCCAAATTGAAGGATTCAAGGTCAAGAATTTCCTATTTCAAGCTATTGACAGGAAATTTCGAGACGATTTTGGATAAAGGAACATCCAAACTCATTTGGGAGTCAATGAAACGAAAATATCGTGGCTCCATTAAAGTTCAAGAGGCACAACTTCAGCCCTAAGCAAAGAGAATTTGAGCTCCTTCTGGATGAATGAAGAGAGAAAAGGTGGATGACTTTCTTGGAAGGGTGCCGTGGTGTGGTCAACAAAATGAAAGCTAATGGTGATTCCATGAATCAAAGTACAGTGGTGAGCAAAGTTCTCAGATCATTGCAATCCAAATTCAATTATGTGGTTTGTTCCATAGAAGAGTGTAATGATCTGAGTGTTTTGACTATTGATGAGCTCCATGGGAGTTTACTGGTGCATGAGCAGAGAATGCAAGGCCAGGGACAATTAAGAGAAGAGCATGCCCTAAAAGCCTCGTGATGATAGAAGTGGCAGAGGTAGGGAAGATGAGCATCTAGAGGAGAGGAAGAGGAAGAAATACAGGCAACAAAGAAGCAGTTGAATGCTATAAGTGTCACAAACTGGGACACTTTATATATGAGTGCCCAGAATGGGACAAAAAGGCTAATTTTGCAGAAATTGAAGAAGAAGAAGAGCTGTTACTGATGGCTTATGATGAACAATTGGTGCTGATGGCCCAGGAGAAATTTGGCAATGAAGAGATGTGGTTTTTAGACTGGTGCAAAGAATCATATGATCGGCAACAAGAATCGGTTTTCGTAAATCGGTGAACAAGGGCTAAGCAGGACAGTAAAATTGGGAAATGGCACAAAGATGCAGGTTGCAAAGAAAAGGAAACATCGGGATTCATTTGAATGGCATGATTCGGTAATCTCGATGTGTACTATGTCCTCGATTCAAGAGCAACCTATTTAGCATAGATGACTACAAGAGAAAGGATTGGCCATTTTGTTCTCTAATGGTACATGTAAGGTGTTCCATGATGATAAAGGAGTAATAATGCACACCAACATGAGCAAAAACAGGATGTTTTGGTTGACAACTACTATGGCACCTAAGCCAAAACATCCATGTGTTTGAAATCGTAAGGAGAAATAGATCAAACAACACACACGTGGCAATCGCAGATTTGGACATCTCAATTACAAGAGTCCGAGGACACTTGCCTCTAAGAAGATGGTGGAAGGATCGCTCATTCTAGAAGCACCAGAGAGAATATGCACAACTTGTCGGTGGGAAAGCAACATGAGAGGCCATATCAAAGAAGAGTTTATGGAGAGCATCAAAGCAATTACAATTGATACATTCTCGATATCTCGTGGACCTATCAAACCAACCTCTAGCAAAGGGAAAAGGGTACTTCTTGAGTTTTATTGATGATTTTTCCGAGAAAAACACGGGTATATCTCATTACATGAAAAATCGAAGCATTTGTTACTTTCAAAACTTTAAGAATCAAAGTTGAAAAGGAAATAGCTCTGATAACCAAACTTTAAGAACATGCATGAGAGGTGGTGAGTTTAATTCAGATGAGTTTGATAAGTTTTGTGTGTCACAAGGGATTACTAGACAATTGACAAGAAATTTACACCCTCAAAGAAATGGTGTGGCAGAGAGGAAGAATAGGACAATTATGGATGCTGTTAGATCCATGTTAAATGAAAGACAGGTCCCTAAAATCTTTTGGCCAGAAGCAGTTAGATGGCGTGTCCATATCCAGAATAGATGTACAACTACAGCCCTTGAAAATATTACACCTGAGGAGGCATGGAGTGGTAAGACACCTATAGTGAATTACTTTCGAATTTTTGGATGTATAGCACATGTTCATGTGCCAGATCAAAAAAGGAGCAAACTCGATGATAAAAGCAAGAGGTGTGTATTTCTGGGGGTTAGTGATGAGTCCAAAGCTTGGAGACTATATGATCCTAGTTCCAAAAAGATCATAATTATCAAAGATGTTGTGTTTGAAGAGGAGAAAGTTGGGACCTCGGGTAGGACACCCACCAAATACAACAAGATTTGCTAGAGTGGCCGTAAGAAGAATCTACATTTGAAGATGAACCGTAAGGTGTGGAACCAGAGAATGCAGAACCATCACCCCACATTCTCCCTCCATCGAACTGTAGAATGCAGAACCATCACCCCACACTCCCCTTCCACTGGATCAGTCAAATAGTAAGATCTCCTACAACTCAAACAAATTCGGGTTCAAAGGAGGCAAAGAAGAGAAAGGAGAGCTCCAAGTCGGGTTGAAAGATTTTGATACTGTGGGATGAAGAAGATTCGAAGATACACTTCATGCCATGATGGTTACTGTAAAAGGATCCCATAATATTTGAAGAGGCCATCAAAGATGACAAGTGAGAAAAGCAATGGGATCGAAATAGATGCTATTGAAAGAAATAACATACTGGGAGCTCACCTCATTGCCTAAAGGTGAGAAAACTATTGGAGTTAAGTGGGTGTTCAAGACAAAATTGAATGAAAAGGGAAATGTGGAGAAATTCAAGGCGAGGCTAGTGGCAAAGGGCTATGCCCAGAGACAAGGGATAGACTATACAGAAGTTTTTGCACCTGTTGCAAGACTTGACACAATTAGAGTGATACTTGCAACAGCTGCACAATATGGATGGAATGTGTTTCAACTTGATGTAAAGAGTGCATTTCTCAATGGGGAGCTAAAGGAAACAGTGTTTGTAGATCAACCAGAAGGCTTTGTGAAACAGGGGGAAGAAGAGAAGGTCTACAGGTTGAAAAAGGCATTATATGGTCTGAAACAAGCTCCTAGAGCTTGGTATAGCAGGATTGAGGCATACTTTGCACAAGAAAATTTTGTGAAGTGTCCTCATGAACACACACTATTCACAAAAACAGAGGGAAGTAATGTGTTAATTGTGAGTTTATATGTGGATGATTTAATATTTACAGAACTCGATCCACATATGTGTGCTAATTTCAAGAAATCAATGATGAGAGAATTTGAAATGTCGATTTGGGAAAGATGAAGTATTTTTCGGGAATAGAAGTCAAGCAAAGCAATCATGGAATTTTTCTCGTGTGCAACAAAAGTATGCAAATGAAGTGTCGGCAAGGTTTGGCATGTCGAGATAGCAATGCAAATGAGGAATCCTATTGTTCTGTGTACTAAACTTTCAAAAGATGAAGGAGGAAATCCAAGTAGATGAGACTTTGTTTAAAAAATGCTAGTAGGAAGTCTCATGTATTTGATAGTAACAAGACCTGACTTGATGTATTGTGTGAGTTTGCTAAGGTGTTTGTGTCCGCACTCAACCATAGTACATTGGACAAAGCAAATAAAAGAATGCTAAGATATCCGAAAAGGCACCATCTTGTTAAGGGTGATTTTGTACGCTTTATAAGGATATATTTTATATCAATTTTCCATATTCGTATGTTTCTCATAGAAATCGAGCTTTATATTGAAATATTGAGCAAATGGTGTTTTTAATAGTTGAATTGCAAAACGAAACTAATTATGTGCTTAAATTGTGATTTTATATTATTTTGGAGTTATGTTACGCTTTGGTATGTTTTACTATCTCTTAGATACATGTTTTCGAGCTAAAAGAGGATTGTAAGAGGTTGCATTCGGATTTTTACGATGAAGAGAAGAGATAGGGATGAGAAGAAAAGGATAAAGATGAAGAATTCAAATTTTTCTAGCATCGCTGGATCAAGCGCCCAAGTCCCGCTCCACTATGGACGGGCGCCCATTGCCGCAGATCAAGGCCCAAGAGGGGTTTTTACATACAGAGAGTTTGGACGTGGTATGAACGAGCGTCTACTCTAGCGTTCGTAATGTTGGACGAGCGCCCGAGAGAAGAGGACGAGCGCCCAAAGGCCGACTTCAAGCAGCAAATTGACTTAAAACTCTATAAATACAAACCGCGATTTCAACCCTAGTACATACATTATTCGATCTCATTGATACACCATCATAAGAGGCAAACCTAGCGCCCTGACCCTTTGGTGAGGCTTGGGTGGCAAGTTAGATTAGGTTTTTATTTTGCTTTTTCTGCTTTGTCTTTGCGATGTACTCCATGCTCTGGAAATGCAATTGTTCGAACAGTTTGAATCCTTTTTCATTCAGGTTTTATCTACTTTTATTTAAGTTTGTTTTATGATTTTATCTCAAAGTTGTATCTTTTCCTATGCGATTATTTGTTATGCAACGATATCGGAAGATGGTTGCTTATCGATGTTTGATTTTGATGGAAGTCATGTTAGACTTAGATCACCATAGAAAGATTGGATTTTTAACCTTGACATAACGGAAGTTGATAGGTTGATTATCTAGGTTGCTAGATTTGAATAAATCTTACACCTTGCTTTGATTGATGATTTAATTATCTACGGAAGTAGGATTCATACTTTTGATTAGGTGAACCACATCTTTAGTTAATCATCACAAGATAACCTTAGATAGAGATGAGGGTTTGAAGGATTGGATGATTTTGTTTGTTCATTGTTAATCTCCATGTTCATCTTCTTGTTTATTTCCTTTTATAGTTAGTAGTTTAGATTTAGTTTTTATCGCTTTTATCCTTCCCGGCTTTGGATTAACAATCCTCCGTCGGGCTTTATTTTCCGCTCTAGTTTAGGTTTTAGGTTTAGTTAATAAAGAAGAATTAATTAGATTAGATTCAACATCCCAATTCCTCGAGGATCGATACTGCATTTATCCAACTTTACTAGCAACCGCCCGGTATTCGGCCGGTTAGGAGGTAGTTTTGCATGGTAGTATAGGTTTTATAAATTTTCTTTTGTTTTAATGATGCAAAATCTCCCAACAACAACTACTGCATCTTGGCATTCTCAGACAAAAGAGGTGAAGACAAGTTCAAACTCATAGGTTTTATCGACAAGGTGATTATGCAGGGATTTGTCGATGTAATGAGCACTTACGGTTATGTGTTTTTCTTGGATCTAGTGTTGTGTCATGGTGTTCTAAGAAGCAACCAAGTGGTTGCCTTATCTACTACAGAGGCAGAGTACATTGCAAAGAAATTGTATGTGCTTGCCGGTGTGTTTGGCTTAAGAGGATTCTCGAAACACTTGAGTTGAGACAAAGAAAGAAATACATTGATCATGTGTGATAACAACTCAACTATAAAGCTATCTAAGAATCCTGTGTTTCATGGAAAAAGCAAGCACATTGATGTTAGATTCCATTTTCTAAGGAATCTTGTGAATGATGGAATTGTGGACTGAATTATCGCAATACTCAAGAGCAAGTGGTCGACATTATGACAAAACCACTAAAGCCGGATCAATTTGAAAAATTGCGTGGAAAGTGGGTTGATTAAAGTCGATGGAGTAAACTAAAGAAGATCTTCGATTTAAAGGAGGGAATGTTGCAATTTAGTTTGAATCACTCTTTGTTTTCGTTAATAATGTCCTATTTTTTAGGATAAATGGCTAAGTAGACTTAGTCTTATTTCTGCTTTTAAGTGTCTTTGACTATCTCCTATTTTAGTGCTAGATTTGTTATTCCCATTTTCACTTGTAAATCATGGCTATATATAGCCCTAGATGCAATCAATAAAAGTATATTCCTCCATTATTAGCTTTGATAAACTTACAGGTTCTAGGTTATGTGCAAGGAATCCTATTTTAACTTGCAAGATATCCTGCAAGATTTCTTATTCTGACTTTTGAAAGGTGTTTAGACAATTTTAGATCTGAAATGATATTTACCTTCTGCCTACATGTTTGATGGTTTTTTATAATTACATTGTGCCTACATGTTTGATAGCGCATTTTTTTTCCGGTCTAATTTCGTTTTCAGTTGAATCAAGATAGGTTTTTTTTTTTTTTTCAATGGAGCATGTATGTATTTTGAGGTATGTTTTGTTGAGTATGGCTAATAAGCCACATCTACAATTCCATTTTTGCAGCTTGCAGCTTTTGTTGGGGCCGTTTTATCTTTAATGGAATAGGGAGGATGTAATAAGAGCTGTGAAGGCCGCCAGGACAACTTTTTAGTTTTGATGCACGGCTGCGTCATCATCTTCATACGTAAGAATATAAAAATTGAAATGTTTGCATCATATTTCTCTGTTTTTTATTTCAACTTCAAAAAGGATCATACGTTGATGTGAACCTCTATAAAAAGTGTTCACATGTGAAGTTCATCCGATGCTCTACCCGTGGAAAATGTTGTCCCAATCTTTGAATTTTCTCTTATTCATCTATATCTATTTATCTTCTTGGCTTTTTATACATGTCAGGTTACAATGCAACGAGGTAGCACTATGATGTTATAAGACTCTGCCTCCAAAGTTAAGGAAGAGGGTTGGGGTATTACGAGAGCTGTTATGGTTTTGAACTTGATCATAGTACCTGATTTTTTTTTTTTTTTTTGAGTGAGGTGGTGAGGTTGGCAACATTATCATAATAGCCTCATCAAATCGAAGCTCATGTTATGGGTGACATGGGATGAGGAAAGCGCTGATGGTGTTGTCGATGTATCAATTAAAGGAGAAGGTAAAACTATGCGGAAAAATAAGATTAAATATTAAGGATCTTTTAACATGAAGAAGTGAGTTGTTTATTGATAGCGGTCTTCTTGAAGTGTGTATCTTTCCCGCTTACATTGTCCATCATCTTCTCTCACATAGGCCGATCCTGCTTCTTTGTTTTTTGTTTATGGATGCAGTCGTGGGGACACTTTTACCCGATCGTAGTCCGAGGATCGATTGATGACCTATGGCTCTTTTGTGAGCAATATAGATTCTCGATAATGAGGTTGGTTTAATAGCCATAACCCCGTGAATGGAGTTCGGCACTCCGGGCCTGCTCATGCTCTTGTAGAACCACCGAGCGCCTTAGGCCAAGTGAGAGTAATTGATCTACACGGAAAAGAGTAGAATGAATAGGAAAGTTTATCTTTCAGAGCAAAGCTTGAGTGGTCTAGGGGTAATTCACTAAGAAGTAGAGAGTTAATCAGACCTTAGATTCTCCTACCACTTAGTATTGCATGATTTCGTTCAAAATCAGAAAATAGGAGTGATTCCTCGAGACTTTCTTGCCAAACAAACGGAGTCCTGGATTCATTCAAATGTAAGGGTATTGAATTCGACCGAGTCAAACTCTTTGAATGTTTTCCAAATCTCGCTGCAAGTAGAATTGTGGCATTGTCGATTCTCGACTTTAGATAACACACCCATGTTGATTCCAACTGGTGCAAATGTTATCCTTCACAAACACTAATATATGTATATATTCACCATCAGACTAAAATTGATATCCAGCCTACAAAAGACTTATCCATATTCGGTCAAATCCACATATTGTAGAAATATATGACTTCCAAAGGACCGAGAGGTTTGCTTTTTATCCACAAAGGACATAAGCCTTGACAAATCATCCCGTCATAAGTTCATAAGGCAATACCCTTCTGCATTTCGAATGAATCTAGACTCCGCTTGTTTGGCAAGAAAGTCTCAGGGAATCACCCCTATTTTCTGATTTTGAACGAAATCATGCAATACTAAGTGGTAGGAGAATCTAAGGTCTGATTAACTCTCTACTTCTTAGGGATTTACCCCTGGACCACTCAAGCTTTGCTCTGAAAGATAAACTTTCCTATTCATTCTACTCTTTTCCGTGTAGATCCAATTACTCCCACTTGGCCTAAGACGCTCAGGTGGTTCTACAAGAGCATGAACAAAACTGGAGTACCGAACTCCATTCACAGGGTTATGGCTATTAAACCAACCTCAATTATCAGAATCCTATATTGCTCACAAAAGAGCCATAGGTCATCAATCGATCCTCAGACTACAGTCGGCACCTGATGCTAAATGACATAACAGTTCAATCATTCAATGACATCAGCCTATCTTGAAGGGAAAATTGTATGTTTCATCAAGAACTCGCTATGGTGTCGGTGCAAAATCGTCGTGATTTCACCGAAATAATGATGTAGTTGGAGATAAAAGATCACTCAAATCTTGACCGTTGAAATTTCAAGTATTATTTAGGCTTCTTCAATGTGTATCATGTACGTTGTCTCATATGGTAGTTGTATGTAATGTATTTTGAACAATGGTTTTAATAAAGCTATAGTAAGAGAATGGGATGTTGATATTTTCTCGCATATCTCACTTATTTGATATGGTTCTTAGTGTTCTTATTAGTCATATGAATTGGATACCCAAAGGTTGGTGGAGGAGTTGGTGGCGTTTAACTCTCATAAAGTAATATGATCAGATACAAAATGATATAAGCTACAAAAGACCCGGCAATTACAACTATGGATTTAGAGATTGTATAATGAAGAATTAACAAACCCACTTATTGGTGGTGGTCTCATACAAGAGTCGAAAAAATGAAGAAGCGACGCACAATTAATGGTGATTTTGAAGTGTCTTGACCTGACAGCTTATTTAGCCAAGTTCTTTTATCCGCCAAATCTATGTTTTGAAGTCGATTCATGAATTGTGTTCACCCAAGATAATTATAGGTCTAAAGTTATTCTTCACCCTCAAAAATAAATTATTATTTACTGGATCAAATTGCATTCAATTGTTAAAGTTTAACAAATGTTTGGTCAAAATTGTTTTACGTTAAATAAAAGATATATATTTTATCCCTACATCCTCTTGATTATGAAAAAGATATATATATTTCATTGCTATATTGAAATAACCTTTTCTTTTGGTATAACATTCGCTTGATTTTATTTCATTACGATACCCATAAGCGCTTGAGATAACATTTTAATTTAATTTTCCTAAACTTATGTGGAACTCAAATAAATTCAAGTATAATAATTCCTTATAAACATTAAATGGAAACTATACTTTCAATAAGTTAATTTACATTACCCGTGCATTATGCACGGGTTATTGACTAGTGAAATTAGAAAGGGAATGAAGAGGGCCGAGTTCCACGAGGCATTACGTAAGGTATGCAAATAAATATTAATGGTATTAATCATCTTAATATATTAAATAGCCTAATATTACATTTTATTTTAACATAAACACATTCAAATTAATTAAAACTCAGTAGATAATCACGATGCAGAAATGATGAGAGAATATGGAGTGGTTGAGGAGGTATGAAATTAGAAAGGGAATGAAGAGGGGCCGAGTTCCACGAGGCACTACGTAAGGTATGCAAAATAAATAAATATTATTAGTTATTACGTGACGTTTCATATATTTTAACATGTATGTGTTCAAAGCATATACACATCGCATTGCAAATGGCAGGAGCAAAGCAGAAGGCGAGGAGGAGTGGGAGAGGTATGAAATTAGAAAGGAACCGAGGAAGGCCGAGTACTACGAGGCATTACGTAAGGTATGCAAAATAAATAAATACTAGTGGTCGCAACGTGCTTTGCACGCTTTGGCCTCGGTTTTTTCCGATGATACGTGTAGTACAAGAGAAACACAAAACGCCGTTTAATAGTGTAATACATGCATTGGAAATAGTAATATAAACCGGTACAAACTACGGGTGGACTTTTCCTTTGGTACGCCCTGTTCGCTCCAATGGTGCATTTTCCAAAGGCCTTCGCCAGGTGATTGTATCAAATGCAACCAAGGGGGGACTGACTAAAAAGTCCTACAGCATTTCCTGATTTCATACATTATAGAAGAGATAGAAACAAGATCTTTGTTAAGGGCAGACCCTCCAAGACTCTTCTTTATGGTGTCCAAAAGCTCGTGTAATATAAAAGTAAATGAGTCAAAGTTGCTCTTAAGATCTCCATACCACACAAAAAGTTATCAAGGATGTGATCGTAACGCTATGCATTACCGCTTATCGCACCTTTCCATCTACTTGCAATTCAACCCTTCCTCTCCTTCACTTATTCTCTTTACAATAGTAGTGGTATCACCCATCCCCTTTTCGATTCATTCTTCTTTTGCGTGACCCTTATCTCTCGTTATTATTTTCTGGTTCTCAACCACGCATGTGTGTCGTGGTAGACCTTTGTCGTAGCCTTGAATTTGAAATTTACAATATTGTTAGTAGGTAAGCAAATCGTATCATATTAAGTATAATGGAACAAAGAAGAGTATATGCTACTCCGCTTATTCTTCACATCCATCTTGTTCCCATAAAGTACAACATGGATATTTTCAACAAAATAAGAACCCTATTCCAAAATTTAAACGAACATGTAATAGCTTAAGAGCATGAAAATAAAGACAAAAACATGAACAAAAGCAGAGTGAAACAAACGTTACTTGCTTCAGACTTGATATGCCATATCCACCATATGAAGATGAAAGGAGAAACCGAACAAGCAACCATTTCTCTTTATCCAAGGCAATAGCCAAAGGCTCCAAGTACTGCAAAATCAAGAAGATGTCTATTTATTGAGGGACCAAACTCCACACCTTTTCCGACTATAAGTTCCAAGTATCTCGCAAAATTATTGGATGGCTAAAGTTGATGATTGTGGAGAAGGTGTGAATCTATAGGGGTGATGTATTATTCTTGAAAGAAATAGATTGTTTTGGCAATAGAGGCATATGGAGTAGTCAAAATCCATATGATTGTCCAAAGAATAAAAACACTTGCCGATTATAATCTCAAGTTTTAAATGCAACCAAAGACAACACCCTTATCTATATCAAATTTCAAGAAAAAGAAAATAAAAAAGACAAAATTCTTAGGAAAATAAGACTTCAAAAACGAAGTGACTCGAATAAAGCTTACGACCGTAGTTGAATACGACACCGCTTATTTGATTTCTCCTATTGAGTAAGCAATCACCGTAATCACAATCGAATTTGGCATGAGAGAGGAGTGGGAGGATGTAGTAGATAAGTGTTCTTGTGCATCAAACGGACAATGCTTGGGAAGGTGAAGTTTAACCTGAGGCTTTCCATTTGCATTCTTGGCAAGCTCCTTCTACTTTTCTTTAACTTTGAATAACTTGATCATTTTTTTCTACAGAAGAGAAAAATAAAATTATCACTAGAATAAAAACATGAAAATTAAAATCCAAGGGATGGAGAACTGCTCACTACTCCATTCAACATTCTCCCCACCCACAACCCGACAAGCAACTCTGAAAATTCATTATTAACATGTAAGGCGGGAACATCTATATAGCTTGAAAACCCAATCATATACACAACAACAGTAACACACAACATGAAACCAACAACATGAATACATAATAAACAGAGAAACATCAATAAAGAAGCATGTAAAAAGAACCCTTTTATGAAGTTCAAGATGTCGAAATCAATACTCGCCAAATAATCAACTAATCATTGGAAATACATACATGCATAACTCCTATTCAAATCCCTTAAAATCAACCGTAAACTAAAAAAATCATGTAATTGGATGATGAGAGCCTACCCAAACCGAATAGCAAAAAGCGTCCCGCATAAACGAACAATCAAAAGACATGAAAAAGGAAAAGAAAAACCCACAAACAACCCATCGACCAAACAGAGAAATCCAGCGAGTATGAATGAAGTGCAATTTGCTCTTTTCTCTTCACAAAGATCGCACACCAAAACCAAAAACAATATAGAGAACAAATCCTCTCATGAGAGATAGAGACCCGATTAAGAGAAAAATCCACAATCAGAACCGAACATATCAATACACATAAGAATAAAGAAACCATCAGGAAAGACATACCCGAAGATCTGTCATAGAGAGAGAAGAAGCAACAATGGCGAGCACAATCGGGACAGAGAAGAAGACGAAGAGCAAATTGCGAATCCATACCTTCTTAACCCTAAAGATTCAAAGCGAACATGATCGGTCTCCGCCTCTCTCTTCTTCTCTCTCAAAGCAGTCCATCTCCACAGATCGTATGTAGAGAGAAAAGGACACATGCAGTTATTATCAAAAATTAATTGAATCGATAATGCTTGTTGAAGCGGTGGTGCGGTGCTGGAGCTATGTTTGAGGTAACACGTGTGCTGAGAAAAGGACGCGTGTGAAGAAAGGGAAAGAAAAAAGAAAAGAAAAAAAAAAGAAGAAAAATATTTTATTTTCTAGTAGTTTTTGTAGCACCGTACCAAATCATACGACTTCGTTTTACTTAACCAAAAAATTCTGAAGATCGAAATGCACCTTCGTGCATAAAAAGTCAAACCAGAGTTTCAGTGAACCAATAGAAACTACATAATAACATAATTAAAATTTCCGAAACTCGAACCAGAGAATTGAATGCTTCAAATAAAAACCTTAGTGATAAACACGTTGATGTGATAACACCGTACAAAATCATACGACTTCGTTTTACATTAAAAAAAAAAAAAAAAAAAAACCTTTGATCAAAACGCCGTCGTTTTACTTTCCCCAAAAACAAAAGGACAAACTTTAATAGGTATACCTATAGCGACGACCAAAACGTCGCTAAAGCCGGACGGCCAAAAAAGTCGCAAAAAGCCGTACTACCAAAGATGCAAATTTAATAAGTATACTACTATATATGATAAATAATAGGGTTAATTACTTAAAAGTATAGTTTTTTATACTTATTAGCCCCATAAGGACATAAAGGAATCTGTTGGACTTATAAGGACACATTTTATTCACCTTACCCAATTTACCCTCCCTTTAGATAAAACATCCAAGACAGCAAAACCCAATGGCAGCCAAAGTCTTTCCTCCTCCTCGCGTTACGCAACACAAATTCATGATTGTTTGCTCTGTTCGTGGCGGTATCCATCGCAGCCAACATCTCCGTGGCCACGTCAATCCTGGCCGTTACATTTGGCTTAGCTGCCGGGCGCCGATTACCATTCTACCGGCATCCTCTATTGGGTAGCTCAATATCGGGGCGCCATTGTTGCCTCTTACCTTCTCAAATTCGTCACGGAGGCTTGAGATTCCGACACACACCGGCGGTAATTACACAAACCGCGCGTAATTCACCTGTAATTACATCTCACTTGGGCCCCGCCAATCTTATACATGACTATTTTCCCATATTATTACACAGTAGCAAAACCAATCCCTTAACATATGTTTTTTGAATAAAATATAAAGAAGAATAAATAATCACTTTCCCAATAGGAAAAGTGTGAACCCAGTTGAAAATGTTGAGAAAAATAACGAATATCAACCAATTATTCACATCTAAGAACAATAAACCTTTCAAAATGCTATTTTTAGTTACGCCTCAATCAAATTCAACAAAAAAATCATATTCATCTTCGTAAAATAATCAAATTCAAAGGAACCTAGTTGTCAAGATCCTTTCTTATAGCTTAATCTCTCAATCAAATTCCAAATATGCAAAACACTAATTTCATTTGACTAAAACACGACACAATGAACTAAAAATGTACCAATTTACAAAGAAGTTGGTCAAATCAAAACATGAGGGATAAAATTGAGAAAATCATGAAACAAACGAGGCCAAATACTAATAATAATAATAGTAGGTAGATATCATTAGCTTGTTTGGTAGGCAATGGAACTCATTGTAGGATTTATTTTTCATTCCATTCCGACTATTCCATTGAATTTTGGATGGAATGAAAATCATCCATTTTCATTCCGTTGGAATGAAATCATATTCCATTCATCCGTTGCCAAACAAGCCAAATTGATATAATGTAATGCAAAAAGCATTCCTTTCCATTCCATTACCGTAATCCAAACACGCCATTAGAGTTTCTCCGTTGCCAAACAAGCCAAATTGATATAATTAATCTAAGTGACATTGATGTCACCGCAGATGTCATCGCGTACATTAGACAATTAATGAAGTGACATTGATGTCACCGCAGATGTCACTTTGCATACATTAGACAACTAATGAATTGATGTCACCTTTGTAGATGTCATTTGCATACATTAGACAATTAATGAAGTGACATTGATGTCACTACATAAATCGATACAATAAGACGCCATTGAATAAATCGATACAATAAGCCGTGTCTCTGCATTGTGGTGTCTCGCATCACGGTGTCTCCCGCAATGCGGTGTCACTTCATCACGATGTCTCTCAGATCGGGGTGTCTCTCAGATCGGGGTGGTCGCTGATCGCGGTGTCACTTCATCGCGTGTGTCTCGTGATCGCGTGTCTCTTCATCGCGGTGTCTCGTGATCGTGGTGTCTCGCAATGCGGTGTCACTTCATCAGCGGTATCTTTGCATCGAGTTGTCCTTCATCGTGTGTCTCTGCATTGCGGTGTCATTTCATCGTGATGTCTCTCGTGATCGTCAAATGTTATAACATCGCGATGTCTCGCATTGCGGTGTCACTTCATCGTGGTCTCTATGCAATGTGGTGTCACTCATCACGGTTTCTCCGTGATCGCGGTGTGTCTCTTATTCGCGATGTCTCGTGATCGTGGTGTATTTTTTATTTATTTATTTTTATTTGCACCACATTAATAAGTGAAAACACATTCCTTTTCCGACGATCTAGCTTGAAGGCATGTGCATCGCCACGGTTCGTGCCAACATTCATACGGTTTCCGGTCTTCAGCACAGCTTCATCAAATGTATATCTGTTTGCCGACGTCGCTGCATAAATTGTCGATGTCACTGCATAAATTATTGAAGTCACTGCATAAATTGTCGATGTCACTGCATAAATTGTTGAAGTCACTGCATAAATTGTCGATGTCATCGTGATAAATTGTCGATGTCACCGCGATAAACGCGGTGTCTCGTGATCGGGGTGTCTCGCAGATCGAGGGTGGTCATCTGATCGCGGTGTCACTTCATCATGTGTCTCTCAGATCGCGGTGTCTCTCGTGATTATGTGTCACTTATCGCGTGTCACTTCATCACGTTGTCTTTGCAACGCGGTGTCTTTACATCGCGTGTCTCGTGATTGCGGTGTCATTTCATCGTGGTGTCTCAGGTAATGCGGTTTCTCAGATTCGCGGTGTCTCTCAGATCGTCAAATGTTATAACATCGCGATGTCTCTACATTGCGGTGTCACTTCATCACGGTGTCTCGCCGCGCGTGTCTCTTCTTCGTGATGTCTCTGCAGACGCTAAATGTTATAACATCGTGATGTCTCTCGTGATCGGAGGTGGTCACCGTGATCGCGTGTCTCTCGTGATCTGGGTTGGTCACCGTGATCGTGGTGTCTCTCGCGATCGGAGGTGGTCATCAGATTGAGGTGATCAATGGATCTGGCGTGGTCAATGCATAGTGGTGTCACTTCATTGAGGCGTCTCTGCATCACGGGTGGTCACTACGTCGTTGTATCACTTCATCGAGGTGTCTCTGCAATGCGGTGTCTCTGCATCGCGATGTCACTTCATTGCGGTGTTTCTGCATCACGGTGTCGCTTCATCGCCGTGTTCTACATTGCGTTGTCACTTCATCGCGGTGTCTCGCAGATCGCGATGGTCATCGCATCGGGCGTCGCGGTGGTCAATGCATCAGGATGGTCATTGCATCGAGGTGGTCAATGCATCGGGATGGTCAATACGTCGCGGTGGTCATTGAATCGCGGTGGTCAATGGATCGGGGGTGGTCATTGTATCGCGATGGTCAATACATCGGTTAAAAAAAAAAAATGAAAAAACTGAACGCTTGAGAAAGAAAAAAAAAAGAAAAAAAAAAAACCTGAACGCATGAGAAGGAAAAAAAAAAAAAAAAAACAAAAAACAAAAATCCTGAACGCCTCCTCCCCTTTTTCTTTTATTTTTATTTTTTCTTTATTAAGGGTATTTGAGTCTATCTATCTAATTTGTGTCCTTATAAGTCCAACAGATTCCTTTTTGTCCTTATAAGTCCAATAAATTCGTTTTGTGTACTTTTGGATCTTTGGCCCTAAATAATATTAGTTATCAAGTGTGTTTTATATATTTTAACATATACGCGTTCAAAACTTATACACATCGGATCGCTCCTGCAGGAGGAGCAGAAGGAGCGGGAGGAGGGGGAGGAGTACAAGAAGAAGATGAGGGATATGGAGGAGATCAAAGAGGCATGGCATAAGGTATGCTTCTGTATAGGTTTTTGAGGTTGTTTTATATGACATATGATCCGGTTTTCGAAACAATATATATATATAATTTTATTTCTTTCCTTTTGTT
The DNA here is from genome assembly GCA_026214975.1 of Gentiana macrophylla. Lineage (NCBI taxonomy): Eukaryota > Viridiplantae > Streptophyta > Magnoliopsida > Gentianales > Gentianaceae > Gentiana > Gentiana macrophylla. Next base: position 119,443,100 of record CM047812.1, on the reverse strand, counting down.
TGAAAAAAGAAGCATACAGAGAGAGAATGGTCTTATAAGCCAAAGATCAAGTACAAGTTACAGAGGATGATGATCTGCATAAAGAAGAAATGGAAGAAGCGTTTCGAAATCTTAATTATTTAAATCATCAATTATTCTCAAATTTAGTAGAACAAAATCTAGTTGATCAAGTAAATTGAATCTATTTAGTGATTTATACCATTGTTTATCGCATTTTGTTTATGCATTGTCGTGTTTCCCTTGATATGACCTATTTTTATACTCATGATTATGACGTGTTTACATCAGCTACATGAATGCTCTATTTTACGGTCTCTTCAATCAGAGAGCCTTATCTTCCATACAAAAACAACATTCAAACTTTAAAATTACATCATTCTTAAAACCTCTTCTCCCAAGTTCTTGAGTGACATAAAGCTTGGATCAAACCGCAACGCTTCACATTCCGCGAAATATTGTTCTTCCGTGAACCCGATTCTTTCCACACAACTCCTAACAAGCTCGCGAGTGTCAACGTCCCATGTACTCCCATCCGGATGACGAAAGAACATTGTATTGTTCCCTAATAGTATCAAGATTTCGCCATCATCAAAAACCCGTACAAAATGCACAATATCAAAGTAGTTTCCCAACGAACCCAAAGGACCTCGCCTATCTCGCACACTTTAGTCCATGATTCAGTTACTCCGTACTCTTTCATCACCCATACTTGAGCGTCGAATTCTTGGGTGTTGTCACAAACACATAGGCAGCCATTGTAGACATTCAATGTAGCTTTGAGATATTGTATTGTTCCATGTTTTGCAACTACAGCGACCATGGATTATTTCAATCGGTGGTAATCTTGAGAGAATATCATTGAGAATTGATTGTGGTAAATCAAGCAACCGACATGATTGATAGAGGTGCTCCACCACAAGCTTCGCGCGGCCGAATTTCTAAATTTTTTTTTTTTTTTTTTTTTTAACTACAATTGGAGATTTTTTTAATAAACGATATCTATGCCAGAATCGACTTTTATTTTTATGCATCGACTTCTATTTTTATCTCATTACTCTATAATTACATGTACAGAGGTAAATATACAAATATATGTGTGATACGGGAAAAAATTGATAAATTTCCACCCTTGTCAAAATTCCGCAATGTACCACGATGATTGAGCCTTCATTTTGCTCTGTTTTTGTGGTTGGGGTTGTCAATGGTTTTGTTTTGCAGCGGTTTTGGCTGGGGATTTATAGTAAAGATCTGGAGCTGCTGATGAGTAGCTCGAAATTCGGTTTGTGAAATGTTTACCTGAACAGTTTATCATGATTAAAAAGCTGAATTCGAGCGGTTTAAAGACTTGAAATATTCACGAGTTTTATTGAACAATAACTCACTAAGTACTCGAGCACTTTAAAGTTTTAAGGTGCTTAACGAGCATAGTAAAAATTCGAGCACCTTAAAGTTAAAAAACATTTTGTTTGAGCTAGAGGTCAAGTTCGGGCTTGTAAGTGCTCAATTTATTTTTAGAATAATCGAGTCGAACGCGAACATAACTAAACATCAATCAAACCCATTTTAAGCAGTTTTTTTTCCTGTTCAAACAAACTTTAGCCGAGTTTAAATATCATTGTTTTAAGTGATTGCTTAACTCGATAAGTGAATGTTTGATTTAGGTTGGATCGAATCGTTTACGGCCCTAATTAATTATATATTATTAAAACCAGAATCTTGTTGAAGACTTTTTTCTTTTGATTTTATATAAAGAAAAAATAAAATAAATCATTGGATATTTTCTTTGGTGTGGCAGAGAAGCTTTGACCAAGTGATATTCAAAGTCAATGTACATTTCACTAATGTAGAAATTAAGTACTTTCTCTTGTTTTTTATATGTCTTAGGGAAAAAAATCATACAGATTAAAAAACTAATTAATATGTCTACAATATAGTATAAAATAATTAAGTTGTCATTTGATTTTTTAAATTTATTCATGAGTGATAGTGAGCCAAATTGGCTTTTAGAGTTTTTTGTATTTTAAAAATATTCTTTTATTGAAAATGTAAATAATTTATTAATAAATGAGGAAAAATAATAATAAATAATGCATTGAAAATGAAAAATAACAGATAAATAAAAATAGAACAAACTCTGAAACATAACAGATAAAAAAAATGAAATGAGTATATATTAAAAAAAGAAATGAAGTAAATATATATATATATATATATATATATATATATATATATATATGCAAACCGGAACCGGCGGTTTGGTCAACCGCCGGTTGGACGGTTGGGGGCCGGTTAGGGATTTTAATTTGGAACCGAAAAACCGGACCGGAACCGGCCCAACGGCTAAATTTATTTATTTATATTTTTTTCTCCTCCTCCTCCCAAACACTTCAAAAAATTCCTATAAATACTACCCCATTCCATTTCAAAAATCCTACACCAATCTCCTCTCAATTTTTACATCTTCTACTCATTTCTTTGATTATCAAGTTTGTTTAGGTGTTAAAAACAAACTTGATAATCAAACCCAAGTAAAACCCTTGAAATTTAAATCGGCGCCTACAAACCCAAGTAAAACCCCCTTCTTTCCTTTTGATGCAAAAGAAGAATGGTTCGACTAACAAGAGATTTGATTGAGAAAAGCCCTCATTTTTTCAATGTTATTCGAGAGCGAGAGCTCGATCTTCGAGGTAATAAGATTGCTATGATTGAGAATTTGGGTGCTACAGAGGACCAATTTGATACCATTGATTTGTCGACAATGAGATAGTTAAGTTGGAGGACTTTCCCCTTCTTAATGTGCTCGGTACTTTTTGATTAACAATAACAGGATTACTCGAATCAATCCCCAGATTGGAGAGTTTCTACCAAAGTTGCATACCTTGATTCTCACAGACAATAGATTGACTAACTTGCAATTGAGATCGATCCTCTCGCGCCGCCCTAAGTCTGCGTTTCTTAGCTTGCTTGATAACAATATCACGAAGAAGCCCAATTATCGCCTCGTATGTCATTCACATGTCAAGCGTCTGCGTTCATTGGACTTCGTGAAAGTTAAACAAAAGGACCGCATGGAGGCCTCAGGATATTTGCTTCTCAAGAAGTCAAGAAGAAGATAAAAGGTTTCTATAAAGATGTTTGTACCCGGTGAGGTTACAAGCACCCCGAAGTCGCAAAAGAGAATGAATTTTCTAAAACTGTTGCTCTACACCGAACAGAGATGACATCCATTAAGGCCGCGATTGAGAATGCTAGAACTATTGAAGAGGTGACAAGGCTTGAAGCCTTGAGCAGGCATTAAGTAAGAACCGGCGGCTTCCGCCGATCTCAAGATTGATGATGATGAATTTGCAAACTAAAAGTAAAAATGGCAACGAAGACAAAATGATCTGAGATGATGAAAAAGAGCCCAACAATGAACAAAAAGATGAACATGAAAAGAAGGATGATGGTCCCGAGGATATGGAACAGGAGTAGGGAGTGGGGATCATGTTCAATGCTAGTCTTTCGGAATGACCCAAAAAGATCAGCAACCTTGTTTGTCGCTTTCACCCAAACTATTGGTTTTGTAGAATGTAGTGCGCAGATTTCTTCTCTACAACTTAATTGAGACATATTTTGTTATGAAAATGTTTTATATGGTTCGGCCTTTCCGGGACCTTCACAGCAAAGTTACTTTCTAGAAAAAAAAAAAAAAACAAAGAAAACTCATTTAAACATGCCGAGCTCCAGCCGGAAGTAACACTAATCCACTCTTTATTTACACTCGTGATAACTGTAGAGATCTAACCACGGATCTTATTGTGGGGATGGGTCTTCCTTTTAGCTTTCCTGAAAATCCTATTTTCGAAACTTACGTACAAGGGGCTTTGCAGCCGGCTTTTACTCGTATCGCGCAAATAGTTGTTGTAGATTTCAAAAATAAATTTATTAAACGACAAAATATTATTATATAAATTTTGAAGAAAAATAAATTCTGAATATGTGTATGTGCCGATATTTGGGAGGATAGGAGAGCCAACAATTTTTATTTGGGCGTGTCGGCTCACTGGATTGACAACACTTGGATTGTCCAAAAATGGTTACTTGCTTTTCGTTTATTTAACGAGACTCATAATGCTTCTAACATTGCATCTTTATTAGTTGATATTTTTGAGGAATACGATTTAAAAGGTAAAGTTTTTTCTATTGCGTTTGACAATGCTTCAAACAACACTGCTTCTATTCCCGACTTATCCCGATATTGCGAACCTCTTTGTAACGGTCAATTTTTTCATGTTAGATGTTTATGCCGTATTTTTAATTTATATGTAAAGGATGGTCTAAAATTTTTTGACCATAATATTAATGCGATAAAAACTGCGATTTCACATATTTTAGGTAGAAATATTCTTGTTAATAAGTGGTATAAATTTCTTAAAGAGAAAGGTCATCGCCAAGTCAAACTGCCGCAAGATGTACCGCATAGGTGGAACACGACTTATGATCTTTGGAAGATAAAAAAACAAAATTAAAAATACCTTTTGTGAATTTTTAAGTGAACACCGTCCGAAGCGAATATCGCTTGCATCCTCTATTTGGATTGCATGCAAGAAATCGATGGATGTTTTTGAAATATTCAAAAAATTCTCGAATTGTTTTCAAAATGTTATCAACCCACAACACATTTAGTCTTGTCTGCTTGTGTAGAAATAACTGCCGAGTTTGAAACCATGGAACACGACGCTACATTATTTCAATGTTTAGGGCCAATGAAGGAGAAATGGAATAAATACATGTTGTATATTCCTGACACTTATCTCATTTCTTCTATGCTCGACCCTCGTATAAGACTAGTAGGTGTGTCTAACATGTTAGGTGCTTACTATGATGCTTTGTCTGTTACTCATAATGTGCCCCGGTAGATTTTACGGTTGAATTAGTTAGACTAGAAAATTTATTAAACGCTTTGTATGTTGAATATGAGCGTATGTATGGATTGAGAAACGACGTTGTTCCCAATCCATCCGCAAGTGCTTCTACTAACCCTACAGGTGTCCTACGGGGACTTCAAAAAGTTCTGGATAAAATGAATTCGAAACGACAGAAGGGAGCGACATCGTCATCCGATCAACGTACAGAGATATCCAAATTTTTAAACACAACATTTGAAGGCTATGAAACCGAATCCTATGATTTCGAATTCGACTTATTGAAGTGGTGGAAGAGACATGCTAAAGAATTTCCAGTGCTAGCAATGATGGCGGTCGAGTTTTTAAGTTGCCCTGTTTCGACCGTCACTGTTGAACGAACTTTCAGCTTGGCAGGATATGTGCTTACCAATAAAAGATGTTCGCTTCATCCCACCACTTTAGAGAAGCAAATGCTTTGTCAAGATTGGGTACGAGTAGAGAAGAGGGTGCAAGACATTGAGTTAGAAGATGAGGAGTCACAGTTCAAAGGCGGTGACACTGAAACTTTAGGAAGAACAAGCGCTCGAAATACCGACATCGATTAAAGGTACACAATTTATATCTTACTTATATATTTGTTACAATTCATAGAACAACTATAAAAGATTAAAAAAACTATAAGAAACTATTAAAAACTATATAAAAAAAAAACCAGATAAAAGACCAAAGACTACAAACAAAACCATAAAAAAAAACCCGATAGAAACTATAAAAACCTATTAAAAATAACTATAAAAACCTACTACTATAAACAAAAACAAAAAACTATAGAAAACTATTAAAAAATCCATATACAAACCTAAAAAATTATATGAAACTATAAAATACAAACACATAAGAATACTATAAAAAAAACTACGTACAATAAACAAACATTTAAAAAAAGACTAGAAAGAATACAAAAAACAATAAAAACCTATAAAAAACTATAACAACACTACACAAAACTAATAAAAAATTATAAAAGACTTTAAAAAAAACAATAATAAAAATAACTATAAAAACCTTTACAACAAACTATAAAAGACTAAAAAATAAACAATAAGAACTACGTTCGTTTTGATTTTTTTATATGTGTTATACCTCCGACATGATTACATATAAAAGATACGTAGACAACCGAATTACCGGTACAAGCGTTGAAAAATAACATAATTTTTCAAAATAAGAAAAACAACACAATATATCTCACGTAATATTTAATAAAACAACATTTAAAATCAACATATACTTAAAACCGACTCAAAAAACTTATAAAAAAAACTATAAAAGACTTAAAAAAAACAATAATAAAAATTACTATAAAAACCTTTACAACAAACTATAAAAGACTAAAAAATAAACAATAAAATCTACATTCGCTTTGAAATTTTTATATGTGTTGTGCCTCCGACACGATTACATATAAAAGATACGAAATTACTGATACAAGCGTTGAAAAATTAACATAATTTTTCAAAATAACATTATTTACATATAAATAAAATAACACAATATTAATATTATATTTAAAACCGAATAGAAAACTATTTATAAAAAAATATATATTACATTCGTTTTAGTAATTATAGTGAAAAGAATATTAATTTGTTATTGTAGTGAAAATAATAAGTATTATATGAAAATGAAAAAAAAATTTATGAAATTTAAAACCGCGACTGAACCGCGATGATCGAGGCGAGAACAAACCGTAATGAACAGTGAACCGGCACTAACAAAGCAATCACGGTTTCTCCAAATCGCCCAAACGGCCAGTGAATCAAACCGCGGTTTGGTTCCGGTCCGGTCCGATTGCACCATTTGGCCAGGTCTAGATGCAACGTCCTGCATGATACAAAAATACGAGATATGTAGTCCTGTTAGTTAAGTTGGTGGTTGATAGTGATCTATGAAATGAGAATCCGAAAATTTGGATCTTCTTACACGATTGTGGACCCTTAGTAAGGAAAGTAGCTGTGATATAACCCATTCTATGTGATTTAGAGGCTTTGAGGCATAAATATTTTTTAGGCCATCGCAGAATTAGAGACACCAAACTCTTTTAGAGCGGCCATGAGCAAGAGTGTTTAATATAAGATAAGAGCATTGTTAATGGAATCACAATCGAACTATTCAAACCATCATAAATTGTGTTATATAATTTATGATCCCCTTTTTGACCAAAATAAAATATTTTTTTCTTACTTTGTTCTGAAAAAAGAAGTGACAGAAACAGAATGGTCTTATAAGCGGACGATGACGATCTGCCATCTGCGTAAAGGAGAAATGGAAGAAGCATTTGGGAATCTTTATTATTCAAATCATAAATTATTTACAAATGTAGTAGAATACAAAATCTCGTTGATTCAATAAATTGAATTTAATGCTTGTTTTGAACCATTGTTTATCGCATCTTGTTTATATGCTTTGTCGTGTTTCATTTGATGTAACCTCTTTTCGTACTCATGATTATGGCGTGTTTACATCAGCTAAATGAATTATCTAATTTACGGTCTCTTCAATCATAGAGCCTTATCTTCTATACAAAAACAACATTCAATCTTTAAAATTACATCACTTTTAAAACCTCTTCTCCTAAGCTTTTGAGTGACATAAAGATGGGATCGAATACCGTGAACCCGATTCTCACTGCAAGACTCCTAACAAGCTCGTCAGAGTCAACATCCCAAGTACTCCCATCGGATGACGAAAGAACATTGCAATGTTCCTAAAAGTATCAAGATTTTGCCATCATCAAAAACCTGCATAATATGCACACTATTAAAGTGGTTTCCTAACAAACCCAAAGTACCCTCGGTTATCTCGCACATTTTAGTCCATGATTCCATTACTCCGTACTCTTTCATCACCCATACTTTTGCCTCGAATTCTTCGGTGTAGTCGCAAACACATAGGTAGCCATTGTAGAGATTCAATGTAGCTCTAAGATATCCAACATTCAATGGAGGAGAAGGAAAGGGTTCCATTGTCTCGTTTTCGAGATCAAAACAATATAACAAGTTGGGTCCGTCTTCGAATAGCTAATGAAGATTGCCTTTATTAGAAGAAAAAAAATCAAATTGATGGATAAATGCCAAAATGATAATTATGATTGTTATAGATAATGTTATGGTTTAAATAAATTAGTATAAGATAATAAGATAAAAATTATCTTTAGTTTTAATTATTTTGAATTTAGTTTATTATTTTGAATTTATTTTTATCTCAATTTATCTCCTATATAAAGGAAAGTAAAGCTTGTAATATTTGAATTATCATTCAATAAAACACAAGAAGTCTTTTCTTACATCACAGATTCGCTTTTCTTTTACAGATCGAGAGAAAGGGTGGGGTTCGAGTCGCTATGATAAGTGAGCGAACCTCGCCGGTTTTCTTCCGCTTTTAGCCAAATATCTTTCGTCCATTCAACTATCTGCAATAGTCCTTCCAAACCATCCTCCATTGACGAGAAAAAAAAAAAAAAAAAAAAAAAAAAAAAACAACCGCAGCTCCTTCTGTTTCTGCAATCCACCCACAGCAAATATTCATTTCTTCATCTATTTTAAATTTAAAAAAAAAAAAAAAAAAAAAAAAAAAAATCCACAGAACTCCTCAAATATGCAGCAAACCCAGATCAATCACCGTATTCCTTCGAACATACCCAGAAAAGGGAAAACAAATCCCAGCCAATACCCCACCACCAAATATTGTCAACCACCGAACTCAACTAGTCAACTTTCAGCCAAGCAAACTTAGATCAACCTCTAGCTATTTTCCACCCATCAAAAAAAAAAAAAAAAAAAACCCGGCAAAAAAACAAAACAAAACAAAACAAAAACAAAAACAAAACACCCCCAACCTCCAAGCCGTTGCCTTTTTTGTCCAGATTATTATTATTTTTATGGTTTTTATTTATGCATAAATAAATAATCTCACACGCCCACTTGTGCAGAGATTTTTTTTTATTTGCCTTTGTCTCGAGTAAAAAAAAATTAAAAAAAAAATATATATATATATATTCCATTTATCAGTGAATAAATATCTTATCTATAGCATCTATTTGTCTTTTTGGCATCTATTCTATGACAATTTTTCAGGTGATATCGGACAACTAAATGAAGATCCAATGCAGTAAAAGCCATTGGAGGCCGAGGTGCAAAAAAAAAAAAAAAAAAAGAAAAAAAGAAAAAATCCAAAAATATATTCGATGGACTCCGGAAGAAGTAGAAAAAGACGCGTACGGAGTGGAGATGCCTCCACAAATACTACAACTATGACTCGGAAGACCAAAGGAGTGGAGACGCCTCCAAAACAACAATACTATGGACTTCGGAAAAACCGGAGTGGAGACGCCCTCAAAAATCAAAACTATGGACCTCGGAAGACCAATGCAGGGAGACGCCCAAAAACATCACAACTATGGACGGAAAAGCAATAGGAGTGGAGACGCCTCCAAAATGTGCAAAGACAAACTCGACCTCCAAACCCGGCCTCGTTTGAGGAGGGTATTAGAAGAAAAAAATCAAATTGATGGATAAATGCCAAAATGATAATTATGATTGTTATAGATAATGTTATGGTTTAAATAAATTAGTATAAGATAATAAGATAAAAAATTATCTTTAGTTTTAATTATTTTGAATTTAGTTTATTATTTTGAATTTATTTTTATCTCAATTTATCTCCTATATAAAGGAGTAAGCATTGTAATATTTGAATTATCATTCAATAAAACACAAGAGTCTTTTCTTCTGACTGCGTATTCTGTTTTTCTTTAGCCTTCAACAAAAATAGCATGTTCTTTGCAGAACTATTGAATATTTTCAATCCCAATTCTTCTCCAAGATCCGGTTCCCAATGTATAAACATGGCATTCGGATTTGGCTTTTACCAAACCATCTGTTAGAGCACACAATCCTCAAGAAATAAGTACGTTGTTCAATAAACATAAGATAAAGTTGTAGCAAAAATTAGGGTCGTGAGGGAACCAAGTAAAACGCTTTGATTCAGTTCAGTTTTTTTTTTTTTTCTTTCTTTACCGTCATTTAGCAGCTCTTGGCAAACCCGAACCACTTTGTATTCGCCTTTCTTCGAGCTCAACCCGAACCCATAACTCACTTCAGTCCTATTTGACGGTCCAGTTATTTCTGGCGCTTGGAATCTAATGATTTCTCCTGTAATCGGATTCCATATATAAACAACATGTCTTGGAAGCGAGTTTTCGCAGATGCAAACGAACCCATTGATTATCCCAACCATGTTCATTTCAGAATCCGATTTCGTTTCCGGAAGCTCCAACTTGATCCCTGCAATTTTTTGAAGATGATGACGATGATCAGGATCATCTTCAAATTCAATAAGGCTGAAAGAGCTGGAAATGGAATCAACTGGGCTTAAGGAAAAATTGTTAATGAGAAAATAAGTTGGTGTTCTTGAGAATTGGAGAGCGATGAATTCAGGACCTCTGATTTAAGCGACTAAAGTCCCTTCCACTCTGATCAACCTTTGTTGGTTAAAGTGCTTAAATTTACACAAGGTGTATCACTCTAGTGATGAGCTAAACTATAACTTGACATTGGAGACCAATGTTCGAACCTCGTTAGGGGAAAAAAAAAAATTTGCTCAAAATTTTGCTAGACATAATAGAGCCAAACTCAAACATAATTCAATCTTCATCTAACCGATGTCAAGCAATTTTTTCCTACTCGACCGAACTTTAACCGAGTTCAAACATCACCATTTTAAATGATTGTTTGACTCGATATGTGAATACTTGATATAGATCGAATAGTTTACACCTCTGAATATTATTATATTGTTAAAACCAAAATCTTGTTGAGACACACATTTTTTAGGCCGTCGCATAATCAGACACACCAAAGCCCTTTCAGAGTGATAAGGGGTAGGTTAATCTTGTTCAAAATCTTGTATACACATTGCAAGTTAATAAAACCATGATATGATAATACGAATAAAAAAAATCAACCATGAAATTGATATGTTATTTGAAGTATAAAAGATGTTTACTATGCTCGTTAATTTCACCGTTCTTAAAGAGCTCATAGTTGAACCCAATAAATTATTTACGAGATATTTCAAATGTCTGGTTTTGTTCGATTAAGTTAAAGTTAGATTTTCTAGTGGCTACAATGCGTTTAAAAAAACGTAGATCACATTAAACTTCTATGTAAGACTAAGATCTTTCCTGAAATTTAGATCGATTTTGGATATAGTTGAGTCAGTGGTGGTTTCGGTCCTTCTGGATTTTCGGAATTAGCATGACCTACCAAAACACATGTAAAAGGTCAAATACATAAACTTGGAAAACTTCACACAAGCGCCCATGGCCTAATGGATAAGGCGTCTGACTTCTAATCAGGCGATTGTGGGTTCGAGTCCCACTGGGCGTGCATTTTTTTTCCCACGAATACCCTTTGAAAGATGGTTTATTTTTTCTTTTTCCTCAACCTATTTTCCTGTTTAATCCAGTCTGAATGTGGTTCTGATACTGCTGCAATTTTTTTTTTTTGAAAGGAACGGCTACAATTTAATTCAGCCGTGAATAAGAATAGCAAGACTAAATATATTCATGTCTAAACAAACCCCAACATTTACAAACACCCGAATCACGTCTATTATGAAATCATGGCACATCAGAGAGTTGGATGATTGCGATACTCATATTTATAACTATCTAATAACTACTACACCAAAAGTATACGAAGGACTGCAGCTAATTTGCTATGAGTGTGCCAAATTCGGCCACCACAAAGAAGCCTGCCCCGACAAACAAGAACAACCGGTTGTTCGGAGTCGGAGAAATACATGAACGTGCATGTGAGCCCGGATCCTCTGCTGTGATGAATACACAGCAGGGCCAGCTGTGATGAAGAAACGGCGTCGTTTTGAGTCTAAACGACGCTGTTTTGATCGCGAACTTAAATAATAATAAAAACATCACAGAAAAACGGCGTCGCTTTGCGTCGAAACGACGCCGTTTCACCTCACAGCACCTCACAACGTTGGCCGCATACAGCAGACGATCCCAATTCCGTGTGGGGGTATAGATTTCGATTATTTTAGAGCTCCAACTTGCTTTAATGCATTATTTCTCGCTTCATATTCCGTATGAGTCACAATACAATGCAATAGAAAGGGCTATTGATACGCCTGACCTCACGCGTATCAATTAAATGTTTACTAATCAGCTCAACGTCGCTAACACGACCGTAATAACCCATAAACTCAAACACCTTGAGCCTTGAGGCTATGGTTTTTTTCGGAGGGGTGAGGAGCAAGTGCGTCTTTCAACATTACAGATGATTTTTCTCAAAGAATCTAAATCGCAGGTTGTTCTTGTACTAGTCTGCTTAGGATCAGCAACTCAACAAAATTAGAGTATGCTAAGTAAGCTAATGCAATGGGACAAAAAAAGCTTGTCTACTTGTAACATAGTATGGGGTTATCATTGGTCCGGAATCGTTGATTTTTCACTAATTTAGTGTAAGAATCATTCAAGGTTGCTTACTGCAGAGGATCCGGACTCATTTTAAAATCCACGAAGAAACACGTGTGTACTCCCGCTATTCTAAAACACATGGTTCATTTTAAAACACATGGTAAAACATCAGTGAATGATCGCCGCGTCAATTCCACCGGCAAGGATCCGGATTTTCGAGTCTTTCGACACTCGAGTTCGGCTTGATTATTGTCGACAAAATTTCGAACAAACTTGAACTTGAGCTCAAAAAACTTGAAAAATGTAAATGTACGAATTTGACTCGTTAAAATTACATAAGAATATGAAAATTTGATATATTATAATACTGTTTGATAAAGTTTGTGTATTTATATATTCTTTTGTAAAACCTAATAAGAATCCATACAATATAATATAATAATACTCGATAAATCTCTCTGACACTTCAAATCAAGTTGTATAAGTGTTTGATGATACATTAGAGTTCCCTCGATGTGATTACAACAGTATAGATGATCTGAGTGTTGCTCCAAAGGTCTTGGAGAGTTTAAGCACGTCCGTTTGATTATGAACGACCTGCCAAAAGAAGTTAGAATATAACGTGTTGTTTTTGCCCTTGTGAAATCCTTGCAACGGCTAAATTAGTATTTGAGATTGAGTTTATAAGCTTCAACAAAATATAGAATATACGTGACAATTATATAAGTTTGATGTATTTATAGACGTTGCCTTGACATTATGAAGATGACATGAAGATTGTCACAATGAGCGATAATAGGGAAACAAGCCATGTACACCCGTGAATGGATTCAATGAAGATGTAACAACGATCAAGACGCTCATCTATACAACGTTAAAAACTATGTATAACATGTCGTAATAGCATAAAGATATTGAACGTGTTTTACCCACACACCTCATGTTTCCAAAAATAGGTTGTGACCGTGTTGATAATTTTGACCAAGTAGGATACAATTAACCTTCTCCAAGAGACCCATACCTCTAAGGTAAACAACAGAACAAACCAGAAAGAACTGCAGAATTTAGAGCAAATTTAGACAACCATTGATTCAATGGCGGCAGCTCATGCTTTAGCTTCTCTTCATCTCTACCAAAGTCGTTGCTTTCCTTCTCGATCGAAATCTAAAACCAAAACCCATCAATTTGTTACCTTTAAATCCATTTCTTCTTCAGCTTTCTCCTGCTCATCCAACTCAATTACCTGCAAAACACCACCCGCAGAAACTACAGATTACCTTTTGTTTATGCTTCTCTTTCTGATCAAGAACCTGCCTTTCAGGTAAATCTTTGTTTATTGTATGTATATGCATTCGTTTCGAGGAATTTTCAATAAATTTTTCTTGCATAATTTTGTGTTTGATTCGATTGTTTTAGTTATTTGTTTTCGGAGCAGAGATAGAAGTAAAAAAGTTGTCTTGAATTGATCAAACATAGATAAATTTGTGAAAATTCAGTTACTTTGCTTTTGCAGAAAATTTACTTCGACTATTTTGGAACTTCTTCCTTTTTCTTGTTGGGGTAGAACGATATCTTCCTAGAAATTTATGTAGTCTGAACTAATTTACTAGCTAGTAAACTTGTTGGGACTTTACACTTTTTGTTGATGTTATAGAGGGCTGAAATCAGCTTTTTGCTTCATGATGTTTCAAGCCAAATTTGTATTTTCTAAAGTTGCCTTTTTTTTTTTTTTCCCAAGGTGTGCTCTCTTTTTTGTTCCCTTTATTTTTGGTATTCCTGACCTTATACATGTTAAGTACAAATGAGAAAAGAGGTGTGATAAGTGATGGGATAAAGTAGCGATACAAGGTAAAATTAGAGGTAGCAGGACACTTAGAAGGAAAGACGAAGGCCGTTTGAAAACAAAGGAGAAGGAAAAACTAGGTGGAGATTCGTTAATATATGAAGAGGAAGAGCGGTAGAAAGATGAAATGAATCTGTAATGGAACACAATAGGAGGACAATACTGAGTGTTGTTGAGAAAGACATTGATCTAGTTAAGGTTGCCTTTGCCTTTGCCTCGCGTAGTTGAAGCATTTTTCAGGTGTCTCTTCTTGCCTCGGTGCTTCATACGCCTCGTTTTATCTCTGATCATTATCATACACAAAAGTCAGACTCCTTTATCTGCCTTTTTGTTTCAAATTCTATCAATCATGTCCTGCATTTAGCGTTGCAAATAGATCTGTTCTCAGAGATAACCATAGTTTCTTTGAGTAAACTTTGGTGTTTACAGATGCACAAATACTTCTGTTTAGGAGTGTGTCCCGTCTTTGATATGTATCCGACACGAATACACACCAGATACCTAGGATATACACCCCTAAGGCAAATTCGTAACTTTCTTAAAGCGTGATACATGATCTGATTATGCACATTCATAACTCGAATACGTGAATAAATAACCTTGTTGGAAATTTACACATCTCATGCGTACCTGTTTCTTATGTTTCTGAAAATCCTGCACCCATGTATCTTGTATCCACGTGTCCATACCCGTGCAACCCAATCCGGTTGGGTGGTCATATGCATCAAGCTTCTACTTGTGTTTAGCACTACTAGAATTTCACATGGTAGTAGCTTCTTCAAGATTTTTGTATCATCTAAAAGGCCTTTTCTTCTCCTATATACTTTGTCACGCTACGGTTTCTGTTTTTATGTAGCCATCTTTATGTATTCATGCTTGAATATGAAGTTTCTTCGTAATGTAGGTAAATGATGGAGACGAAACATTACAAACAAAAACCGTTAAACCCCCAGCCAGCTTGAAGTTACTTCTATCAGCTTACAAGGAAGCCGTTTTGCAAGGAGATGAAAAGACACTATTAGACATCGAAGCCATGGCAACCATGATCGAAAAAGAGAAAAATCAGTTGGTTGAGAAGATATCGGTTTTATCATCAGAAAGTAGTTCCGGGAAGGTTAAATATCTTCGATTACAAGCTGATTTTGATAATTTCAGAAAAAGGACAGAAAAAGAGAGATTAACAATAAAGACTGATGCACAGATTGAGGTAATTGAGAGTTTATTGCCAATGATAGATAATTTTGAACGCGCCAAACAGCAAATTAAAGTAGAAACTGAGCAAGAAAAGAAAATCGATGCAAGTTATCAAGGGATTTACAGACAATTTGTGGAAATTTTGAGAAGTTTGCGTGTTTCGGTTGTGCCAACCATTGGAAAGCCATTTGATCCTGCTGTAAGTTATCTTCCTTTCCTTTTTCTTAATCAAATATGTTTTGCTCATTTTCCTTTACACCTTTTAGCTTTGTGTTTGAGGTTCAACTTTCTTAAAACTGTTGTATCATAAAACCTCTCAACACCGCGCATTTTCAAGGCATTTAACTATCGATTAACATGATTAACAAGCTAAATGGATAGCATAATGAGTTTAAATGGTGTATCAAACTTTTTATTTTTTTAATTTCTGAAATATTTGAATTTTGGTGTTTGATATAGTTACATGAAGCAATTGCTCGTGAAGAATCACAAGAATTCAAGGAAGGGATCATAATTGAAGAGTTTCGTCGCGGTTTTTTGCTGGAAGGCCGCCTTCTGCGGCCAGCTATGGTCAAGGTCTCATCCGGGTCGAGTAAAAGGAAACCGGCTGAGCAACAACCAACCGCCGCCGGAAGAATCGAAGGCAGATCGTTTGGTAGGTAGCATTCAGGGGAAAACCAAAATCTACAGGAGAAGCCTTAATTTGACTTGGACATGTAATATACACAACGAAATATCATAATGAATATGACATAATTGTATTTTTTCAAACATGATATATTCTTCAAAAGCTTTTTTACCTACAAATTTGTTGAAATATTTTGGTGGTGTTTTTATTAGTTGGAATGCTCCAACTTTCATTAACCTGTTGCTGCATGTTTCCTTTACAATCCATATATTCTTCAAGAAAGCTTTCATGTCCTGTTCTTGAAAGGACTTTACAGTGTGCCAATATGCCATTTAGCAGTCATTTATATTTTCTTTTCTTTTCTTTTTTGACGATTGGCAATCATTAATTTATCTGTCAAAAAAAAAAAATATTCTAATAAAAATGAAATCTGATTGTCTCTATATGACACGACTTATTCTTTGCCGCCCTTGTTCCGATCCTTGTTTTTATCATTGTAAATAATTTTATTTATTTATTTCACAAGTATTCATCATAAATAAATTTAAAGCTAGTATAGGAACCATTCTATAAATTGGTTCTCAATTCCCATATACATTACACACTACGTTAACTATTTCTTGAGACTCAAGTCACCCAACTCAAAATAAGTTGAAAGCAAATATTAATGGCCATGCTTGCACGTCTCCTCCTACTTTTTCTCATTGCCTCTTGTAAGTCATTTTTTTTACCAGAAATTTTATTAAAAAACGGTTGTAATATGGTTATAACATATGATATGTATTATAGCCACACATTTCTATTCTTTTTCACATAGTAGAAGCGTGCATTTTAAAAGATAATAAAAATGTATAGTAATAATGCATGTCATTTGGTATGACCTTATTACAAACTTAAAAAGTCGAACCTCCTATCATGTGATGTGCGACTTGTGAATTTGTGTCCGAAAGTGAATTTGTTGTGATGCTAGTAAATACGTCTTATTTTTTCATTCGACACACTTAACAAACACATTTTTTTGTGTGCAGATTCCGCGTATGCTACCAAAGGTTCCAAAATAATGCTTATGAAGGGCGTTACGTTGCTTGAGAATGACTCCGAACCGAATCAGGACGACGACGAGGGCGATAGCTCTTGTAACTATGGTTGTGAGTCTGATTTCACTTGCAAAGGACCTTGCCTTTGTAATTTTGGATATGGTGGGGGTTGCAATCCCATTTGATTGATTGATTCAAAGGGAAAGTTCCGCATAAGGACTCTGTATTGTATCAGACTGTCAAGACCATGTGTCATGTGTATAAAAAGATTAAAAGACCGTTTAATTTTTGTTACACGTGACGACAATCTAACTGCATGATGCAATACAATACAAGGAGTTGCATATGAATTCCCAATGATGAGAAAATTTTCAGCTCAGCTTTATAAGGGTGATTTTGTAATTTCCATGTATTTCTTTTACCTTTTTCTTCCTGCCTTCTAAACTTTTTTTCCTTTTTCAAAAGATGAGAAAAAGGAAACAAATAATTGTCAAATGTTTCTTCTATTATGTAATCTCTTCTACCATGTTTTAATAGTTTGGGAATTTCAATTAAAAGTTTTTTTTTTTTTAATTTTTAAAATCCATACGTGTTATCTAGTGATTTCGTAGAAACGTAAGTTTAATAAAGATATTAAATGAACATAGCCGTTCATGAACAAATTTGTATTCGACTTGTTAGTGTTAGTAATTGTACATTTGTTTAGCTTAATGAACAAAGCTTGATCAAGATTATATATAAGTCGTTTCCTATACGAACGAACATGAGTTTCACTCGCGAACGTTCGATTATGTTCGTGAAGCAGCTTATATAAATAAACCAATGTTAAAGGTCTCGCTTATTAAAATTAGAAATTAATAATAATAAAAATAAACCAATGTACAAAAAAAATTAAATAAATAAATCAATGTACATGAGACCCATTCATCTAATAGATTCTATAAAGTATACAATGTTTAAATAGTTTTTCTAATACTTTGTTTGTACAATGATGGTTAAATATTGTTTTGTAATTTGTTACATATGCATTTAGATATAATTTTTATATCTTAACAAACCGATCTCGAACTAGATGACCAAAATACATTTAACAAAACAAACTCGAACACAATCTTGAAAAACTTGTATTTTTAGCGACCCGAGCTTAAACATGATTTTTTTTCCGTTTATTAAACGTACGACCACAAACAAGTTGATGGCCTGAACAAATCTAGTTTGAACATAATTTTTTGGTCGTTTATTAAACGAACGATCGCGAACAAACCCACTACCTAAACGAAATAAACTTAAATAATAGATACTCGATTCGACTTGATTCGTTTTACAGGTGTATTCAACAATGGATGTTGCTACTTGTATGAAGTGCAGATGACAAATTTAGGGACATCACATCATGCACTGTAGGTTGTTAATTAGACAACCTTGGAATCATTCTTTGTTCCTTTTAAATACAAGAAAAAAGTGTTCTAAGAATTACTACTACCTTCTTAAAAAGAAGAAGTTACAAACAAGTAGGGATGGAAAAAATAACCAATAGTCCGGACCAAACCAAAACTCAACCCGAAACAAACCAAAGAAAACCAAACCAGTTGAAACCAAATTATTCATTTCGTTTCAAACCAGCCCGAATTGAATTGCTTTTGTTATGGTTATTTCCATATATCTCCAAATCAACTTTAATTTAACTAACCCAATCTAATTACCTTTTTAAAAATTATCATTTCATTGTAACGTATATACGTCCTGATTATTACTATTGGCCCTAAACACACTTCATTATATTTTAAAATCAAATATCATTACTTGCCAGACATTTCGAACATTGATTTGTTTTTAGATTTCTTCTTTATCTTAAATTGATAAACGACTCATTCCTAAATGCATCATCTATACGTGTCACTTGTAAAGGAAACAAAACGTGTTTTGCCTTTTTTTTATATTTATTATTGTAAGAATGTCAGTAATTTAAAGGAGAAAAATGAAATGAAATTCATCCCATCAGTACAAGTAGCAATGTGTTCTCGATCCCAAAAGTTAGAAAATAGGTTAGAAAGATCCTCAACCTAACCCACCCTGTCAAAAACGGATTTAAATGATCCGAGCCGAGCAGACACGAACAAATTGGATCACATGTTCATGTCATGTATCAGAAGTCAGAGATCATACTTTACAGACGTCCTAAAATAAAATGTCATGTTGCATTTGCATGTTCAATTTTTAAATCTCAAACTTACCTTCTGTCAAGTTTCACTTAATTAGTAAAATTGTTAGTAAAAAACATCGTAGAAAGGACGTACGAAATGAAACGAAGCATATATTTTCATTTCTACTATCTTTCACATATAGTTCGAGTGTTCTCTTTCACATAGTAAGTGTGTATATATGATGGGAAAAAAAGTAAGAATAAGGGAATATGATGCATAACACATGGTACAATTTTCTTACGATAGTTGTATTATAGAACCTCTCAACACCACCGCACATTTTCAAGGCATTGAACTAAGGACGGAGCCAGGATTTTGACTTACGGTGCGCTAATTGACTATGTCAAGTTCGTCGGGTGGGCTGGATTAAAAATATTTTATGGATCAAACTGGAATACCTAGATATTTTAGTGTAATATTTTTTTGTCCGGTGGGCTTAGCCCCCAAAACTATACATGGCTACGTTCTTGCATTGAATTTGTTAATGTGTCCCACATTGGGCACTTATTATCAGATCACCCACCATATTAAGATGATTTAACTTTCCTCACCTCACAACCCAGTTTTGGGATGAGTCCCCCTCTCTTATATGGGTTTGGGCCTAGATTTTCTACATGGTATCGAGCCACCCATTTATTGTGCAAGTGTTGGGCCTCTTGTTGGCCTTAAGAGTGCCTCTTTATGCACCCACACTGAGGCGTGTTAATGTGTCCCATATGGGCACTTGATATTATCACCCACCATATTAAGAGATGAACTTTCCTCACCTCACAACCTAGGTTTTGGGGATGAGGCTCCTACTCTTATATGAGTTTGGGCCTAGATTTTCTACATGGTATCAGAGCCACCCATTTATTGTGCAAGTGTTGGGCCTCTTGTTGGCCTTAAGAGTGCCTCTTTATAGACCCACACTTGAGAGAGCGTGTTAATGTGTCCCACATTGGGCACTTGCTATTGTATCACCCACCATATTAAGAGATGAATTTTCCCACACTTGAGAGGGCGTGTTAATGTGTCCCACATTGAGCACTTGCTATTGTATCACCCACCATATTAAGAGATGGATTTTCCTCACCTCACAATCTAGGTTTTGGGAATTAGGCCCCTCATCTTATATGGGTTTGAGACTAGATTTTCTATAGAACTACTGTCCCTTAACATGATTATCAAGCTGAATGGCTACCATAATGAGTTTAAAATCATTTAAATCAAACATTTCTTTCTTTCTTTTTCTTGAGATTTTTGAATTTTGGTATTTGATATAGTTACATGAAGCCATTGCTCGTAAAGAATCACAAGAATTCACGGAAGGGGTCATAATTGAAGAGTTTCGTCATGGATTTTTGTTGGAAGGCCTCCTTCTGCAGCCAGCAATGGTCAAGGTCTAATCTGGGTTGGGTAAAAGGGAAACCAGCTAATAAACCGGCTGAGCAACAACCAACCGCCGCCGGAATCGAAGACAGATCATTTTTGGTAGGTAGCATTCAAGGAAAATCCAATATCTACAATAGAAGCCTTAATTTGACTTCTGTCAAAACGAAATACCATAACGAATATGACATGATTGTTGTTCCTCAAACACGGCTTTTAAAAAAAATATATATTCTTACCTATAAATTTGTTGAAATATTTTGGTGGTGTTTTTATTAGTCCTCAAACACGACTTTTTATTCTTGTTCTGATTTCGAAAGGACTTTACAAATTACAATGTGCCAATATGCCATTTGGTAGTCATTTATTTATATATATTGACGATTGGCAATCATTAATTTATCTGTCAATATATATATATATATATATATATATATATATATATATATATATATATATATATATATATAATGCAGAACTGGGATTTTATTTCCTTTTTGTGATCAAGAATGATGTGTCTTTAAGATCCTAAGGGCAGTCTTGTTGTTATCTTTCCTCAATTCTTTGTGCAAGGCCATGTTTTAATCATTTAATAAGTAAAGGATAAATAAACTTCTTTGATGGGCCTGGTAGCAACCACAGAAGGCAGAAAATATAGTTATGTGTATATGGTAATTTCTGTCTCGAAAAAGAAAATATGATTCATAAAAGCAAAATATGATTCATTTTTCATTATGTTCAACTAGTACCTTATTAGTTGGAAAAAAATAAAATTTTAAAGGTTGTGAATGATTGTTTTTGGTTTAAAATGAGAAAAAAATGAAAAAAAAGATAATTGTTGAGAAGAATAAAAACACGTACGTTATTACATCCATTATTACTACGTGTGGATGTAAGAACATGTAAAGAACACATGTGAAGAATACGCGTGTTTTTGTCTCTTCTCAACCATTATATTTTTTTCGTTCTTTTTCCCATTTTCAGATCTTATTTTCATTCTTCCTGGCTCTCTACTTCAAAAAAATACTACTAATTTAGTTCAAATATGTTTATCAAAAGATGCCATATATATCGTAAATATTTTTTTTTGAGGGATCGAAGTATTTTATTACTCAACATCCGCAAACATGCGTCCAGAACGTCTTCAGAAGGCAAACTGCGCGCCCCAAGAAGTCTCAGAATCTAAAAATAATGCATGTTGCGCTAGAAGATATACATGTACATTGCCAATCCGGCGGACAAACGAAAAGAAAACAGAAGCAAAGCTAGATAGCCCCAAGTAGACAATACTTCGACGGTAATGTCCTCCATAGGCTGACGAAGCCGCTACACCCATGCCAAGTATTAACACATAAAAAGCAACATAGCAAATGTCTACGAAAGGAAAGCAGCTAATAATGGCAAGTTCCCAAAAACAAGCAAGCAGCAAGTCGGATCAAGTCAGGCTCAGTCAAGCATTTATTCAAACAGTTGAAAGGCAAGATAATATTAACAATAAAATTCAAGTGCAATTCAAGATAAAGATTGCCACAAGAGTTTGAGCAAAATCAAATAGCTATGGAGGGAGAGATAAGGCGGCAGGAGCAACTACACAGCTACTATTTGACCACATACAGAGCAGTGAGTGGTTGAAGTGACTAGGACTCCTAGGATTATCTGTTAACGTATGTAGTGATAATATAGTTTAAAGAGTTTATCTCAGTTTAAATATTTATCTATAATTTAAAGTATTATCAAGAACAAAGCCTATGGCTATAAATCTGTAAGCTGCCGTGCAGCAATTCATAGAAAAAATAATATATAAAAACTCAGTTCATACCCTTATATTTCTGTTTTTCTACACCAAGCAATCACTTTTCACCTCCAATCGGAGCACATTCAATCGTTGTGCCTCCACCAGTGCGAGGTAAATAGCCTGAAGTTCCATATATTCTGGCCGACCTCCTTCATCAAAGGGGTAAGTCATCGAGTGCATAACTGCCCCTGTCGAATCTCGAAAAACAAGCCCAACTCCCGCCCTATCTTCTCGTACAGCTGCATCCACGTTATACTTCACTACCCCCTGAGGTGGCCGAGCCCACGAATCCGGCAAAGTGTGCGACATATCGTAAATATTCAGCCAAGGTTTATGAGAACCACGTCACACAATTTAATTATAATCTACCACAGATGAAATCTGATTCTCTATATAATACGACTTTATTCCTCGTTGCAAAAAAATACGACTTTATTCCTTGCCTCCCTTGTTCGTTGTTTTTATCATCGTAAATAATTTTATTATTTATTGCACTCTCATCTTGAATAAATTTATAGTACAGATTTATTTATTGCACTCTCATCTTGAATAAATTTTTAGTATACGAACCATTCTATAAATTGGTTATCAATTCCCATATATATATATATATTACACTAAAACTATTGCTTGAGACTCAAGTCACCCAACTCAAAATAAGTTCAAAGCAAATTAATGGCCATGCTTGCACGTCTCCTTCTACTTTTTCTCATTGCCATTTGTAAGTAAAGTTTTACGTTTCTATTCTCTTTCATATATCATAGGATGTTCGACTCGAACCACTACACTATGATGTCCGAAAGTGTTTTGTTGTGATGTTAGTAAATATGTCTTATATTTTTATACGACACAAATTTATTTATTTTTTTGAGTGGAAAGAAGAGCTTGCTCGGTCATAGAGCTCAGAAGCCATCTCATGAGCAGTGAGTCTGTCTGTTGCCACGCTTCGAATGCCGGATTGGGAGCTCCGGTGAGAGTCTGTCGTGGTGGTGGGGAAAAGGACCCCAACAAGTAGTTTTCGAGCCGATGACCCCGAACAACTGGGAGAATTGTGTATTTCCAGAGGAGATAGTTATCCATAGTCATTTTCACATTGCATGTTTGAGAAAGATGACCGGTGAATGGTGGTGCTGAAACTGGAGAAGGAGAAGGTCGCAGCAGCGAGGACATGGGTGGTAGCTCAAACCGTTGTCCAAAGTTTGGTAGAGACGAAACTGTGGTTCCAAAATTAGTCATCGGCGGAATAGAAGCGTACATGGAGCTTCCTCCGGTGAAAGGAAAGTTTGAACCGAAGGTTATGTGAGGATCTGAAAGAGGTGAGGAACTGGCCACCGCCATTAATTGAGATAGCACTGTGAATGGGTGGTGATGAGATGGGTATAGTAACACCTGAGCTGGGAATAGTAACACCAGAAGGCGGTGCTCCGGTGGTGATATATTAAAAAAAAGAAAGTAGGCTAAAAATTAAGCATGAAAATGTATAATACCATCTGAAACTGTTATATCGCCTGTCCCGACCGCTTTCAGAGCTCCAACCAGCAATCTAACCTGTTCCAAATGGAGTTCCAATGAGATACTTGGCCAATACTACACACACACACACACCTGGTGATACTCACCTGGTGATAAAGGAAAGAACGTGCCCGTGCAGTGACTACAAAGCAACGATGACGTGGTCTCAAGCCAAATAGTGCACTAGGCTGCATATTGAGACCATCCGTTTTCTCGTGGAGCTTAGTTTCTGACTCGGTGGAGCTCACACGTGATTGGTTGTCCAAATAATCATATTGTGCCGTATTCTCTTGGATAGCGGGAAAGGAAAGTTGTGATGCAACTTCTGTAACATTCAATACATCCAATGTTCTTACAGGTGATTTTGCCTGTAAACCATTAAGTTGTAGCATGTGCAAGAAGATGTTAAAGAATTGCTTCGAATTAAGATTAGCAATGCAAAAATATTCAGATGAAAAAGGGCAAACCTGACAAGCAGCAGCTCTGAAAGAGCTAAAATCGTGATGTCCAGACAGAAAAAAGCACGACTATATATCGTAAGATCCGAACACATTAACACTTCCAGTTCTATCAATAAAGATTTAAAATACTACAAACATTATTTTTGAAAAAAACCAATATTTCGAAACCGATTAATATTTTTTTAAGTGTATCACTTTGATAATAACCATGTACTCTATTTATAAGATAAAAGTTTTATGTCAAGTTATCGATTATTATATTTGATGCGGGCGGATATAACTTTTATGAGGGGCAAAAACAATACATAATATATATAGTAGTGTATTTCCTGGATCGGATAGGGCCGAGTGCCCCCCTTGCATGGGGTGGATCCGCCCCTGGAAATACTTGTTAATCAAGCTGGGTTTTTTTTTTTTTTTTTTTTTTTTTGGCATATTCATGTTGTTGAATATTGCACATTGGATGATATGTTTAAGATTGGCATGGTACTACGGATTGTGTCTCGAGTGATGTACCGACTGACCCATACTTAGATTGGACTTAAGTTTTTTCGAGTGAGTCGTTACATCAAGGCTCAACAAACGGGACGTCATTGATGTGAACATGAAAAACATGTAGGTGAAAATTAAACTATGAAAATCAAACACACTTATATATAACATTAAAAGATACATAAGCAAAACACACTTATAACATTAAAAGATACATAAGCAAAACACACAACCATAAAATCAGAAAGGTACGTGAAACATTTGGAAAGTGAAAATTACAAAACAAATAGAAAGTTGAATAGCCGTAAGAACGACTATTGTACTAGAAATTTTATTTATTAAAACACACACATTTCAAGCAAGAGAGTTTGATCAGTTAATTAGTACGCCTTCCATCCGTTTGAATGTTGTTGGCCATTCTTCAATCCCTAAAAAGGAATATTTTTTTTATTATAAAAAGATAACGGACAAAATTGCAAATCTAGTCATTTAATTACAGTAAACTCTCGATAAATACATACCTTTGGGACCGACCAAAATTATTACTTTAACGAGTTTATTTGTTTATCGATAAATGAATAATTTATTCATTTATTGATAAATTAATATTTATTACTTTTACAAAGAAATAATTAATATTATGATCCTGGCCTCAGAAATGAAGAGACAAATATTTCTCGCTTAGGCTATAGAAATGTTGTGGAGGTAGAACATCTTTTGAACTATCCTAAGTGATGATGATCTTTGTGATGGAATCACCTATCGATGATGATGAAATTATTCAAGCTATGATGAATACGTCTAATGATGATGAGAATGATCTTGAACCGGACGATAGTTCGGCTTTACCCAATGTTTCATCGAAAAAGCCTTTCAAGCAACTATCACCTTACGTAACTACTTTGCTACAAAATGAACAAAATATCCCTGAAGTTGTGATGCTTCTACAAAAAGTTAAAGATGGGATCGAATTTGGTTTAGCCACTAAGAAGAAACAAGTTACTATAGATGCATATTTTCAGAAAATATGAAGTGAAATGTGAAATTTCGAAAATATGTAAGTTTAATATAAATTTCTAACTGGAATTAATTATGCGTTTATTATTTTATTAGGCTTTACTGTATTCAATTTCTTTTTATTACTTAATGTATTTAGCAAAATTATTACTTTAGTACAAATTCCCAAGTCGGAACCGGAAGAAATTATTATATTAGTGAGGATGATATTCATTTATCGAGAGTTTACCGTAAGTGTTTTATTGATGTTTAGGCTCCGACCGTAATTTTAATCATTCAACTAGCATTTTTATTTACAATCTTAGTATTCCTTCTCCGGGGGAGGCTGACATGCTTTTAAATCGTAGAATTAAGCCATTTGTCATGAAAATTGCAAAATTACTCATTTGACTTGCACAAAAATATTGACTTAATCGCTTAATTAGCGGCAAAAATGGTTTTGTTAGCATCATGTGGAGTCATTTTCTTGCAAGAATTTGATTTGCTCAAAATTCATCAGTCTCCACCGATGACTGAGGACAAAAAAAAAAAAAAAAAAACGAAACGTAAATAAGATTAAAACGCTATTAAAAGTTTATTACCTATTAGGCAGGTTCATAGGTGATGCGAATCGATGAATCGCCTTCCCTAGCAATTTCATTAAATACAGTACTCTTACAAAGGATGAATTTGTAGGCGTCAACGCCCGATGAAACACCAACAACTTGAACTCTAACACTGACACGAGGATTATCAATGTTACGAATACTTATGTAAACACAACCACCCCACAGATCTGGTGGAATATATGCCATTAGTGGATTATATGGATCTGATTTGAAGGTGCACAAATCGCCTGCACCATGAGTTAGTTAAGTCATATGTAAAAGAATATATAATACTCCTGTGACATACTAGCAAATATCTTAATTTTATTGATATCAGCAATTGGAGCTGAAGCAGTTAAAATGTTACAACAGCGATATCATTTAATACTCTTTTTCCAAACATACCCCTAGTCTAACATTTATTGTTCTATGTTTATTTCATATATATTCCAAAACAAACATTAATTGAGTTTCTTAATCTGCATGAATAGTAAAATGTAGACATTTTTTATAGGACAGAGGTATTACTTAATTTGCACTACACTTACTAATTTGCGGATTCCCAGGTATTGCTGTATAAAATTGTATGCCCTCATCTTCTGCATGTATAGGAAGCAATATATAGCAAATAATAGCATGTATAGGAAGAATGAAAGAGTTGTTTATACTTAAGTTGTAGTACATGCATGCACTTACCAATTACTGAATCCTCCGGTGCTGTATAAATTTGTTGGCCATCATCTTCTGCATAGGAAGCAATAGCAAATAATAGCACAATCATGAAGAATAAAAGAGTTAACTACTACACAATATGATATATTTCACATTTAAGATATGATAATAAACACAATTTCAATAAAACCGAGACAAACAAAATATATATATCATACAACTTTCTATCACACTTAATGAAAAACTGAGATAAGTTATATTAATCAATCCCATTTTTAAAGTGTTATTTAATCAATATGATTTTTCTGTCACAGTTATTTAAAACGCGAAATAAATTATATCAATCAATCTCATTTTTAAATTGTGATTAAAATGATATGTTATTTCTGTCATAGTTATTAAAAAAACGAGATAAATTATATCAATCAATCTCACATCTAAAACAGTGATTGAATTGATATGATATTTTTGTCAAAGTTATTGAAAAAGCGAGATAAATTATACCAATCAATCACACTTTTAAAGCGTGGATCGAATTGATATGATATTATTGTCACGATTATTGAAAAGCGAGACATACCAATTAATCTCATTTTTAAACAGTGACTGAATTCATATGACATTTTTGTCACAATTATAGAAGAAGTGAGACAAATTATATCCACTAATACAAAAAGAGACAGATCACACTTATAGAAAGATAAGGATCACACTTTTAAAAGAACTGAGACAAGGAAAATGTATATATCACACTCAATTTTTTTTATCACAGCTAGTAGGTGTGAAAAAAAAAGAATGATCACACTTTTTAGGTGTGATTGAAATTATAATCGATCTTGGTTTTAAGTGTGATAACAACTACTGAAATAGATCACAGTTTTTAAATGTGTTGAAATTATAATAGATCTTGGTTTTTAAGCTTGATAACAACTATAATAGATCACGGTTTTTAAGTGTAATAACAACTAAAATAGATAATAGTTTTTAAATGTGTTGAATTATAATGAGATCTCGGTTTTAAACTAAAATAGATCACGTTTTTTTATTATCACGGTTTTAGGAAATTGAGACAAAACATCAATCAATCACGTTTTTAAGCGTGATTAAAATAATATGATATTTTATAAAGTGATCTTAGTTTAGTGTGGTCGAAAATTAGAAGAAAGAAGTCATTGGCCTAGTGGGAATTAGTGTGGCTTGTTAATCCGGAGTATTGGGGTTCGAGTACCACAGGGTACGAAAAATATGTGTGCTTATATAGTTTTCGGAAAAAACACTTTTATAGGTGTGATTAAAATTATAATAGATCGTGGTTTTTATTTGTGATAACAACTAAAATAGATCATAGCTTTTAAATGTGTTGAAATTGTTATAGATCTCGGTTTTTAAGTGTGATAACAACTATAAAAGATCACGGTTTTTAAGTGTGATAACAATTATAATAGATCACAGTTTTTAAATGTGATGAAATTATAATAGATTACGGTTTTTAAGTGCGATAACAACTATAATAGATCATTGTTTTTACGTGTGATAACAACTATAATAGATCACGCTTTTAAACGTGGTAACTATTATAATAGACCACGCTTTTAATTATGATTGGATTAACGTATTTTATGTCACACCTCAATATGCCACACTTTGGAAGCCGTGGATCGATGTGAAAATATCACTCTTAAAACCGTGATCTTTATGTTTTTTGTAGTAGTATTGTTTATACTTAATTTGTAGTACACTTACCACTTTCTGAATTCTCCGTTGCTGTATAGTATTGTTGGCTGTCATCATCTGCATAGGAAGCAATTGCAAATAATAGCACAATCATGAAGAATGAAAGAGTTGTTTATACTAAATTTGTAGTACACTTGCCAGTGTCTGAATCCTCCAATGCTGTAGAAATACTTTGGCCCTCATCATTTGGATAGGAAGCAATTGCAAATAGGAGCACAATCATGAAGAATGCATATTTTAGCATCACTTCCATCTCTTTCTCTCTCTACTTCTTCAATAATTTAGATGATTTTTTTTTCCTTCCTTTTGGTTAGATGATTAGAAAATGGAATGACATCCCTACTTTTATAGTGTTTATTGGACGGACGATAAGGAAAGGTATATTTGTACGCAGAATTTGTTCATAAAAAGTGTGCATAAAAAATGAACTAATCCATTCAATAATTTTAATGAGAAAAGAAAAAAGAAAATACATTAATGTCAACCCTTTGTTTCTGTTTATGTGTGTTTATGTGACTTTTTGTGTGAATAAAATATGCGCCTAAATCACGAGCATATTTTCGGTGTCTAAATAAAAACTACGTAGTTTTATGATTGTCTTATAATAAATTTGGTGAAAGATATATATATATATATATAGTTTTATGTTTGTCTTATAATAAATTTGGTGAAAGATATATATATATTAAATTTGGTGAAAGATATATATATATATATATAGTTTTATGTTTGTCTTATAATAAATTTGGTGAAAGATATATATATATATATATATATATATATATATATATATATATATATATATATGTGTGTGTGTGTGTGTGTGTGTGTTTTCTTCAATACTTGACATACACCAGACCTGATATCAATTATGCTGTCAATCAGTTGAGCCAATATATGCATGCTTCCAGGGAAGTTCACTAGTTTGCTCTCAAAAGACTTCTTAGATACATCAAAGGCACCTTGAGTCATGGCCAGCATTTCCAACCTTAAGTGCAGCAGCTTTGGCCTACAATCCAGTTTTTCATTCTAGAACTAAACACATTAAAATAAATGTGCACTTTGTAATAGATCAAGTCCTCAAGAATCAACTACAGGTTGCCTATGTTCCTTCATGTGATCAAGTTGCAAATTGCTTGACAAAGGCCTTGCCCAACACTCAGTTTCAGGTCAACAAACACAAACTGAATGTTGTAGATGCCACATTCAGTTTGAATGGGGATGTTAAAGCCATATAAGAGTGCCATGTGTCAGTACAAATGTTATACAAGTGTCCTACCCTACACCTGTGATATTCCCATATCTAGTAGTAGATTTGGTAGTACAATACAGTTAGAATAATTCTTTGCAAATCCTTGTATAAGAACCAAGTATGCTGCTATATTGTTTTTGCGTAATATGAATGATATTGTGTGTTCCAATGTTTGCATAACTTTCTAAATTTTAGTAGAAAAAATTGTTAGTACAAAACGTTGTATGTTAGAAAGTAAAGGGTTATATTGACTTTTACATTAATATGTGTCCTGTAGTGATATTATCCTTTGTATAGGACACTTGGCAGTCTTATCTGTATCTGTTAGATTCTCCTAGAGAGTTGTGTAGATCTTTTCTATATCATGTAACCATGGGAACATCTGCTTCATTATTCTGGAATACACAAAAGTATTTGTTTCAACTTGGTATCAGAGCCTTCATGGCTAACGCCACCGCTGCCACCGGTAGTTCAACTCCGGTGAGCTTAGTTTCGGCAAGCATACCCTCTTCTTCTGTTATTCCAGTGTCCATGATCCAACTGGGATCTCTATCTGCCCCGTTGTCAACTCCGACTATTCCGCAATTCATCGGAGAAGGATCCTCGTCTTCAGCTCCACCACGTTCTGTCCTCACTACTTGCATGCAGTTCCCTTCATTTGCCGGCTATAGTCTTTCTCAGTCTGATGGTATGTTTCCCGGTTACACTAGAGCTCCTATATCTTCCTTACCATCTTTTTTGACCTCTACACCTACACCCTACGGTTCTTATACTCGACCAGTCACTCCGTTTGGTGGAACTCTCACCCAAACTTGTAATGTTAAGCTTGATCGATCGAACTATCTGCTTTGGAAATCCACTGTTTTACCGATCATACGTGGTCACAGACTTGATGGACATCTTTTTGGAACCACACCATGTCCACCCCAGATCCTAAATCCTGGTTCTATCTATGGATCTGCTGTCAATCCGGCCTATGATGACTGGGTAGCTACTGATTCTCTACTTGTTGGATGGCTTAATAGCTCCATGACTGAGCAGGCCTTGGTAGAAACTATTGGATGCAATACTGTTGTTGAAGTTTGGAACACCTTAGAGGTCCTTTTCAACAATAGATCCGAGGCTCGGATGCTCGAATACAAGGGTGCCTTAACCAGAACTGATAAGGGGACCAAATCTATGGTTGAGTACCTAGCTCTCATGAAGTCGTATGCTGATGATTAGCTGCAGAAGGCTATCCTATTACACCCTCAGAACTTATCCTTTTTGCCCTTGGTGGATTGGGAAAAGACTATGAGTCTGTCATAGTCAATATCACATCAAGGATTGGCTCTCTATCCTAGAAGGAAGTTCAATCTCAACTAGTCACTCATGAAAGGCTGCTAGCTCGTTTTATTCCCTCGATTACTCTAGATACACCCTCTCCTACTGCTCATTTGGCCTCCCAAAGGCAAGGCAATTATAGGTCTAATAACAACAACTATAGGCCTTCTGGTGGTCATCATCTGGTCGGGATTCTAGCAGAGGCAAAGGCGAGCAACAGAGGAAGAGGCGAGGTGGAAGAAATGGCAATAACACTTTGGACTAGACCCTCATCGGTGTGCACAAGGACAAGTCATATAGCAGCAAACTTTTATCATAGATATGACTCCTCTTATACAGGACCTGCTCCAGGTACTAACACAGGAAATGGAGCTTCCTTCCAAAGCACTGGACCTAGACCTAACTCTGCCTATATTGCTTCAGCAGATACTTTTATGGATCCAAGTTGGTATGCTGATAGTGGAGCTTCTAGTCATGTTGCAGCTGACCTCAATAGCCTTCATTTGAGCTCAGGGTATGAAGGATCTGATGCACTAACTGTAGGTTATGGTGAGTCTCTCCCCATTGATCATATTGGCCACTCTAATCTCCCTGGTAATGATAATTCAACACTGTCCCTTAATCATATCCTTCATGTGCCAAACATAACTAAAAATCTTCTTAGTGTCTCTAAGTTAACTTCTGATAATCCTGTGTATCTTGAATTTCACTCCAATTGTTGTTTTGTGAAGGATCTAGCTACAAAGAAAATCCTGCTGGAAGGAACTCTTAAGAATGACATATACCAGATGCACCTCCCTGTGAACCTGAGCTCTCTTCACTCCAAAGTTTCTGATGGTCATCATTCTGTCTATTTGAATAATGTCAAGAATGTTCCTCAATCTCAGTCTTGTTTTAGTCAACCTAAGGTGTTGGTTTGTAGTGAGTTAAAAAGTAGTTCTGCCAATGTTTGGCATAGAAGGTTAGGGCATCCTTCTGAAAGGATCCTGAGTCATGTTTTAAAACTATGTAATGTGTCCTTGAAAAGTAATGAAAAATTATCTTTTTGTGAGGCTTGTCATCTTGGGAAAGAGCATGCTTTACCTTATTTTATCTCTAGTTCTAAAACTGCCATGCCTTTTGAACTTGTTCACTCTGATCTGTGGGGTCCAGCACCTATAATTTCCACTGCTGGTTACACCTACTATATTCATTTTTTGGATGACTGCACCAGGTATACATGGATATACCCTCTAAAACATAAATCAGATGCTCTCAATGCCTTTATTCAATTCAAAACTCGGTGGAAAATCAATTTAATGTTAAGATTAAATGCTTACAAACCGATTGGGGATGAGAGTTTAGATCCTTTCTCGATGTTCTTAAACGATCTGGTATCCAATTTAGACACCATTGCCCTCATGCTCACTCTCAAAATGGTAGAAATTGAAAGAAAACATCGGACCATAGTGGAAATGGGATTAACCTTACTTGCTCAGCTTCAATGCCCCTAAAATTTTGGTGGGAGAGTTTTTTACACTCTGTTAGATTAGTCAACTACTTACCAAAACCTACCATTGGTCATAAATGTCCCTTTGAAGCTCTTTTTGGTAAGTTACCTAATTACTCCATGCTAAAAGTGTTTGGATGTGCTTGCTATCCCAATTTGAGACCTTATCATCAAAGGAAGTTTCAATTTCATACTGTCAACTGTGTGCATCTAGGGTTAAGTCCTATGCATAAGGGTATGTTTGTCTAGATCCTAATGGGAGAGTGTATGTTTTCAGAGATGTTTTTCTTTGATGAGCTCGGTTTTCCTTATCATAAATCGAATGATGGTCAGTCTCCTTCTAACATCAGTCCTACCTCATCACATGTGTCATCCAATCCTCCTCTTATTCTACCTACACAGTATCAAGAGTTCATCTTTCCCAATAGTCCTGAGCCTCAAAACTCTTCTATCTCCACTCCTACTCCTGTTCAGTCTGGGTCCACTCTTCCTGATCCTTCCAGTCCTTCCTCATCTCCATCTATACACCTTACCTCTCAAATTCCTTTAGACACCCCTCATCTTCAGTCTCCTAGTCAATCTTTCTCTCCTCATTCTCCTCATTCAGATTCTCCTGTGTCTTTTCCTAATCAGTTCAGCTCTCAGTCTTCATCTTCATCCAACCCAAGTTCCAACTCCTCCTTACCAAATACCTTCTCTATCCTTTCTAATCATCATCCCATGCAGACCAGAGCCAAAAGTGGCATCTTTAAACCTAAAACTTACTCTTATCTAGCCATGTCTCCTTCCTATGACTACACACCAGACCCCGCTACAGTTGCATAAGCTCTTAAACACCCTGCTTGGATGAAGGCTATGGAGGGGGAGTATGATGCTCTATTAAAGAACCATACATGGGACTTAGTTCCCAGGTCCCATGCTCATAACCTAGTTGATAATAGGTGGGTTTTTAAGCTTAAACTCCACCCAGATGGTACTGTAAACAAGTACAAAGCCAGGCTTGTTTCCAAAGGCTTTAATCAATCCCTTGGTCTTGATTACACTGAGACCTTTAGTCCTATTGCTAGAGCTTCTACCATCAGAATAATTCTAGCACTTACAACTGCCTTGAATTGGCCAGTCAGACAAATAGACATTAATAATGCCTTTTTAAATGGTACCTTGTATGGATCTGTGTTTATGACTCAGCCTACAGGTTTTGAAGACTCCACTAAGCCTGGTTATGTCTGTCATCTTAAGACGGCCATCTATGGCTTGAAATAAGCCCCTAGGGCTTGGTTTGCTGAACTGAGTAAACAACTTTTGTCCTGGCATTTTAAACAATCTAGGGCTGATAACTCTCTCTTTATTTTCCAGTCTGGCAATCTTTTTCCATATGTGTTGGTATATGTGGATGATATTTTGATAACAGGAAACAATATGGGATTGATTCAGCAGTTCATTAAAGCCCTACATGTCAGATTCTCTCTTAAGGATATGGGGGAGTTACATCATTTTCTGGGAATACAAGCTGTTAGAGATCAGACTGGTCTTTATCTGTCTCAACATAATTATGCTAGACAGGTGCTGGAAAGGCTAAACTTACAGAATCTCAAGCCTTGTCCTACACCTATGGTGGTCTCACACAAACTTCCTCAATCCACTGAGCCTATGAGCAAACCTACTGTTTACAGAAGCACCATTGGGTCTCTACAATACTTGACTCTAACAAGGCTAGACATTGCCTTTGCCGTAAACACATTAAGTCAACATATGCAGTCACCTACTATGAGTGATTGGCAACAGGTCAAGCATCTGTTGAGGTACATTAAAGGAACCTTGTTTTATGGACTGCACTTCAAATCTGCTCATCCTCTTGTTATACATGGCTTCAGTGATGCTGATTGGGCCTGTGACAAAAATGATAGACGGTCTGTAGCAGCCTATTGCATTTATCTAGCAGGTTGCTTGATTTCCTGGTCCTCCAAGAAGCAACCAGTGGTATTCAGATCCAGCACAGAGTCAGAATACCGGGCACTTGCCAATGCTGTAGCTGAAACACATTGGGTTCTTAATCTGTTGTCAGAAATGCATCTCAAGCTACCAGCCAAGCCTATTCTATGGTGCGATAATTTGGGAGCTGGATCCTTGGCTCACAATCCTGTGCTACATTCAAGAGTCAAACACATAGAGCTTGATGCACACTTTGTGAGAGACAAAGTGTTGGCTGGAGTTATGGATGTGCAGTACATCCCTTCACTTGATCAAACAGCAGATGCCTTAACTAAACCTCTCAGTCCTTCTCGGTTTTGTTACTTTAGAGACAAACTAAATGTTCTGTCTATACCATTTGGTTTGAGGGGGGGTGTTAGAAAGTAAAAGGGTTATATTGTATTTTACATTAATATGTGTCCTGTAGTGATATTATCCTTTGTATAGGACACTTGGCAGTCTTATCTGTATCTGTTAGAATCTCCTAGAGAGTTGTGTAGATCTTTTCTATAGCATGTAACCTTTGGGAACATATGCTTCATTATTCTGGAATACACAAAATTATTTGTTTCAACTTCGTAGAAAGATTGTACAAAATGAAACGAATCATATATTTTCATTTCTAATATCTTTCACATAGTTCAAGTGTTTTCTTTCACATAGTAAGTGTGTATGATGAAAAAAAAGTAAGAATAAGGGAATATGATGCATAACACATGGTACAATTTTCTTACGATTGTTGTATCATAGAACCTCTCAACACCACCGCACATTTTCAAGGCATTGAACTACAATCCCTTAACATGATTATAACATGATTATCAAGCTGAATGGCTAGCATAATGACTTTAAATGATGAGTGATTTTATGGTATAACGGTTGTAGGAAGGTTGTACCAAGTGGCATACTTTAGAGTCATTCATTTTAACTCTCTTTCACATAATACACTTTTGGCGTGTGTGAGAGGTTAGAAATGAAAGGTGGTAAAGTATGCCACTTGGTACAACCTTCATACAACGGTTGCACCATAAAATTTTTCTTAAATGATATATCAAACGTTTCTTTCTTTCTTTCTTTTTTTTCCTGGAATTTTTGAATTTTGGTTTTTGATATAGTTACATGAAGCCATTGCTCGTGAAGAATCACAAGAATTCAAGGAAGGGATTATAATTGAAGAGTTTCATCGCGGTTTTTTGGTTGGAAGGCCGCCTTCTGCGGCCAGCTATGGTCAAGGCCTCATCTGGGTCGGGTAAAAGAAAACCAGCTAA
This sequence comes from Gentiana macrophylla, assembly GCA_026214975.1. NCBI lineage: Eukaryota > Viridiplantae > Streptophyta > Magnoliopsida > Gentianales > Gentianaceae > Gentiana > Gentiana macrophylla. Next base: position 119,406,863 of record CM047812.1, on the reverse strand, counting down.
TAAACCGGCTGAGCAACAACCAACCGTCGCTGGAATCGAAGGCAGATCATTTGGTAGGTAGCATTCAAAGAAAATCCAATATCTACAATAGAAGCCTTAATTTGACTTGGACATGTAACAGATGCATAAATAAATTTTTCTGTCACAACGAAATACCATAACAAATATGACATGATTCTTGTTCTTCAAAGGGCTTTTTTTTTTTTCAAAATATATATTCTTACCTGTAAATTTGTTGAAATATTTTGGTGGTGTTTTTATTAGTCCTTAAACACGAATTTTTATTCGTGTTCTGTTTTCGAAAGGACTTTATAATGTGCCAATATGCCATTTGGCAGTCATTTATTCATATATTTTGACGATTGGCAATCATTAATTCATTTTTCATTATGTTCACCTAGTACCTTATTAATTAGTTGGAAAAAATGATACTCCTAATTTATTTCAAATATTCTTATGAAAAGATGCCATATTTATCGTACATATTCAGCCAAGGTTTATGAGAACCAGTCACATAATTTAATTATAATCTAACACAGATGAAATCTGATTGTCTCTATATAATGCGACTTTATTCCTCGTTGCAAAAAAATACGACTTTATTCCTTGCCGCCCTTGTTCGTTGTTTTTATCATCGTAAATAATTTTTATTATTTATTGCACACTCATCTTGAATAAATTTATAGTACAGATTTATTTATTGCACCCTCATCTTGAATAAATTTATAGTATAGGAACCATTCTTTAAATTCGTTATCAATTCCCATATATATTACACTACAACTATTGCTTGAGACTCAATCGAATCGGATGAGTACGAGGGTGTAACGTTGCTTGAGAATGACTCGATCGAATCGGATCAGGACGAGGACGATAGCTCTTGTAACTATGGTTGTGAGTCTGATTTCCCTTGCAAAGGACCTTGCCTTTGTGATTTTGGATATGGTGGGGGTTGCCTTCCCATTGATTGATTGATTCAAAGGAAAAGTTTCGCTTAAGTACTCTGTATTGTATCAGACAGTCAGACTATGTCATGTGTTAAAAAAATATTTAATTTTTGTCACATATAATGACAATCGAACGGTATGATGCAATAACAAAGAGCTGCATATGAATTTCCAAGGATGAGGAAATTTTCAGCTCAGCTTTATAAAGGGTATTTTGTAATTTCCATGTATTTTTTTTCCGGCCCTCCAAACTTTTCTTTTTTCAAAAGATGAGAAAAGGGAAACAAATAATTGCCAAAGGTTTCTTCTATTGTGTAAGAGGTGTTATACCCGTAGTATTGTATGCAAAATAAAATAGACAAGGAAAGAAGAACAATTTGTTTATTAATATGAAATGATAAATTACAAGTAATGATAATGAAAGCGAAAAAACAACTAAACAAGAAAAGATATAAGGACTGAGGCGAGATGAACTATGTCCTTAAGGCAAATTTGCTCCGGCTTGTACCAACGGATTATGCAATTATCCCCCAGGATTACTTAGTTTACATGTTCAAGAGGGAGGTACTTCAATTCTTGAACAACTTCGAACTCTGGCAATGCTTCAGAAAACTCTTCAACTATTTGTTAGGCATAAAGAATGATAATTGTGATGTAATTCTGTGTCTATTTCCATTGCAGTAGAGGACCTTTATATAGGGAAGAAAACATCATGTAACTCCATCAGCCTTGAAGGAGGTGTATTGATGCCCATCAGTTGAAGGAGTTCCACTAAGCCTTTTAACTCCATCAGTTGAGGTAATGAAAGCACTCCACTAACTCAGCAATATAGTCAACAGTTAGCAGATGAAGAGACTTAGCCTTTGAGTCGAACCGAACCAGAACTCAGCTCGAGTAGCTCATCAAAATGTGTTGAATACTTATTTGACAAGTCCAAAATCCAATATAGCTTTATCCAAAAAATAGTATTGCCTCAGGCCCACGAAGGCCCAATTCCAGCCCAAGGTCAACGGTCTCGGTCTCGGGCACGGGCGGGCGGCAGAGGCGCGCGCGCGCTTGTGGCAATTTTAGCAGAACATTGCCTACTAAAACCATTCTAAACTCTCTCCCTTTCCTTGGAGCTTATACCAATAACTAAACTCCTCCCACTTAAATATTGAGAAAATATTAGCACAATTCCCAATGTAGAATTAAGAAAGTTGAACTCTTCAACTTTCAAGTTTCAACACTTCAACTTTTTCAACTAATCAACTTCAAGCCTTAATTTCTCATTCACCCGATATCCGAATTGATTGATTCAAAGACCTGTATTCATCTACGTCATACGTAGATTTCAAAGTCATCATAAACTCTTGATAAATTATACAAGAGTGTAATCGAAACCGGCTCATAAAGTTGTTGTAAAAAATGATTAAAAAGTCATTTTCTCTTTTTCCCTCAATTTCTCCAACAATCCCTCAATTTCCACTATTTCCCTCTATTTCCCTCAACAATCCCTCAATCTCCAACAATCCCTCAATTTCCCTCAATTTCCACAATTTCTCGATGAATATTTTATTCAATTTATTGTAGATACTGGTTATAGGTTCATGGTCTCCAGGTTGGCTCCTAACACGTGAGTGAATTTTCGTATTATGAAACCTCGAGAATAAATTAAATAGTTGGTCTATTTAATGAATATGCGGATATTATTTATTCGGTAAATAATATGTAATATCGAAAAGGCATTTTCTATTATCCCAAATGGCATAAAAAAATGGCGCCATATTTTTGTGATTTTGGGAAAAGAAATTTTCTCCTAATTAATTATAATGTGGAAGATATAATTATTTATTTGTTAAATAATTAATGGATAAATTAGAGATTGATTTTCTAATGATTATCTCATTTATGGTGATTATCTCTTATTTATGGAAAATATCTTTTTCTTTGGGAAAAAGATAATTGACTTGTGAAAAAGATAACCCTCAATTGCTCGGTTATTTTTCTATATAAACAGAGTTCCTCCCAACACAATAGACTACTATTCTTCTGCGCCATTTTTGAGAAAAAGGATAGAAAAATTGGTTTCTTGCCCTAGCCATCGGGAGAAGAAAAACTAGAGTATTTCTTGGAGCATATTCGAGGAGGTTCGAATGCGGGATCGATGTCCACCAGTCGTCGCTTGGAGATACAACTCGAAAGATCACGGCTTCTCTCCGGTTGGGTAAATATCCTGCAACCTTTTCTTTAAGGTGTTAATTAATCGTTATTAGTTAATTAGATCGTATAATTCGTGCTTCCGCTATAGATCTTGATCTAATCAAGATCTAGATGAATCTGTGTGGGTTCTGACTTGACTCGATTCATTCGAATCAGGTTATCGGGTCGGATTCAGATTCCGGCAACATTGTGTTCATTTTGGCCTTGAATCACCCCTGGTTTCAGAAAGTGCGTTAGAGAATTCTAGCCTCTGAATTCTCACAGAAGCGGCCCCACTTCACACTTACATAGGTGATCTCTTATCAAGAGTATTCTGCCATACCCTACTTGAATTAACCAAGCTATAAGAATCATTAAAAGTTTTCACTTAATCTTATACACCACTGACAGATAACACTTTTATTCACAGAATGGGTAAGTGTTCACTGAACCTTCGTAACTTAGTTGTCCCTTTGAACCATGATCTTGGGATCACCAGTCAACATGGTTGGTTTACCATTAGATCTAACAAAATCGATGAAAATCACACCATAAGATATCAGTTGATTAATAGTATTGTGTCTGCGACGTATATGTCGAGACTTACCATTATACATATTGTTTTGTGCTCGACTTATAGCCGACTGACTATCACTATGTATGCTTATTAGAGCAATAGGTATTGTCAGCATGGAATGTCCTCTAGGAAATTACGAAGTCATTCTGCTTCTTTTCCTGCCTTGTCTAATGCCATGAACTCAGCTTCCATCGTGGAACGAGCTATGCATGTTTGCTTTGTGGATTTCCATGACACCACAGCACCACCAATAGTGAATACATATCCACTTGTGGCTTTCAAATCATTGGAGTCAGATGTCCAATTTGCATCACAGTATCCTTCTAATACTGTTGGATATCTTGTATAACATAATCCCAGATTCATTGTAAATTTTAAGTACCTTAATACCCTATTCAGAGCTTTCCAATGATCCTCATTTGGATTGCTAGCAAATCTGCTTAGCTTATTCACAGCACATGCTACATCTGGTCTAGTACAATTGGTTATGTACATCACACAGCCTATGATTTGTGAATATTTCAATTGAGACAGCGGCTCACCTTTGTTCTTGACTAAGTGCAAACTTAAGTCAATTGGAGTTTTTTTAGGACTTTCATGAAAGACATTAAATCTTTTTAGAATAAACTCAATGTAATGAGACTGTGACAAAGCAAGCCAATCAGACATTCTAGAGATTTTAATCCCCAAAATTACATCTGCAACTCCCATATCCTTCATATCAAAATTCCTTGTCAACATCTTCTTAGTACTCATGATTATATCACAAGTACTTCCCATGATCAACATGTCATCAACATAAAGACATACTATCACATAAGAATTTAAGTGTTCTTAATATAGACACATTTGTCACACTATCCATTTGATAACATCGTTTGATCAAATTTTTGTGCCCTTGTTTTGGCTCTTGTTTTAGCCCATACAATGATTTAACAAGTCGACACACCTTGTGTTCCTGACCTGGAACTACAAACCCCTCGGGTTGTTCCATGTATATTTCTTCCTCCAATTCACCATTTAAGAACGCAGTCTTAACATCCATTTGATGGATTTCTAGGTTATAGACCACATCAATCGCAATAAGAACTCTTACCGAAGTGATTCTAGTTACCGGTGAATATGTATCGAAAAAATCAAGACCCTCTTTTTATCGATAACCTTTGGCTACCAATCTGGCCTTATATTTATCAATAGATCCATCAGCTTTAAGTTTTTTCTTAAAAATCCACTTACAACCAAGTGCTTTATGACCTGGTGGAATATTAACCAATTCAGTGTGTGGTTACGCAAATGGAGTATATTTCACTTTTGATTGCTTCTTTCCAGAAAGGTGCTTCTGGATTTGACATAGCCTTAGCATATGTTCTTGGATCGTTTTCTACCATATAAGTGAGAAAATCCGGACCAAATGACGTTGAAGTCCTGGCCCGTTTACTTCTACGAGGTTATATTCCTCATTTTCTAGAGTGGTATCCTCTATGGATTCATGCGTCCGCTTAGTTGGACTCACGTCTTCTTTGTTTCTGTCTTTGTTAGGAAAGACATCCTCGAAAAACAAAGCATTTCTTGACTCCATGACGGTATTCACATGTACATCAGGGATGTCAGATTTATGCACTAGAAATCTATATGCACTACTGTTATACGCATAACCAATAAATATAAAATCTATCATTTTAGGCCCAATCTTTATTTGTTTAGGTTTAGGCACTTCTACCTGTGCTAAACACCCCCTGTTAAGGGTGAATTTATACGATTTATAATGCTATATTTTATAATGATTTCCTCCATATTTGTATAATTTGCATAGAAAATGAGTGTTTAATTGGTTTATTGAGCAAATGAGGTTTTTAATGAGTTATTCGCAAAATAGGTTAATTTTGGTGTTTTAATTGTGATTTTATGATTATTTGGATGATATTACGTTTTGCGATGTTTTAATGTGTTATAGGTACGTGTTTGATGCTCAAATGATGATCAAAAAGAGATAAGAGTCGAATTACATTAAAGATAGAAGAGATAATGATGATTTGGATTGAAGAAAAGCAGATAAGTATGGAAAAATCAAGATTAAGTCGATCTCTCGGATCAAGCGCCCGAGAGTGGGACAGCGTCTGAAGGAGTGGACGAGCGTCGGGAGAGGAAAATTGATTGAGAGAGTTTGGGACGCTGGAGTGGACGGGCGTCGAAGCAAGTCAAGGCACCGGACGGGCGTCCAACGAGGCGGACGGGCGTCCTTAAACCGACTTAGCGGCGGCCGCCTCGATTTTTCTATAAATAGCGGTATGAGATTTCAACCCTAAACATACATTATTGAGACCTATTGATACACAATCATTAGGGAGAGAAAACCTAGCGGCCCTGACCCCAGGGGAGGAGGTGGGGTTGCGATTTTTCTTGTTTTATATTCGTTTTTTCTATTTCGTTTTGCTGCTGTTTTATGCTGAATGCTTGGAGGCTGAGCAATTGTTCAAACCATGTGAATTCGTTTTAGCAGGTTCTTTATTTTCAATCTAGATATGTTTTGTGAATTTGATTAAAGTTGTATCTTTTCCATGATTATTTGTTAAGCAATCGATATCGAGAGATGTATTGCTTATTGATGTTTACCGTATGACGAGAGTCGGTGTAAACCTTAGATCACCATAGGAAAGATGGGATTTTTAACCTTGACATAACGAGAGTTGATAGGTTAGATTTCTAAGTTGTTAGATTGAGAGATCTTACACCTTGGTTTGAGAGCGTCAATCTTATAGATCGAGAGATGAGAGATTGATAGGCGAATTATCTACGAGAGTAGGAATTCATACCTCCGTTAGGTGAACCACAATTTTAGTTGACTCATCATAAGACAACTTTAGAGAGGAAATTAAGGGTTGTGGGATCGGTGGATAATTACTTGTTCGATTGTTTAATCACCATGATCATCGTTGTTTAAATTCATAGTTGTTTATTGTTTTCTTTTTAGTTTATATTCTAGATTTAAGTTCGCAATTATCGTTTCCTGGCTTTGGACTGACAATCCTCTCATCGATTTTCTTTTCGTTTTAGTTTTAGGTTTAGAAATAATTGGTATCAATCTTAGGAAAATTAATGAACTAGATACCCCGATTCCCTGTGACCGACTCCGGTATTAATCGCTATACTACGATCCCTACACTTGGGGAATACCGGATTTATAAATTTTATTACTTGTTTGTTTTGTTAGATAAATCCGTGAACACCCCCACACTTTCAAGTATTTGTAGCTTGGCCTATGGCCTTTCCACAACTCATTTGGGGTCTCATCCATCTTCTTGGATGGAATTATATTAAGAATGACATTCGCTAAGAGGATGGCCTCCCCCCACAAATTTTGAGGTAAACCCGAACTTATCAACATAGCATTCATCATTTCTTTTAGAGTGCGGATTTTGCGTTCAGCAATACCGTTTGATTGAGGTGTATATGGAACAGTAGTTTGATGAATAATGCCAGATTGTGAACATAGTTCATTAAACGGTGCATCATATTCACCACCTCTATCACTACGAACCTTTTTGATCCGTTTTCTAAGTTGATTTTCGACTTCATTCTTATAATTTTTAAAAGCCCCAATTGTCTCATCTTTGCTACTTAGCAAATAGACATAACAGTATATTGTCCAATCATCGATAAATGTTACAAACTATTTCTTACCGCCTCTCGATTGCACAGATTTTAAATCACACAAATCTATATGAATTAAATCTAACAGTTCTGTGTTTCTTTCCACTGAAGGAAATGGTGCCTTAGTCATTTTAGCTCCGACACATATTTGGCATTTTCGGTTTGATTAAACTTTATATTAGGTAATAAATCTAAATTCATCATTCTACGAATTTATTTATTATTAACATGTCCTAATCGATTATTCCATAAACAAGAAGACTAAGCAAGTAAGCAGAAGTAGATGCAATTTTATTAGCCTCATCGGGCACAACAGTCTTAGGCACAATGGCCATTACATTCAACTTACACATACCTCGGTGAGATAACCTCTACCGACAAACACTTCATTTTTGTCGAATGACCTTATCGAACCAAACATCATCTTGAAACCGACCTTGCTCAACACAAAGACCGTAAATTAGATTCCTACGAATGTCGGGAACATGAAGAACATTGGTCAATGTCAAGATTTTCCTGAAGTCATCTTGAGAACCACATTCTGGATCCTCGAATGGTTGAATGGGAAGAGTTACCCATCAACGATTTGTCACCACCTCCAACCTTATAGGCTGAAAACATTGCACGGTCGGCACAAACATGTCTTGTGGCTCCAGTGTCCACAAACCACTACCTTGGATTCCCAACAACATTGCATTCCATCACCATTGCATAGAACATGTCATCATCACCATCAGTTTCAGCCATATGTGCCTTTGGCTGAAATGGCTTCTTTCCTCGGTACTCACATGCACGGTGCCCAAATTTGCCACAGTTGCGGCATTCACCATTAAACTTGTACGCAGTTTGTGGTTTCTTGGACGATTCACCAGTTTTCGTAGAAGATTGTCCAGTTTTCTTCCTCTTTTGGTTCTTAACCTCAGCAACATGTGCCTGGCCTGTCCAACCTGCACAACACGTTTATTTTTGGATGTTGTATTGTCCTCCTCTATCTGAGTCGGACAATCGGATCAACCATAGACATTTGCTTTCGCTTGTGTTTGAGATAACTTTTATATTCCTTCCATGATAAAGGTAGCTTCTCAATCACACAAGCTACTTGAAAGTTTTCACTTATTATCATATCCTCTTCTAGAATTTCGGATATAATGATTTGTAATTCCTCAGCCTGTTTAATTACTGTTTTGGAATTGACCATCTTATAGTCCAGAAATTTACCTACTATAAATTTCTTAGCACCTACATCCTCAGTTTTATATTTTTTTCTCTCAGGCAAGCCACAATGCTTTTTGCAGTCTCAAACGTACAATAGACACCATACAAAGTATTGTCTAAACAGTTCAGTATGTAATTTTTGCACAAAAAATCACTATGCTTCCAACTCTCAAGAGCAAGCAGAGCTCTGTGTTAGATGTTGTCAGCAGGCACAACTAGTTGCTCTTCAGTAAGCATCATGGCCAAACCAAGAGTACTCAAGTAATACAGCTTCTTTTGCTGCCAACGTTTGAAATTCAGCCCGTTAAACTTTTCTGGCTTCTCACCATGAGATGAACCAACCACAACAACAGTAGACTGTGTCACAGTAGGCACAGTTACACTTGATAGTGGATCCAGACTTCCACTTGCCGCAGCATCAGTAGTAGGTGTCAATGAGGCATCATTAACAGTAGTCATTTATGTTGAAGAACAGAAGATAAACAATTAGGTTTAGGGTCGTATTCAACGAGACCAAAAAGATGAAGTTCACTGAATATCAAAAAAGGATATTCAGTACGATTAGAAAATAAAAATGGTTCAGAATACAAATTGGATATTTATTTTTATTCACATACAGATACTTTTCAGAGCATAAGAAAGCTCTGAAAACTTGTCTTAAGATTGTTATACCCGTAGTATTGTATGCAAAATAAAATAGACAAGCAGAAATAAGAAGAACAATTTGTTTAATAATCTGAAAGGATAAATTACAAGTACAATAATGAAAAGAAAAGAACAACTAAGCAGAAATGATATAAGGGGTGAGGTGAGATGAACTCTCATCCTTAAGACAAATTTGCTCCGGCTTGTACCCACGGATTATGCAATTGTCTCCCAGGATTACTCAGTTTCCCTGTTCAACAGGGAGGTACTTCAACTCCTGAACAACTTTGAACTCTGACAATGCTTCAGAAAACTCTTCAACTATTTGTTATACAGAAAGAATGATATTTGTGTTGTAGTTCTGTGTCTATTTCTATTGCAGTAGAGCACCTTTATATAGGGAAGAAAACATCAGGTAACTCCATATGCCTTGAAGGAGGAAGGAGGTGTATTGATGCCCATCAGTTGAAGGAGTTCCACTAAACCCTTTAACTCAATCATTTGTGGTAATGAAAGCACTCCACTAACTCAGCAATAAAGTCATCAGTTAGCAGATGAAGAGACTTAGCCTTTGAGTCATCAGAATGTGTTGAATAATTATTTGACAAGTCCAAAATCCAATGTAACTTTGTCCAAAAAATTAGTATTGCTTCGGGCCCACAAAGGCCCAACTCCCCAAGGTCAACGGTCAACGGCCTCGGGCACGGGCGGGCGGCGGCACGCGCGTGTGGCAATTTTAGCAGAATATCGTTTAACTAAAACCATTCTGAGCTCTCTCCCTTTCCTTGGAACTTATACCAATGACTAAACTCCTCCCACTTAAATATTTAGAAAATATTAGCACAATTCCCAATGTGGATTAAGGAAGTTGAACTCTTCAACTTCCAAGTTTCAACACTTCAACCTTTTCAACTAACCAACTTCAAACATTAATTTCTCATTCACCCGATATCCGAATTGAATGATTCAAAAACCTGCATTCATCTACGTCATACGTAGATTTTAAATTCATCATAAACTCTTGATAAATTATACAAAAGTGTAATCGAACCGGCTCAGAAAGTGGTTGTAAAAAATCATTTTAAAATGATTAAAAAATCATTCTCTTTTTCCCTCAATTTCTCCAACAAGGTGTTCTACCATGTTTTAATAGTTTGGGATTTTTAATTACAAAAGTATGTGTTTTTTTTTGTAAAATCCGTACATATTATCTACTAATTTCTTAGTAATGTACGTACAATAAAGTTATTAAACGAACATATATAGCCGCTCGTTAACAAAATTGTGTTGGACTTGTTAGTGTTCGTAATTGTATACTTATTTATCTTAATGAACAAAGCTTATACAAGATTATATATAAGTCGTTCCCTAAACGAATAAGCACGAGTTAACATGTGAACGTTCGATTATTTCGCGAACCTGCTTATGTAAATAAAACAATGTTAAATGTATCGTTTATTAAAATACTAATTAATAAAAAATAAAAAGAATAAACCAATGCACATGACATATCATATGACAAGTCATATGTTCATCTAATAGATACTATAAATTGATTTTATAGAATGCTAAAAAAGTTTTTCTAATACTTTTTTGCACAATGATGGTTAAATATTGTTTTGTAATTTGTTGTTTATGCATTTAGACATAATTGTTATGCCTTAACAAACCGATTTCGAACTGAACCTTTTTATCTTAAATTGATAAATAACTCATTACTAAATGTATCATCTATAAAATGTTTTTATTTGCATAAAATGACTGCATATATGCATGTTTTTTTATGATCTTATTTTGTAGTAAAAGATTATTGAATTGATGAAACCAAACCAATCGAAATCAACTCAAACCAAACCTCATCGTTTTGGTTTTCGCTTGAGGTACAATATTCTTCAACCAAACTTGCCATCAAATATTTTCAAACTCACCTAAACCAGACCGATCATAGCCCTAGAGTTGAATACGAACACTTAACAGACAACGTCACGATGACAAAACCCGACTTTTCAGCACATTTGTATTGGGATAAATTATCTTTATGCGGCTTCTCTTAGCACCACATTTTTATTTCTATTGGCATAATATTTTTATTATTTTTGTGCAATACGACGTTTGTTTCACCGACTTTTTTTCGATGCACGGCGTCATTAAGCGCAGGCGTTGGTTTTAATACCAATGTCGCCAGCTGATATTATAGTTATAAATATATCATTGATGAAAATCGTCAGGCCCACTGACGTTGTTAGCGAAAGAAAATGTCAGTGGTTCTGACGCGCGTACCGTGGTGCCGAAAAGCAATTTGGGAATGGTGGTGAAATAAATGAGAAATAAAAAATTAAAGAGTGCCAATACAAAATATGCGGTGCCGATAGAAGCCGCCAATCTTCATTACACCGGACTACCGGACTGTCAGATGCACGACACTCGTAAAGGAAACAAAACGTGTTTTGCCCTTTTTTTTTGGTATAAAAATGTCGGTTGTCTAATGATATATGGTGCAATAAAGATTCTTCGTACCATTTGAAGGAGAAAAATGAAATGAAATTCATCCCTTCAGTACAAGTAGCAAATGCATTTTCTATCCCAGAAGTTAGAAAATAGGTTAGAAAGATCCTCAAACTAACCCACCCTGTCAAAAACGGATTCAAATGAGCCGAGCCGAGCAGACACGAACAAACTGTATCACATGTTCATGTCATGTCACAAGTCAGATATCATACTTAACATGTCCAAGATAAAGCCCACATGCTGGCGCCATTGGAGGTGCAGCAGACACGTTTTTTGCTTCCAAAATACGCTTAACTGCATTAACGTCGATGATGATCAACATATTTATTATCATTATTGATCACTTGATAATGTGCATTGCATGATATATTAAAAAAAGAAAGTAGGCTAAAAATTAAGCATGAAAATGTATAATACCATCTGAAACTGTTATATCGCCTGTGCCTACCGCTTTCAGAGCACCAACCAGCAGTCTAACCTGTTCCAAATGGAGTTCCACTGAGATACTTGGCCAATATATATATATATATATATATATATATGACACACACACACACACAATTGCAATTACTGAAAAGATAGTGCATGTAAAAGGCAAAAGCCATGGAAACAAGAGGAAAGGATTTAAAACAGTTAATGGCAAATACTCACCTGGTGATAGAGGAAAGAACGTGCCCGTGCAGTGACTACAAAGCAACGATAGCGTGGTCTCAAGCCAAATAGTGCACTAGGCTGCATATTGACACCATCCGTTTTCTCGTGGAGCTTAGTTTCTGACTCGGTGGAGCTCACACGTGATTGGTTGTCCAAATAATCACATTGTGCCGTATTCTCTTGGATAGCGGGAAAGGAAAGTTGTGATGCAACTTCTGTAACATTCAATACATCCAATGTTCTTACAGGTGATTTTGCCTGTAAACCATTAAGTTGTAGCATGTGCAAGAAGATGTTAAAGAACTGCTTCGAATTAAGATTAGCAATGCAAAAATATTCAGATGAAAAAGGGCAAACCTGACAAGCAGCAGCTCTGAAAGAGCTAAAATCGTGATGTCCAGACAGAATTTTGCAAGCATGCTGCAATGATATTCACACGTGAGCCAAACCGTAAAAAACGAATCTTTATTAAAGATTTGAATTTTCTCAAGAGAGTCACAGACACCTGCATTGCTACAAGATCAAGTTCATCCGTCACATGCCAAGCTCGGTCCTTCTCGAATGTTGACAATGGATCTGGACCAGATAACAACCGATAGTAGTACCTGATGGAAGACACCACATTGCAAGATTGTTAGAACCTCAAAAACGTGGGACAGGAATGTCTTTAATCAGGCTAAGATAAACCAATGAACCATGATCCCAAACACCACTTGTGTATACTTGCATACTTTTCATTCAAACATGATTTTTTTTCTTCTGATTACTCGATACCTACGTGCGTTCTTGAGCTCTGTATCTTGCATGGAAGTCAAACGGTACACATCGAGCATCAATAATTGTTATATCACCTTCATTCTTCTGTGGAGATGACAAATAGAAAACATATTAAGATACGCATCAACTAATGATAATCACGAGACGATACAGAGCTACAGCATAACAACAGCACAACATAACAGCAAAATTGCTATAAATAAAAGAGAAAAAAAAAAAACCTAAAAATAGAAATTATACCTGTAAGAAATGGTTGACAGCTCTCTTAACAACTGACGGTTCATGAGGAGGTAGCTGCATTTACATAAGGCTTATCATGACAAATGAATCTTCAACCAAACATACCAAGAAAGTTTGATCATAACGCTATTCTATGGTTTAAAATACAGATAAAATAAAATGCAATGAAAGAAGAAAACTGGCTAGGACCTGATTTAGTCAGGACCATTATGTTCCTATCAGTTACAGGAAAACAATCTTGCATTCAGTTTCGTGTTTGTGGAATGTAATTTACAAGGAACCAGAGCTTATAGCTTATTAACTCACGTAGAAGAATATAAAAGTTGGAATACAACCAAAAAGTTTTACAGTAACATATGGGAAATCGGTAAAATATCCAGAGAAAAATAAGTTCAGATTTGATAATAAAAGAAATTACCAATTCACCAGGCTTCCTTTTGCTTATCCTTTCAACATCTACATGGCACACATTCGATAAGGCGTGAACACCTGCATCCTAGATATTGTCACGACGAAAAAGTTAGGACTGAAAAAAGTTTGTTTAATCATTTTGCTACAATGCAAGGTAAGATCTTTCTCATGGAGGGACCGCAAGATCCATTAACCAATTCGGACACAAGGACAAACCACTAAAATAACAAGTTTATGGCAAGGATATATGATGAAAAACACGGCTAAAAGGCAGCTTATAGAAAATACAGTACATTATCAATTCCAAAACACATGAAACAAGATAGCCATTTCCAATAGCATGGTGATTCATACACTGAGAGATAGAATTCATCACACCAATGCTGATTGTGATATCATCATCTTTACCAATATTATTGCTATCATACTTCTGAGGTACGAAAATCAAGAAATGATGAGGCCATGTAGATTATAATTTTTTATTTTTTTATTAAAAATGACAACAAATGAGCACTGTTGATCGAAAGTTTCAGCCTTTTAAGAAGCCTGGATTAGGACTCGCAATGAAAGAGTATTGTTATGCAAGAATTTAGAACCTTGCAGCAGACCAGCAAACAAAACCATAACCACGACTCGAAATATTTACATTCAATCAGATTGACTGAAGAACCACCCACAATTATCTTAAAAACCATCAAGAAAAAAACACAAACAAGGCATTTCCCGAGCAGAAGTGTTCTAAGTATTTGAATCAGATGCTTTTAACAGATTCTATATTTTAAAGATTCAAAAACAACGTGAACTGCATCAAAACCTCTGTTACAATTTCCACAACATTAAAAATCTAAAATACAGATTTCCAAGCATTTGCATTAGCAAGAAAGAAAGAAAGGGGCACTTACAGTTCGACTGGAGCAAAAGATTGAAACTGGTTGGCCAATGAATTTATCAAAAGCATCCTAAATTAATATGAAAATCTTAAATAAATGAAGAAAATTTCTGAAAGGAATATAATGCTCAACAAAAAAAACTATCAGATTCAGCATTACCTGAAGAACGCCAACAACAGTTCGAACACTAGATTGCTGTTGAGCACCAGCAAAACGAGTACCAATATATTCAACCGCAACCAAGTACCGCTGAACTCTTGGGTTTGGATTCATTTTCATTTCAGCACAAATTGATTCCTTTTCCTGCTTTAATTCGATTCCAACTTCTAATTCGTCCTCATCAAACTCCTCCTCGTTGACTTTAACGATCTTTTGTGGCCGCACAGATGAACAGTCTTCAAGTTGTTGATCAAGAGCGTGCTTTGAATTTCCCAAGATAGTCATCGGCAATTGAGCTCTCCACTGCTGGAATAAGCTGAACTTATGCTTTTACTAATTGAAAGAACCGATCTTTTTGTATCAACTTCAGTTCAAAAAGCATCAAATCCGAATTACTTGTCAAGAATTACTGCAATGTATTACCCTTGATCCCAATTCGTAACATATCTCACCAAAGAGCAGATTCTCCTCAAACAGGAATGGCTTGAATTTACAGAACACCACACCGCAGCATATCAACTCCGCAGACGAATTGCTTAGGTTTGTGCTGTGAACTGCAACGCCCTGTGTTAATCACTGAACGACGTAGTTTTGGTGTTTTAACATATTCATTTCAAGCAAAATGCAACATTTTTTTCCCTTTTTTTCAAGCAAAACGATATGGTTTCGCATTTTTCACCCTAGGGTAGCTTGCACCACAATAGAATGATGGTGCATTAGACAGGATTCATCCTCGGTTTTAACCCCAGGGTATATTTGATATAGAGAGAAAAACAAAGAAAAGAATAAAGGTAATAATACCACAAATTTTCTGATAGTCTTTGAATCAAATTTTACTTGGTGTGTCAAACCAATAAGATTTTAATGTTTTGTGGTGGTCTCTAATGTTTAAAAATCAACACCCAATCATGTTTCTCTAAATTGATGACATGGTGGTCCAATTATTTGGTCCAGGACCATCATAAAACTACTGTGATAATAGGTATGAGAAAAGAAAAACTAAAAAAAGATAAGAAATGATTATAAAAAAGAAAAGAAAATATGGGTTTTCTTATTAAAAAGAAGAGAAAAAAAAATCTCAAACTTTTTTTAATGGTGGAGAGAGAATAGAAATCTAAGAAAAAAATGTATTTTTGAAAAAACATGAGAAGTTGAGAAAAGAAACGTTACACAATTGAGAAAGAATGCGAATTTTTCTTTTACCAAGTTTTTCTCATATAACAAACATGTCGCCGGTAGAAAAAAAAAGGAATTGCTAGAGTTTATTTATTTAAAAAATAAGTTGAGCCCAACCAACCGCGTGTTCCGGCCTAAAGTTTTGTAAAATGTAAACTGCTTATGTGGTTCAGTTTGCGAAAGCCATTGACACAACTCTTATTGTTGAAAAAAGTCGACAATTTATGAAATCAAATAAATAAAATGTAATGAACTCGTTTCATTGTTATATATTTGGAATGAAAAATGAAATTTAAAATATATTACAATATGTGACATCGAGTTATGATGGGTGATTAGAGGTAAAGTGGGTGCTAGGGTAGGGTAGAATGGGATAATGCCAGGTGGCAGTGGCGGATCCAGGAATAAATTCCAGGTGGGCCATCTGAGTCTAAAACTACATCTTTTATCAAAAAAAATTTCGATGCAATTATCGGGTCTAAAACATCAATTTTATCTCAAAATGATGATTTTAACAAGAAAACTACATAGTTTTAATACTAAAATTTTTTTTTTTTTTTTAAATTCCAGTGGGGTCACGTGCCCCTCCCCTGGGGTACATGGGTCCGCCCCTGCCAGGTGGTAAGGATAAGAGATGGTATGAAAAGGTAAGGTAAAGTTCGGCAGTTGATCGATGGGGTAATGGTCAAAACGGTAGGGTGGGTGATGAGGTAGGATTCGGTAGTGTAAGGTGGGTAGCCCTACATCACCACCTACCTTACAATACATCATCTTACCCTACCTTTTCTACCTTACCCCAATTATCCTTGAGAGAGATTTTGTAACCGTTTTGGCCCAAGCCCGACAGCGTACGCTTGAGGATTGATCAGTTGATGGCCAACTGAGAGCTACACTACCTGCTAGAGGTTAGGACACGCATTCATAGTGATTATGGCGTAAATTGTGTGATCATTGTAGCCAAGTCAGAGGCTCCTGATTGAGACCTATGTCGTGAATGCATAATTTGCACAAGTGTTGGTTGACAAAAAATATATATATATGCCATGCACATGTGAGATTTTATTCTTATCAACTTCATGATGCATTTTTCTTGTACTTTGCTTCTGCAAGGTTCGTGCTAATGTGAGGACAAGTTTTACGATACAATCGTTGTAGGAAAGTTGTACCAAATAATATATAGGGCTTTTAATAATTTTAGGACCTCATGTTTTACCATCGTGTCAAAATTGACCCTTACATTTTAAAATAACAATTTTAGGACATCATGTTTGTGGTTTTTTTTTCTTCAGTTTTAGGACAATTTCGAAATTTCCATCTAAGTTAACGTCTAATTTGACGGAATATTTGAAATTGTCCTAAAACTGAGGAGAACAAAAACACAAACATAAGGTCATAAAATTGTTATTTTGATAAGGGTCAATTTTGACAAAAAGTTAAAACATAAGGTCCTAAAAATGTCACTTTTAAAGGAATTTTGACACTTTTTAGGACCTCATGTTTTAACATTCTGTCAAAATTGACCCTTACCTTTTAAAATAAAAATTTTAGGACCTTATGTTTGTGTTTTTTTTTTTTCAGTTTTAGGACAATTTCAAATATTCCGTCCAACTTAACATGTTTTGCCGTTAACTTAGACGGAAATTCGAAATTGTCCTAAAACTGAAGGGAAAAAAAAATGAGGTCCTAAAATTATCATTTTAAAATATAAGAGTCAATTTTGACACCATGGTAGAAACTTGGAGTCCCTAAAGCTCATAAAAGTTTCTAACATATGTATTACAACATTTCATTCTTAACCTCTCCCACACGATAAAAGTTTATTATGTAAAAATAACTAAAAATGAAAGACTCTAATGTATATTTTACTTGATATAACATTCTTACAACCGATCTATCATAAAATCTATCGCTGAGTATCCTTGTAATTTATCACTCATAATATCACTTAAATATATATCCCCATGTCATGTTGTAATATACGCGGCCGGCCTTGGGCTAAGGCAATTCATGTCTTTGCCTTGAGCTTGAGCTCTCGATTTTTGTGGGCCTCCAAATTGCCTTCTGCATGTTTATTAAGTATTGTTTACCGGTAGATTCAGGTCCAGCCTAAATTGGGCCGGCCCCGGTAATTTTTTTTTTTTTTTTTTCCGGAGAAAAGGATATTGGATATATATTATCAAAAACTGTACACCACGTGTACCATACAACGGGGCAAAAATGCCTACCAAACAAAATCTAAACAACAGTCTCATCAAGAGAAAGCAAATAGATTTAGTCAGGTTGGTAAAATCTTTAAACCAAAGCACTAGTTTTGGTATATCGTCTCTATTTCCAAAAGATTTTTATTTCTCCAAAACCAAGCACTTGCAATGGCTTCCCGAAAGATGTATTTCCACTCCATGCCCAAGGAATCGTTGCAAAGCTCCTGCGAAAGATTGAAATCAATCCAAGTATCAATCCTATTGAAGTCGAAAAAACGATCATGTCTACTTGCCGGAATAAGCACCTTCCAAACCGTATTAATCCATCCACAATCTCTCATCGCATGAAGATTCGTCTCAATGGTAGCATCACATATAGAACAAGAGGAACACGCCCCCGGAATACGAGAAGCAATCAACCCATTGGTTTTAAGGCTATTTCTCCGTGCCTCCCAAAGAATAACATTAAGCCTCTCCGGACCCTTTAAGCTCCAAATACGCAGCCAAAAGCGGGAATTTAAAGTACCTCCCGCAGCTTGCATCACGTCGTAACTTGACTGTACTGAAAATTTGCCATTCGGATTGTGCTTCCAAGCCCATGAGTTTAAAGTGGTATCCCAAGACATGTTGTTGAGTAAAAATCTTTGATACAGAGGATCTTTCGCTGCAAGCAGAGATTTGGTGGTGCAAGGTGTATTAACACTATCAGTCACCATATTTACTCTTCAAAAATTGGACCCATAGAGTATTAGGTTCATTAATATATCTCCACCCCAATTTACATAGAAAAGCCCGATTCATAAGCTTAGGAGACTTAATCCCAAGCCCACCGTGGCTCTTGGGAAGACAGATACTCTCCCAATTTACCGTATGTAATTTATTGGTATCTTCATCTCCCCAAAAAAACCGCCTATTAAGCTTGTCTAACAGCTGAATCGTATGCGCCGGAAACTTAATCGTTTGCATAGCATAATAGGGTAGTGAAGAAGCCGTACTCTGGATGAGAATCCGTTTTGCCGCTTTGGAGAGCCTCTTAGCTTTCCATCCCGAGAGACGGACCCGTGCTTTGTTTATCAAAAAATCAAAGTGAGAGTTTTTAACTCACAGAGTGTAAGACAGAAATCCAAGGTAGTTACCCAATTTGGAGGATAAAGGGATTTTAAGATTTGAGCTCACCACATGTTTAAGGTAACAAAGGGTGTTAAGCGGAGAAGAAGAGCAGCGCTTTCTCAAAGTTAAATCTTTGCCCGATCAGTAAGCAAAAACTTGACATAACATGATCAATAATCTTCACGTTAAAGGAGGAGGCTTCCCCAAACAAGAAAAGGTCATCCGCGAACAAAATATGAGAGATACCCACTCCGTTTCTAGCAATCTTGTATGGCCTCCACCCCCCTTGCTCAACAGAATTTTGAATATTTTGACCAAGCACCTCCATACAAAGAACAAAAAGGTATGGTGATAAGGGATCACCTTGCCTTACCTGCACACCATGGCTAAAGCTTTCTAGATGTTGCCCATTCCAAAGAATTGTCAAGGATGTTGTCTTGATGTAAAACATGATAAGCTCCACCATATTGTTATTAAAACCCGAATGAAATAGCACTTGCTCAAGAAAATGCCAACTGACTTTATCAAAGGCTTTCTCTAAATCAAGCTTAGCGCTGAGCCAACAACACTTACCCCTTGCGATGCCTCATATGATGAATAATTTCCTGCACAATAAGAATGTTGTCGGTGGCCTATCGCCCGGGATGAAACTAGCTTGGGGCGGACCAATGAGCTTTTGCATGATGGGCTTAATCCGGTTGGCTAAGATTTTCGTAATGATTTTGACTACCACATTGCAAAGTGCAATGGGTCTAAGATGAGAAATAGTCTCCACCGGATGTTGCTTAGTGGATAAGACAAATGAAGGACTTGTTTAACTCCATATCAAAGCTACATTTCCTAAAGGCTTCTTTCACAAACGAACATAGAGAACCCTTGATGATGTTCCATTATGCTTCAGGAAAAGAGGTGTAAGACCATCAGCCCAGGAGCTTTTAATGAGCCCATATGCGTTAAGGCCTCTAAAATTTCCCCCTCCGATACTTCCCGATTGAGGAAGCTCCGGTCCGAATGATTTAATGGAGGGAAGGAACAAGCCAAATCTGCATTAACCACATTAGACGTAGTAGAGTAAAGAGCCTTAAAGTGCGATAGAACCATACCCTTCATAGTGCCAGGGTCATTGGTCCAAGTCCCAGATGTATTCATTAGACGCACAATAGTAGCCTTTGCAGTTCTCACTTTCGATGAAAGATGAAAGAAGCGGGTGTTGCGTTCACCCTCCTTTAGCCATTGGACTTTGGATTTCTGTTTCCAAAAAAGTTCCTCTTGCCGGAGCAAGTTTTCATACTCCTCAAGAAGAGAGGCCTCTAGTTTTTGATGATATTTAGAAAAGGCGAGCTTCGGGTTTTGCTGAAGTCCGAGAAGTCGAGCCCTACATTTTGCTTTATTGTGCTTAATATTACCGAACACTTTGGAACTCCACAAACGCAGCCTCTCTTTAATAATCGCAGTCGCTTCAAGAATACCATAATTATCACCTGCCCACGCCATTTTCATGAAGTCGTTAAAGCTAGGATGAAGAGTCCAAGCGGCTTGAAATCGAAAGAAGCTATGATCGATTCATATTAGCATTCGCAGCGGTCGATATCCACCATGATGGGGCAATGGTCCGAGTATAGCCGATAAAGATGATGAACTGCAAGGCTTCCGGGAATCTAATTCTCAATCCCCATTCTGAGAGAGCACGATCGAGTCTATGTTGGATATGGCGAGAACCATCGTGCCCTTTAGTCGAGTAAAAGGAGAGCCATTAAATCCAAGATCAACCAGTCCTCCAACCTCGATAAACTTCCATAATAACCTAGCACTCCGTTTTAATTTAAATAGTCCCCCCTGCTTATCCTGAGGAGCAAGAATGTCGTTCCAATCACCAACAAGCAGCCAAGGCATGTGAATGAACTCATTAAACAAAATAAGATGATGCCACGCTTTCATACGAAGGTCGTCACTAGGGGATCCATAAACCGCCGTGAGAAGCCAAGGCATCTCGTTAGGTGGGGAAATAATACAAGTAAAAAGTTGTTTGTGACTGAGGAGGACTTCCAACTCAAGAGAAGTCGAGGTCCAAAAGCACCAGATTCCACCTGAGAAACCAACACATTCAATTGCCTCAAAGCACTCAAAATGAAAATTATTTAAAATGCGCACACCTTTGTCACTCTGAACACGGGGTTCCAAAATGAAAAGGAGGTCGAGTTTAGTTGATAATAAAATGTCCTTTAAAGCAAGGAAAAAGTCATTTGAAGCGGCACGCGACAATTCCAGAAATTATCTTCATAGAAAACCATAAGGAAAGCGCAGACAAAATAACCAAAATAAATGGTTAACCCGTAGGAACTTCCCAGGAAGGGCATCACTTTCCATCGGCACTAGGCCTTTAATAAAACCAGAACCAACAAGAGAGGACCTCGCCCATCGGTGGATGAGATTTAGGATCCCTGGATGAGCTTGAAGAGAAAACCATTGCTTCCGGTACATTACACGAGAAAGAAAAGGACGACGAACTTCCCCATTGTTAAGGAAGCTATCGGATGGTCCGACATTGGAGCAGGCGGGTGGGAATCTTTATTTTTCCTTTCTTACCAACCTGATTAGATATGTCGGCGGAGGAGGAAATGCTCATCAAGATTAAAAGACACACTTCCTTGATCAACCTTGCTTTTAGCCGATGCCCAATATCTCTTTTCAACGAGGACCCAACTCTGCTTTGATAAAGCGTTTGTTTGGATTGCCGGTGGAGACTTAGCTGCCGGTTGTTTTGAGCGTGAGGTGTGGGTAACGAATCGATCATCCGGATGGAAGTTCCTTGCTTTGTTTTCGAGATCTTCCAGGCCATTCACCTCACCATTACTAGTTTCCATGGCTTCTTCATTGAGAACATCAAATCTTGAGCCCCTTGTTCCCTTGGGGGCATCCATATTCTGAGCGATTGGGCTCTCTCCCTAGCTAGCGCGCTCCTTTACCCATTTGTCATTACGATCGATTTTGTCTTGGGCTGCTTTGTCTTTGAGAAGAAGATCTTTGTTTGTTTCTAAGAGGAATCATCCACGGCCCAAAGTTCACGTCATCGAAGGTTTTGCAACATACTCCTCGGCCGGCTTGTTTGTGCCCCATTCTCATCCATTCGGACTTTGGAAGGCGGCGATGCGCACCGTGACGGTGACCATACATACCGCAATCGAAACATATAAGATGAAGTCCTTCATATTCAATTCCATAGATATCACCTAAAATTCCAAGCTTGGACACGAGAGGTTTCAACGGATCAATTTCGACACAAATGCGTGCGAATTTTCCCCTAGAACCAACAAGGAGTTTTCATCCACTTTGACAAAGACGCCCACATCATTACCAATCTGAAAAAGGTCTTCTTCTTTAAACAATTCAACTGGTATACCGTGTACCCTTATCCACACTGCAGAGTCGAGGCCATTTTGTCGCGAGAGGGCGAGAAGCAGGAGACCAACGTGCCACGAGAAGGTAATGTCCCGAGAATAATCCAGGGACCATTGTTAAGAACATGATAGTAGTCGTCTTTAGCAAAGAAACGAACAACGAAGTAGCCCTTCTCAAGGTCGATAATTTCGCAACCAAACTTTAACTTCCACAGATTTTTAACCCTATTATCAAGAACTCTAAGGCTCACAGATTTGCCTAAGACTCGACGATAATAAGAGCCTTCCTCCAAGGATCCCATGACTGTTGATACGCAGACAAATCAATATTTACCTGTTTAATGGTTGGGGGAGTTTTTGCCATTTTAGCCTCAATTTCTGAAATGACGTTGCCCCAACAGTCATCCTCACCATCGGAGGCTTCATCTTTCCCGGTATAGAAGCCCAATGGCGGCCGTTCGAATAGCTCCTCACATGAGTGACCCTTCCAAGCAAGATGTTCAGCATTTATACCCGTTCCATTTTCGAAAAGCGAATCTTCGATAATCTCCTCGTTTGCTCCAAGGTCGTACCTCTTATGCTTCTTTGAGCCTCTACTCGTAGAGTTCGAAAGAGGGGTGGGAAGGTCTTCATTTTCGGACCCATCGGCGTCCATTTCCATAGAAGCCGATGATAAAGAGAACCCCGAACAGGGGTGGTGTCGGTAAACCAAAGAACTAGGGGGTTGAGATTTCTAGAGAGAGAAAACGTGAGGGCCCCGGTAATATATTGTCTAATCATAAACTATGTTGAAATTTTATTAAAGTTGGATATGTATGTATGGTTTTTTTTTTTTTTTTTTTTTTGAGAAAGATATGTATGTATGGTTGTGTGAGTGAGAGAAATACTATTTCATTATAGTAAATAATATGAAGCTGAAAAAAAATATATTGTATGGCATCATAGCAATGTGAAAATGTTTTTTTTATCACAATAATGGGAAAAAAATTCGTATATATCATGATCACGTGAAAACGCGCATACGCCTCCGTCCCTAAAATATAAAGTTTCATTTTAGCTTTTTTGATTTTGTCTCAAAATGTAAGTCCATTTAGAAAACCAACAAATCATTTATTACATTTTTTTTTCTCATTCTACCCCTAATTTATTATATACTTAACCACTTTTTACTACTTTGCATTAATACAAATGAAGGTAATTTTAGTCTTTTAATCTAAATTAATTACTGGCAACAAATTTAACTAATTTTCTTAATAAGTGTAAAAAAGTCTAAAATGACTTATATTTTGGGACGGAGGTAGTACCTTTTATTCACGTGAAAACATATATCTTTATCAGGATCACGTGAAAACGCATTCGATGATTACCACAATTAGCATGAAAGAAAAACAATGATAAATTATAATTTTCAAGGTACTATTTCATTATCGTAAATAATATGAAACTGATAAATTTGTGAAGACATTCTGTGATTACCAATTAGAGTGAAAGAAAAAACAGTGATAAATTATAACAGTTCCATGTACTCTTTTATTATCGTACATAATGTGAAACTTTAGAAATAAAATAATGTTTGTATGGCATCATAGCAATGTGAGTATGTAATCTTTCTCGATTGTGTGTGTCATCATTATAAAGGGGTCATGCTAATTTTTTCTATATCGTTTCAATTTATCGCAATAATGTAATCTTTTATCACAATAATGTATATTTTTTTCCTTCTATAATATCATGATCACGAGAAAACGCATTCTTTGTTCACCTGAAAACGCATCTTCTTACCGCCATCACGTGAAAACATAATCTGTGATTATCACAATTAGCGTGAAAGAATAAACAACAATATATATATATATATATATATATATATATATATATATATATATATATATATATATATATATATATACACACACACACTCACACTATCACGTGAAAACGCATACTTTCTTCACGTGAAAACACATTCAGAATAATAATAATAATAATAATAATTTATAACGGGTTATATGACTACTGCACTATAAAATCCCTCGGATTTCACAATTTTCATATCAAGTTTCCTCTTTCTTCTTCTTCTCTAAGTTAAATAGCCATTCCTTGTTTTACAAAGAAAAAAACCCTTCTCTTTCTTTCTCTTTCTCTACATTCTATAAACTATAGAGTTGTTCGTTTCGAAATATCAAAAGACTTATTAATTTTTTTGTATTCCCTTTTATTTTTGTACTCTTTTATCTAACAGGAAAATGAAAAAGTATTATGTATAACATAAAATTTGTGTAAGTTTGTCATTTGCATAACCATGCATCAATGGCTGAAGAAAACACTGACGCGGCATCCCAAATTATGCAGCATTATAAAGATTCAAAAATCTTAAATCCAAAAATAAAAATCGGTGCTCAATCAGACCCTCATCAAGTGGCGGATCCAAATATTATTTTTTTCCTTTTAAAAGAAGTCGTTGAAGGGGTCTTCCAGGAGGGCTGCATTTTCTCTGAGTGCTTCACGAGGAGCATTTAATTCCTCAAGACCGCTTTATAAGTGGTTGTGGATCGTGCGATCTCAAACTCTTATGGAAGACCGATGTCAATCAACTGTCTTTCCCGCCAAATATCACATCAATATATTCATATTTCACGTGACCCCTCTCGGATACACACAGATCCGCCCATGTTCATGTATTTAATGTGATGTTAATTGCAGGTGTTCTAAAGAAGAAAAGTGAAACAGAGTAGGGATTTCTTCAAGTTTTCAAATAGAAGCTAGCAGCTTGACATCTCCTATGTGGGTCTAATTTTAGCTCATGCTGTTGAGTGCCTTATTTGTAATGTGCTTTGAATAGCTCCGGCTCAGGAAAGAAACAACTTTAATTTGAGTTGGATTTGAGCTATTTTGCTCTTGAATATGTTACCCCTACAGCTAAAATAACTTTAAACAACTGCAAGAACTAATGTATGGCTAACTGCTCTTGTAAAGCTATGTTCTTTAACAATAGTTACGCATTCTGTTATGCATTTCATCAAATAGGTAGCCTGCAATGCTCAACGGAGAAAGTTAGTTTGCGTTGGCGATCGACGGAATGCTTGAGAGGATTCCAAGGCCCCAGCACACCGGAAACTCCCGTCAAGGAAACTGATAATGATTTTATGAGGAAGGAAGAAAACAGTGAAGAAGACACGATGATAGGCTATTATTGTCACTACATCTTCACTTGTCACCGCATCAAATATTTAGACTTTTAGCACTTCGAGTCTATCTTGTGACCGCATCTTTAGTTGTCATTATATTGGGACGAATTTATAAAGAAAATTTTGATTTTTAAGTCAGAAAAATATCAAATTGGATATCAAAATATTAGGACGAAAAATTATTAATTGTGGTGAATATGCATTGCCAATGTTGAAAACAATTGTCATTGCCATGTAAAATTGTCACTTCATCTGCAATTGTCACTCTATTTTCAATTGTCCATTCATCTTCGAGTGTCAATGCATATTCAATCGTCGTTGCATATTTCATTGGCTGTCACTACATGTATTATTGTCATTGTACCCACAATTGTCATGCATTAGTTTTATTATGGTTCTGAATCTTCATGTTGTACTTATATTTCACATATCACATCATTTAAAAGGAAAGACAATTCCTCTCCAAAAAAAAAAGGAAAGACAAAATTTAAAAGGAAAATTTCACTTTTCATCCCTTCGTTTTCTTCCTTTTCTCAAAACTAACCACTATGTTTCATATTGATATTTATAGTCATTGGACCATATTTTTGTCACACTTTTAGGACAATAAACATTTGACCAACGCGGATCTTTTAAGTTCCATAAAGAGTAACAAAAAAGAGTAGTTTATTTTTTTTTTTTTTGAAAGGAAAACGCATGTAGTCAGGGGTAAAAAATGTCATGATGAAAAAGAAAATGATTATTTTTGAGATTATCATAAATTAATATAAGGGACAAAAAACGTCGTGTTTTTAATATTTTTCATTCAATAGTAACATGACAGGTGACACACATGCAGCATGATCAAACACTAACAGTACTAGACATTTTGCATATTGTGACTCTTTTTTGGAAATTTATAATGAAAATCCATGACCAGAAAGTAAATTACTGGATACTATTTATAACGTGACTCTTTTGCGGAAATTTATAATGAAAAATCCATGACCGAAAAGTAAACTATTGGTTACTATTTAAAACATATACTATTTGATATGTTTATATACATATACTAGTAAAATGGCGATCCGTGCAACGCACGGAGTGCCCATACTAGCCGTAGGTAATTTGGAGGTGTTATTAAACACAAAGCAAAATAATATGTAATTAAAGTGGAATTGAAAACATTCTAAACACAATACACAGAAAGAGTAAGTTAAGGCTAATATGTAGATTATATACATAATCTTCTTGTATCAATTTCATAGCTTGAAACAAGGGAAACATTCAAAATAATTCAACATGTGATTCACATGATATTAGTAGCCATTAGTTTTCTTTTCCAACAGAAGTAACTAATGGTTTCTAATAAGGCATGCCATTGTCCAAAAAGCAAAACCTTAAACACAAAAGAGTTGATTGAAATACAATACAAACATAGTAGTTAATAATGCATCATAAGAAAGCATAGAAATCGCTCGCTTCAAACTTTCCTTTACTCTTCTTAATGTGGCTTTCAATGTAACTTGAAGTTTCATTCATGGATTTCATCGCGCGTCGTCCTCAATAGGTTCAATCTTGATGATGAGTCGTAGCTTTTGGAACATCTGCGAAAGAGAGAACCCGCTTACAACCCATTTGGAGAAGCGATGATCGATTGAATCATTGCATGTGAAGAAGCAGAAATCTCAGCAATCAATTTTTTTGTTGACGGTGTGAAAAACTGAACAGCATCTTCATCATCTTTAGTTAGATCAACAGCATCTTTCTCATTTATTGTGCTTGTTGCTGTAGTTTCTACTGGGGATTCAGGTGGAACTTGCAGAACTATAGGGAACACGGTTTCGTAGGGATAAATCTTCACAAGTGGATACTTCCTTGTCACAGCACCGCGAATCAGCTTGTCAAAAAACTTAATGTAACACACAACATGTTTGTTCTGCAAAGCTGCTTCCAATTGACTAACCACTAAACGTCCCTGTTAAATATTTCAAAGAATAGAAGACATTAACAAAGTTTCTGTCAAAGTTGGCAATAAAAAAACTGACAGAGGGCAGAACCACCTTCATTGTATAATGGGAAGAAGATAAATATTATAGTGATTATGTGACTGGGTTTCAATATTGTAGGATCTCAATATGATATTCTGCTTATATACATACATTATTGTAGTGATTATGTGATTGGATCTCAATATCTCAATACAAAGGAAAGGATCTGAATATTGCTTTATACAGCTTAGTAATATCATATTGAGATCCTTTGTATTATGTGACTGGATCTCAATATCCTTTGTATTCTGCTTAATATCTCAATACAAGGAAAGGATCTGAATATTGCTTTATACAGCTTAGTAATATCATATTGAGATCCTTTGTATTATGTGACTGGATCTCAATATCCTTTGTATTCTGCTTAAATAGTCTAGTATAATATAAATATTATAGTCACATAATCACTACAATAATGTATGTATATAAATAGGTCTCAGAGATCCTCTTTTTTTAGACAATATGATGAGATGAGCAGGATGGAAGGCGATAGTTTTCTAATATAGGAATACTGTTCTTCAGCCTCTTTTAGTTGCAATGCAGTGAATGGTATCAGTTGATCTGCATCGGGCGAGTAAATTTCAGCGCACACTGAACCGGAATCATCAGTAATGAAGACACCAACGTGGGACCTAATGAACAACATATCTTATTAGCATTCTTGCTTATTCCCCAAAAAAACAAATACAATGCAACTAAATCCTGACCTTATGTTAACAGGGTCTGGTGCATCACAAGAGGGACAACGGGCTTCTTCTCGGTGGCCTGGCCTCAACGCTTTATGACAATTCTTGCAAGCCATGTACCAAAATTTGTCCTGTCCTAGGTGCAGTTTTAATTTACCAGCTATCCAAGCAGTCTTGATCTGTGTTAAGTACAAAAAGTTTAATTACGAGTCAGGTACACTAAAAAACATATGTGCAAAAAAGCATAAACAGGTCAAATAAAAAAACTTAAAAAAACCCAGAATTATAGTTTCCAGCCTAGCCAATGCAGTCGTTATAGGTATCACATCTGCAGGAGCTGGTTTCGGAAGAAGTAGATCCGTATCATAGTAAGCCAGCGTGGAAACCAAGTGAGCAACATCCCTTTTTTTCGAAGAATACCTATTTTTTTCAGGCATGAGAAGAAAGCACAAACATGTACTTTTTGAGTAAAATGTAAGATTTCTTTATTTTTATGAACAGAACAAGGAAGCCTAAGTTTCTAATGTATTGGCGGCACAATAGAACATTCATTAGATAAGCATTAATTTTCGAAATTACCACTCTTTCAAAGCTGGAGCCTTTGGAATCAAAGCTTCTTTTAGAAACACGCTGTTCAAGCGCGACGATAAAGACAGACCTTGCAAACAATAACATGTCATTTAATGGGTAAACTAATAGCCTTTCAAATAAGCAACTTTTTTTAAGCATGTATCCATTACAATCTACAACATACCATTAAAGGTTGTGGCCTTTATATTCATACCAACAAACAAGATAGCTTCTGGAAGACCTTCAGATAAACTGTCCCCATACTCGTTAATTTTTTCTTTCCACAATCTCATTATCATAGGAGTGCTCCTAATGAGAAGGAAAAATAAACATGCCATAATGGAAAGAAAACATTGAATATACTGACAACCAAATTTTAGCTACACATACTCGGTATCCACGACAACGAAGTCCTTCGCAATCAAATCACGACCATACGTATCTTGACCTACTTTCTTCTGTGGAAAAGCCTGAACAATTAAACCTTTGATATCTACAAAAGAACCATATGAACATAATTAGAACATTTTTTTTATTTAGGCAATCTATATGGTTAAGGGAAAAGAGGACATGACAACCACATACTCATTGGGGCCTCGAGATCTGCACAGCGAAACATTTCTGAGAATCGTTTGAATTGGAAATCGTAAGGAATGCATGGCGGAACAGTTTCATCCAATGGTTGTACCATTGATGTGCTATACACAGTCCAAGAGAATCCGTAATCACCAATCTGATAGCCAGGATTCGCTACCTTAACGAAAACATTTGATATGTAATACCGCTTATATGGTAGAAGAGTTGTCTCAAGGTATGCAACATCTGTTCCGTAACATACTGCTGAGACGAATGTTCCCTAAGTATAAAATGTACAGAAATATATTATCAGTGATTGAAGGGAAAACAACTGTTCACACAACTGATTGCATTTAATTAATATGAAGATGGTCAATTCCTATTGAAACACTCTTAAAGAAAAAAATCGAAATTACCATTGTATCAACAAACAAGTAGCCTCTGTATTCTGTAGGATTTGTTAAGGACCTCACGATGCCACTTTTTTCTCTCTAAAACTTGAATCAACACTTTCCAGTCCCGTCTTTGTGGGGTTATGTCGTTAATGTGACAGATCTGCCTTTCCCTTTGCTATGAATATTGACATGACAAACAATCGAAAGCCATTAAGCAGAATAATGAAATAGAAGGATATATATTTAATTGTTAATATAGCCAGCCTGTAACTATTTATCATACATGATTCAAAGAAGTAAGCTTAATGTACAGACAGGAAACTAAAGAATGTAAGTTTAGACGGAAAGAACTTCTTTGTAAACTACATTTCTTGCTTTGTTGGTACATTTTTGTTCGAAGTATGATGGGCTAAGCAACACACACACGTGACGCAGGCTTCTTTTGCTCTAGATAAAGCAACATATAGTCATCCGTGTGAGAAGACTGTTTCTTTCAAATATATTCCAACAAAATCTAATGTTTGGCCTTGGGATTTATTAATAGTCATTGCGAAACATAATCGTATTGGAAACTGTATGCGTCTATAGGGAACCGGATAATATTCTTCGTTAGGCGGTTCTAGCGGGATTCTATGTATAAACACTGCTTGCCCTTGAAATCCCGGTTGCAATTTCAAACTCTAATAACATTTACGGTTATTTCTGCATAGCATGACCTTGTTCCATTACAAAGACCTTCAGGCGGATCTAAATTCCGTAATAAAATGATTGGGCAGTTTATCTTTAATATTAGTTTATGAGGGGGTAATCCGTTAGGCGTTAAGCTGTTTATAAGATCTTCATACTGAGCCTGGTCTGGTGGATTTAAAGTTTCGTCATAGCTTAACTGTTCAACTTCATCTCCTGGGAATTGTTTAATCAACAGTTCATTGATTTCATCTACGAATTCATTTTTAGTTGTTAGAATAGCTCTATTAATAGAAACATTTACATCATTAGTAGGAGAAGTTATGTTAGGGAAGACAGCATTTATTAGTCTATCCATCGCATTGTTATCCTCTTTTGTATCAATCAGAATTTCTTCTGGTAACTCTAAATTTTCAGAATCTTCATTTTGGTGTGTGCCATTACCTACTTCTAAAAGAAAAGCTGTGAACTTAGGATCCAACATAGCCCTCATGTTTTCAGTAAGTCTGTAGACCTGAAGGTGTGGCCAAACATAAGATTTTATAAGCGATGCATTTATTGTTTCTATTTTTGTTCCTCTACAGTAACTACAGGCAAGGTCTCCGCCGGAAGTCTCCTCCTGTAACTACGACCTTACCGCCAAATATTGCTTCGAATCCATAAGGTCTTGCAAGAGGTCATCCAGAGCCTCGATTGCCTTTTTTTTTTTTGACATAGGAGCTTCATCCCATATTATCAACTTAGATTCCTTATTAATCTTGCAAGGGAACTTTGTTTATTAACTCGACACGTTCCATTGGCACCAAATCAATCGGAATTTTGAACTCAGAGTGTGCGGTTCTACCACCCGGCAAAGAAGGATCTTTGCAATATGAGGTTTCTTTGTAGCTAAAGCCATGAACCCCTTGGACCTAACATCTGCTAGCAAAGCTCTATATAAGAATGTTTTACCCGTACCCCCAAGGCCATCTATAAAGAATGCCCCTGAATCATTACTGTATATTTTCGCAGTTATAGCATTAAAAGCATTTTTTTCATTTTTTCGTTTAATTTTTCTTGTGATGATAAATCAACATCCGAAACAACAACATTTTTTTTCGCCTTAGCTCTCTGGTTAGGTCTTCTTTATCATTAAAGCATTTATTTTGTGGTACAATACCATACATGTTGATATTTTCCCATGGATGTAAGGAATGAGTTAATTTGTTTTAATGCTAACTGCTTGCTTTCTTCTAGTTGTAATCCTATTTGTTTAGTAAAATCTTCTATCATTTCATTCTCAAATCTAAGCCACAAACTTTTAGGTTCATTAGGCAAGAATAAACCAACAAAGTTGCAAACAACTCACGCAGAATTCATACGGCATGCGAAAGTTGCATGCTTCCTGTAGGCACATCTGTTGGCTGTTATCAGCCTTTAACAATCCTCGCTGCAAAGCAGCCTCATGATAAGTGTCAAGCAGTACACTATTGAATGTTCTTAAGTCTTCAAAAGATTTGGACAAGTGCATACTTTTATCAATAAAAGCCTTAAGTAGTAACGCCACCTTCAAGCAGTCGAGCAACTACGACCTACCTACTGCTAATTTCCTTTTCGCCTTAACGCCACATTTTTTTGTCAGGAAGCCAAACGAAGTGGTCAGGAAACTCATTATACGTGCAGTTTAACCGCTGTGCATCTCTACTTGTTCTATTACAAGTAAAATACTCTGTCAACATAGTCTTCCTAGAGAATGGATTACCTAAAACATCAACTAATTTTTTTTTCTTGTTAAACATGATAGGCTGGTAATTTTCTAGGTGAAGCTGCAAATGGATGACTGCAGGTTTCAACTCACCCATTGGCATCCGGTAAATGCGCCAAAGGGCTTCCGGGGAATAAATCCATCTAGCAGAAACATATTCTTTAATCTCATCTATAACCTCAAACTTTATTTCCATCGCACGTTAAACATAACACGATCATTACCTTTGCATATATATTTATATATATACTTAATCGCTTTTATTGTAGAGCATATCTCAACATTGAGATGGCAAATGATTTAGCTAACAAATAGGCATTGTATGGTACCACCCACGTTATCTAACATAACACCCCTAACCTTAATTTTCTTATTATCACATCTTCTCATGTATGTTGGGTATGCATCCGATCCTATAACAGTTTCAGAACAATATTCTTTAGGGAAAAAATTCCTACAGGTTCCATCCTTCTTCATACAAACATTACTGGGGTTTGCAGGGCCACATGGGCCATGCAACATATGCCTTACAACCAACGTGTATAAGTGAGGGTATTTTTTGTGATCTGGCAACTCAGCCGAAACAATCCTATCAAATTCTTCAGGTTTAAATAGCTTAAATTGTGGTTTTAAAATCAGCAGGAAATGAGCATGTGGTAGGCCTCTTTTTTGAAATTCAATAACGTATGTAAAAGCAGCAACCTCCCCAAAAATGTTAGTTTTAAAAAGATCGATTTTAAGTTCTTCAAGGCGTGAATGAAAAGCTCTAATAGCTAGATCAGGCCTATCCTGAGGTTCTTCATGTGTCAGTAAATTATCCTTAATATCAGGCCAGTTTGGATTGCACGTCATGGTTAGAAAAAGGTCTGGTTTCCCAAATTTTTGAACTAAAGTCATAGCATCTAAATACTTTCTTTTCATATGCCTTGGACCTCCTACAAACGCGGCAGGCAAAACAACGCGGTGTCCAATTTCACCATGATCATTCTCACCATTAGCCACCGCGTCGCCTATGCCTTGTAAAAAATCACTACGAATGTTTTTTGTTGAGAACTATAATAATCTAATCATTTGTGTTTCCATCTTAACAAACATATCAACAAACAAATTGTTGCGCAGATCTACCTAAATGCAAAAGGTGCGAATAAATCATTCGTCCCTCATCTGGAATTTATAAGCATAATATTCCCTTATAGACACATTATTTGGATTGTCATTCATCTTTGGCTAAAACTTGTTCTTCTTGTTGTAACAAATCGCCCACATCATGAGCATTTTCTGGACCTAATAAGTGGCATCATCACACGGTCGTTTTTTTTTTTACCTACCTTAATACCTTTTTGGGAATTCCTTGGTGCCAAACAAAGCGTCACCAAAAGGAAATATTAGCTGGTGCATCAGAATGGGTCAAAGCACCCATAATAATATCTGTATTGTTCGGGTGACCACCTTTGTGAGTGTACACATTAATGTGCCTAGCTGCGTTTTCATCATTACTTTGAGGTCTCCAATTATAGCCGCCACCGAGGCCTTTGTAGGTTTGTTGTATACTCTTTGATCTAGTGTTGGATTACAATATAGGATTATTTCTCGTTCTTCAAGGTTCTTGTAGAATCTTAAACTTCTAAAGAAAGCGGGCATATGGATTGGCGAGATAGAAGAAGCAACAATTTATGTAAAACCGTTTCCATAAGCTTAGGACATTCCCTTCATCCCATTTATCTATCTCATAGGTTTGTATCATGGAAATAAAAGCGTAGATTTCTACATCCTTTACCCTCATTGTCTAAATCATTAATAAAATGATACATTTGACCTTGAACCCTAAATGTGTATATACCTTTGTTTCGCTTTGCTAAATCCTTGTCATACTTAACCCCAAGAGAAGTGAAGCATAAGATGATTATTGTATGTCCTTATGCACGAGGTTCTAAAGCGCTAGACTCTTCATCAATTCCATAAAGCAAGTTTTTAATCCGGTGGGACCGCATTCGGTGCTAGTACAATATCACCAAATTTGAACAATGAAATTTCTTTGTTTCGCGTGTACAAATTTTTAGCATTACAATATAAGCATGGGAGACTTTTTTAATGTAATTGATTGATCGGTATACACTCAAGCAAGCGTCTCCCGCTAAATCTAGTTTTTTCATATAATCTGCTACCAAAGGATGTTTAAAGCGGCACTTTGCATGTCTTAAAACTTGTTCAAAGAAGAATTTGGAAACAGGATGCGATTCGTTTTATCTTTTATTTTTCCATCTAATAATTGCCAAGCGTCGATATTCCTTTATTTCATTTAGAACTGAACGTAAATCCCTATTTGATATTGTCCCTATTAAAAGATCCCACATAAGCTGGTTTGAGCAATCATATGAAAGGATTTACGGTTTAATCTATCAACATGTCGTGAGACATAACCAATTTAAATCTAAACTATTCGGTGAAGGCACACGTAAATATGCACGGAGTGTTAGTCTGTTTTAAAGGAAACAACTTGGAGCCTAATTCTATTAACTATTTGGCGGCAACAGAGACCCTAATAAGAAAGAACATACAAACACTCTAATAAGAAAGAACATACAAGGGAAAAAGAAAGCTGCAAGCAGGAAAACGAGGAAGGAAAAGAAATAAACACAAGCTAAAAAACAGGTACCAGTTGCACAGCCATTGAAGCCAACAACGAAGCTGCAGAAATCAAACAGACAGAAGAAATGAGGGCTAGTCTACCAACACATAAACTAAGCAACAAGATGAAAGGTAAAAGCACCATAACCAAGTCAACAGGGCTCTGCTGGAACATACAAAACCCAGAATAACTGTACAATTAGTAAGACCAAAGTAAAACGGAGCAGCTGGAAGGAGGACCTAAAATTTGAGAACACTACTTCCTTACTCATTTCGTCAGACTGGTTCAAATAGCCAAGCGACCACAGTAGGCATAAAAACGGAAAGGATGTTATGTGGTTCAAGAGACCACACTATGTGGTTCAAGAAGCTGGCTAGTAGACATGGTATGCAGAGCTGGAATATGTAGGTTTCTACGCATAGTAATGTGTGGATGTTTTTTTTAGGTTTGGTCATGGCACATGGATTGTTAAGATGTAAATGAGCAGGCTCACTTTGATGAACCAAGGCTAAACTGATATGCTTGTTTTCTTTAACTCGTTGTTTTTTTTCTCCGCCATCTAAGTATGGTGATTGTCCGTAGACACATGATGGTAACATCTCACCACAACCAAGGCTTGTCATGGTGGGAAAGAGATAAGTACCACTGGTATAACAACTTAAATCTAACAAAAATCTTAACAGAAAGATGCATACATGGTGGCATGAAGATTTTTCAGACCACTGTAAAAGAAAGTGCACCACGGTGGATGAAAAAACTAACCGTGTATAAAAGGCACATAGTTAACTATTTTTTGAGACAAGCTAAAAAGCGTGAGAGTGTTGCACATGCCCGACATACTTGACTACTGTGAGAAAACATAATCACCATTTCTACTTGATCCTAGCCTATAAAGATAATGAAGAAGCGATCCTTATAACTTGGAAAGGGAAAGTTGTAATGAAACCTCTACTCTAAACAATAGGCTATAGTAAGCTCGAGTATGTGCTATATGTTGAATAAAAAACGAATGACAGCAAGTAGTAATGCAAGTAAAAAAATAAACAGGATTTTCTGTAGATCCTGTAACTACGGGGTTTGCCATAGATCCCCTAACTATTAGGGTTTGCAGTAGTACCCTTAACTACACTTACCAGAAGCAATGTTCTTCTTCCCGAGACAAAGAAGGGTAACACCCTTTATCAAACAACTTTGCCGAAGCATTAGGTAAATAAGTACTTAGAACATACAAACCCCATTTCAAGGTTAATGTGCATCTTGTCAAATACATCACACAAAAAACATCTGAGAATACTCGATTATCGATTAATGACCATATTGCACAAAATTTCATATGAGCAACACACCCAAAAAAAACATGTGTATGATCAAACATCGTCTATATAAGCGAGGAAAAAACAATCATAACACAAAGTAAAGAACCACATAATTTCTTTTTACTTGAAACAAATCCTCGATAATAAAGACAAATCCTGATTTAAAAACCATAAACACAACGAGGACCTAATTTTTTCCGCCTTCCAACATTAAAGACACATATCATGAAAATCACTCGTGTGAAGACCAGAATTTAAAGAAACAACAATAAGCCTGACGTATTACTATAATCATGAACCTTAATCATTAACTTTTTTAAACCTCTATTTTACGAGCAGTTTACCCAAAACAAAGAACAATATTGTGTTAAGCGTGTTACATTTGCAAAGCAGACAATGGTAAACTCAAACATTAAGTTCATCAACACTACAATAACATTAAAGCAAGCAACATTATTACCATTATTTATGCCTTTAGATAAGAAATTTACTATGGGTTGAAGCATACACGATTTGAAGTGAATCCATCGTTTTGGTATTTGGGGCTGATATATAACAAACAAAGGATCGCAAAGGATCCATCAATAGATCATTCATTTAAATTGAAGTGCTACAAAAAAAATTAACCATTCTTGCATCCTCAACTATTGTTCCTCTTATAACACACTTATGAAAAGCAAACACATCATTGACGCCACTCATTCAATAGGCAAAAATATCACAAAAACCGTTCACCTAAAAGGCATGCATGTTGTCATTCATAAGTATACAAGAAAACAATCTGGCTGGGAAACCTTTCAGAAATTTATTTTTAACTGGACACCCAATAACTTACCAAAGGAATCAACTGATCCTGAGAAGCACCAGTAAATGCAGCAACTTTTTCAGCTATTCCTGAGGCAATAAACAAACGATAAGCAGTTAGGCCAACAAACAACATAGAGGATTTAGGTGACTGAGATTCATGCGTGTAAGCCAATGTTCATGAAATTACACAGGAAAACCAAGAAACCAAGGATTAGGGCCTGTAATCAGCATGAGAGGTTTGAAAGGCAAAGCAAGGGTTTTGTAAATTGAAAGAAATCGACATTTACCTCACTGTAGTTGACCTATGTGTGGAAGAGCAAGCCTTTCTCTGTGCTTTTATATAAAAGGATTAAGAAGGACAATCTGCGATTTAAACCTAAAGTCCACAAACGATCATTTGAGATCTATGCGTGCGATCGCGAACAGGGTTTGAAGAAGGTAGATTCATCTCTTACACAAGGATGGATTAGAGAGGCTTTGGTAATTAGCAGGTGAAGCTGCTTTGGAGAGTTATTCTGGTGAGGCGGTGGGGGTGGGGGGGCTTGGTTCGTCGGTTCGGAGGGTGGAGAAGAGAATGGGTAGGTGGAGACGGATGAAAATATTAAATGCGGTGGTTTATCTCTTCTCTTTCTCAGAGGGTAGCCTCCAAATGGTATCCACAATGAACACATGTACACCCTATACCCCTACAACCTCCTACCAACTCTTTTCGCGTTTACCAATAACACGTTTGTGGTTTCCAATTGTTAAACACAATATTACCAAAATTAATAATAATGTAGCATATATACAACACACTAAAAAAGTTATTAAACAACCAAAATAACATAAAAAAAAAAATAACAATGTTATCATATCAACTACACACCATAAATCTAATAATATGTTTTATACTGAAAACTATATCTGTATAGAGGAAATAGAATAAGATATATATGTGTGTTTTGGTAAAAACGAAGAATTAATTAAAAGAAACGACATATATATATCGTGCCATGAAGGAAATAGGATATGATAGATATGTGTGTTTTGTTGTAACGAATAAGAACCCGAAAAATAATCAGTACGTAGCATCTACGAAGGCAATGCCCCCGCAAAAGATGCATGTGGGAAAAACGAAAACAACACAACAAAAACAAACTTTGTTGATCATCATTGAAATACATGAAAAAAAATCGTAATACAAACAAAGAAATAAAAAGAAAGCATAAAAATAATAACAACAAAAAACAGCACAACACAATACAAAAAAACATTTAAAAATAAAACTAAAAAGGTGTCGTTTCCCTTGTTTTTATATTGTTATAAATTATAGATAAAAACGATTCCTTCCAAAAATAACCGATATAAACACAATAACTTGCACATAAAATAGAAATAAACAAAAAATAAAGGGACACGTGGCTTACAAAAAATGTGCCAAACCTTGCACATAAAATATATATATTTTATATTAAACAACACAACACGAAAAAAAAAAAAAAAAAAGGAAAGAAAGAAGGGGAGAAGGGAGAGGCTGCCACATCAGCAAACATAACTTGCACATAAAATAGAAATAAACAAAAAATAAAGGGACACGTGGCTTACAAAAAATGTGCCAAACCTTGCACATAAAATATATATATTTTATTTATATTAAACAACACAACATGAAAAAAAAAAGGAAAGAAAGAAGGGGAGAAGGGAGAGGCTGCCACATCAGCATTTGTCAACCTTCTTATTAGTATTAGAAGGAAACATACAAACATATGTGTAAGTAAACACACATATACACACATCAATTCACATGCATTATAATTTTCATTTTCATTACTTCGCCTTACACACCCCTATTATATGAAATTATGTAAACGAAATGATAACATACGTGTCCCTCGATATTCAAAATTTCAATTAAGACTATATGACGTTACATTAATATGAAAACCTATTCTTTTATCACAATAGTGCATTCGAAACAGGGAAAAAAATTATATGATATTGTGAACTGATCGCGTGAAAAACGCATATACCACGTCAAAACAAACCCCTTAATAACGATCACGTGAAAACGCAATACTTTACTCACGAGAAAACGCATATCCATAACACAATCACGTGAAAACGCATTCAGTGACAATTGCAAATAACGTAAAATTAATTCTTTAATATATGACTACATGTCAGTTTTTGTGACTTGATCTGTAAACTGATGAATAAAGTGGTGGAACTAATCTGTAAAACTGAGACTGAGAATAATGGTCAGTTCAATTAAGTATATTTAGTTCTGTGAAAGTCAGTTTGATAAAGTGCAATCGAGTTTTCTTACAAGTCGTTGATCGATTTTAGTCTCTTTGAGTTTTCTTGAAGTATAACCGAGTTCTACATCCGAGCGATTGATTACACGTCTGGAAAGTCGGTTTGAAGTCGAGTTTAAATGTGGATAATAACGGTGGTTTCGGGTCCACATCTGGGGTATTTATGACAATCCCGACAAAGATTTTGGCGGTTAGGGTTAGGGATTTGTGCCTATAAATACCAATGTTGTAATTAATGCAAAGTGTGTCTTTCAAGAGCGTGTCTTTCACTTTGTGAGAATACCTTGTAATTTTGTGCATAATAAAATATCTTCTTTTCTGTCCGTGGAATAGTTGGCACAATGCCGGAAACCACGTTAAATCACCGTGTTCTCTTTGTTTCTGTGTTTTATCAATTCTGTCATACTTTATGTTTGCATTGCTTCTGTGTGTTAATCTTTCTTATACTGCAAGCTTCTCTTCTGTGTTTTAACACTACTTACAGGCCTATAAAATCCCTCACATTCCCGAATATCTATCACAACTCACAAGCAGAGGCGGAGGCACATGATACTATACGGGGTTCACGGACCCCGCTAAAACAAAAAAAAAATTTTAAGTTTTATGTGTAAAAAAAATTATGACCCCGCTAAAATTATTTTTTATTCTTAAAAACATTTTGGGCCTCATTGAACAAATTTTATGGGACCACCGCTTACTCCTCACAAGCCTCCTATTTCTTCGTGTTCCATTCCTTTTTATAAGAAAGAGTATAAAAAAATCCTCCTTTCATTTCCGTCACACACGTTTGAAATCAATTAAGAACAGACTTAGTGAATATAAGTTGTTCTATTCTTGAAGGATTATCAAATTTTTCTTTTTCTTTTTAGTTTTGTACCCGTTTTCTCTTGAAAAATAAAAATCACAAAGGTTTTTTTTTTCCGAGGAACGAAGTGTTGCGTGTAAACTTTATGAAGATTTCTCATTTACAAATCGATGCATCAATGGTTGCAGAAAACCGTGTTGTGGGATCTCAAATTGAAGCATTATGAAGATTCCAAAATCTTATTTTTAAAACTAAAATTGATGATCAATCGCACTTTATCAAATAGCGATTCGTATTCTTTTCACTCTTTTGGAAGATGCTTATATGAAATTGCATGAATGAGTTGGCCACCACGTTAAGGGTTAGTTGGATTGATTGGGCAATGTATATTTATGTATTACCCCTGAAAACAATGTATTGCTTTGGTCGATTTTTTCCGCTCTTACCATGGATCCGTTGCTAGGTGTCGCCTTTGAATGCTGCTTGTTTGAGCTTGAATCTCCTCGATTTTGTTATCATTTTATGAACCTACATTTGCACTTGATTGATTTCACATATCACTCCATTTAGAAGTTCAAAAGAAATCAAAGCTTGGTTTTTCCTTTTAATGGGAGAGATGTATCTATTGATATGATTAAATTGTCATTTTCTTTGTTGGTATTGATTTGCAGATTATTCTGAAAGGGAGAATGGCTCCAAAAGAATGTTTTTTTTTTTTTTTGGTTATTAGCCTATTACCACTTGTCCACCTACTAACTTTTTGTATACTTGGTCAATGCCCAAGCCAAGTGTGTGGTGTATGGAAGCAACCGTTAGCTTAAGTGATAATCAGAGATCAAGACTAACATAAGCAAGTATGATGTTGTATCTAAATCCTTACCCAAGGATTTAGCATGTCATGTTTCATAGTATAACAAACAATATTGACAAAAGATTTCATAGTATGATAAAAAAAAAACACATACACACTTCACAAAATTGAGTAATGAGTTTCAATCATAAACTCAGCAGCTGCCAATTAATAATCTTCTAATCAGATTTTAGTATTGAAGACAACTTAACTCCATACAAAATCAAGAAAGCTATTGAATGAAAATACATCAACTCGATATCCATTGTTGCAGTAAAACTCGGCATTTCAATTGTCTAAACCGATTAATCTGATAGTAGTTTGTGCTTCAAAAAAGGGGACAACAATTGCCTTATCAGTAATTACAAAAGAGTGAACAAACATTTCTTTTGCTACCACATATTCCTTCCTTTCTTGGCCTATGAGGTGTTGATTTTGCGTGAAGTCGTTGAACGCTTCGCTTTGAAATTTGAATAGATATGTAATCTTTATAACACATGTTGAAGACAGATTTAAATTGCTTCTTCTTGGTTTTTATAACATCCATGTCTATTTTTCTTTCACCTTATAAAATCTAATTAATCTAATCATAAAATTTGCAAAATTAACAACATCTATTTTTCTTCCACCTTATTACATTTAAATCTAATCATAAAATTTTGCAAAATCTAACCACATCTATTTTTCTTCCACCTTATAATATGTAAATCTAATCATAAATTTTGTAAAATCTAACCACCAAAACAAAATACAGCTTATCTTACTATGTATTTAAAGGGCAAATTCTATTGATTTAAATTTAAGACCACAAAAACAAATTTCAACTCCTACTTACTATGTGCTTGTGATTATGAAATTTTGATGTTTTTTTTTTTCGAAAGATATATATTTATTTGAAAAGTGAGTATCAAGACCACCCAATAAGTCCTGGGTTCGTCATTGTGTATGATGCCTTTGAAACATCATTATATGAATTGGTTCTTGGTTAATATAAACCAATAAGCTAATAAATCAACCATATATATATATTTTCTTTTCGAAATTGTATATTTCTAATGCATTATAATACATCTCATTTCGTATAATAACAAAATACTAATACAAATCATTTTCCATGAAATTCAAGATCTTACTACATTACACATATCTAATCTAACTATATATAAAAAGGAAGGGGAAAATGCGGGAGAACGGGCCACATATGCCGTTTTGGTGCAATTTGGGTTTGCCACCCATCCTTCTACAACATAAATACCAGCTCTTCATATAACATTTCTTTCTTTCCCAATACATTAGTTTCGTTTTTGTTTCTTTATTAATTTGCTGAAACAAAACAAAAAAATACAGCTGGTCTTGGGAGAACGGAAAAGACAGCGAGGGGTCTCTATTA
This sequence comes from Gentiana macrophylla, assembly GCA_026214975.1. Classification (NCBI taxonomy): domain Eukaryota; kingdom Viridiplantae; phylum Streptophyta; class Magnoliopsida; order Gentianales; family Gentianaceae; genus Gentiana; species Gentiana macrophylla. Next base: position 119,364,153 of record CM047812.1, on the reverse strand, counting down.
TCCGGCGGTCTGCTGGTATACCCGGTGGATTCAAGAGCAAATTTGTCGTACGTGAGCCCATTCATGTCATTTTAGGGGAATTTCTCAGTACCGCGGCCCAAAACGGTTTTCAAGTGATGGAACACATCTGTCAATCAAAGGTTTTGTACGAAAATTGGAAGAATTTAGCCTTGCTGATGTCAATAATCGAAGAAGGAGGGCGAATAACCGTTGGTTTCTTTGGCTTATGGTATAAAGGAAATGGGTGCTGCCTTGGTACCGAGTGTCAGCAGAAAAATGTCAATTTCATCTACATCAGATCTACATAGGTAGGTATCTTTACACATTTCCATTCTATTGTCCATTGTGTAACAATAATTTAGTGTAATAGTCATTACTCTTGTTTGGCAGTTCTTAATGGGTTAAATATCCTTCACATGTTCAAAGCTTCTCATAAACTCACTGCAAATTGAGGTACTTTTTGTTTCCTCTGCTCTACCCACCGAAATTTACCGATTTTTCCTTAATTATTGCATGCTTCTGTGTATGGCTTATAAATGATCTAAAGTTAGTGATTATTGGGTTGCTTATACATTCATTATTTCTCTTGCTTTGTTTATGTTTGATTGAATCAATGAGGTAACTGTGTGATCCCTAGAAACCGGAGAATTTATGCTGTGATTTTCGATGTTGTAGAAATGGGAGAGGGAGAGGCAGGAGAAACAAATGCAGAAAGCGTATAAGGAGAAAGCTGAGCACGACAAATCGTAGAAGGTATCTTTGGTTATGTTCCTTCGTTTTTTAGCTCCATGTTTTGGTGTGTGTTATTTTTGATTTATTATGTCTATTGATCCCCCTCTTGGTAGGAGGGTGGGTTATTTTATCAGAATCTGTTTATTTGTTTGATCATTCCTTTGTTACTTCAAGTTATTTCTTGTTGTTTTGCGTTTTTAACATGTATAATTTCCAACCAACTGAGAAAGAACAATACTAAGAACTTTTGGTTTTATGTTATTTCAGATTGGCTACTTTGGTTCATGTTTTGGTTTGGCCCCTCTTGTATAAAAGATTCAATTTCGATTAGAATAGCATAGTCGGAATAGATTTAAGTAGATGCTAGGGAAAACAATTCTATGAAATGTGTGGCTTTATCAAATTTCTTTCCGTGAAATGATTTTTCTCATTGGTTTCATTTGTCAACTGGCCGAAACTTGTAGTTTGCAGCACCTGTTTATAGCTCTTTGTTCTATGTCTTTTTCTTGAGGGTATTTTGGGGTGGGAGGATTTTCCTTCACTCTGCTGTTAGCTTTTAGTTCAATCTATGAAACTAATGACTCAAATGCTTTTTAGCTAGCCAGCAAAACATATATTATTACATTATTATTTTTATTTCAGCCTAATCTCTCTATTACATTATTATTATCACTACCCTGGATGCCAATTAATTTTACTACCAAACTATCGTAATTTTTGTAAAATTTTCTATTCCCTACGAGATGTAGGTGTAGTATCCGAACAAACCATGGAAACCATGCCGTCGGATTCTGATCTTGTGTGGGAAGTGTGTTACATGACGATGTGATGCGGAGATCCGTTGTTTGATGGTCTGATTTTTCAAGACCCTGATGTACATATGCCGTTTTCAGGTAAAACGCAGATTTCACCTTTGATGCTCTTAAATTGGTTCACATTTCATGATATTTTTCTGACATGAGTGTTGTTTGCTCAGTAATGTAGATGTGACAACGGTGGTCTTTGAAGGATTGCTTTAAGCTACTCTAATCATGATTGTTCAACGATGGTCTATTCATGTAATTTTCGTAGGATATAAGGCTGGAAGTGAATAGTTTCTTTTCTTTGCAGTTGATACCATAGCGAAAGTATTTTACATTGATACAATTTAGTCATTGCACCAAAATGACTGATGTGGCCTCTCCCCAGGTAAACTCTGCCTCAATCAAGATTGGAAGTTACAGGTTATTGCTTTTCACAAACAATTATAGCCAATATTATTGTTCATGTTGCATCTCTAATCCTTCTTAGTATTGTTGTCAACTTTATTGGAATATTACTTCTATTTCATACACATTTTGGTTCCTATAATTTGGAAAGTTTGATATGCCTATATTCCCTACACTTTATGCGACTTGCTTTATGTTTTGTAGCGTGGCTTTTTTGAATTCATGATTGTGTATTCGGATGTATGGTGTTGAACTATCTAATGGTGGTTGATTCAGTATGATGGATTTGTTTGAGTGACTTAATATGGGTTGTGTGGGATGAATGCCTTAATGGATTACCCTACTGATGATACTAACTTTTGAATATTTTAGATGATCCCGAAATGCAATGTGAAGGATCTTTTTCCATTATATTTGCGACGTTAATATTCTGTAGATTCACAAATAGCATCAAAATGTTTTACGATGGGTGAAAGTTTTACTGATATCTTTCAATCACCTGTTACTATACTATATGTTGGTGTTTTTCCTTGGAAGTTGTAGCTTCTTTCTACATGATATGGGCCTAACTACCTCAACAATACATAAGTGGATCAGAGTCAAAGGGATGCACCAAACTGATACAAAAATACATCGATGGATAGAAGTAGATAGTTGTGTAGTCATGCTAGAGGTCCCTCCAATCTGCAAATCGGAAGAGATCTCATGAGCGGCTCCGGTCATCTCATGCCAAGTTTATTAATGAAGGATTTGATTCATCCTCAAATGCCTCCAACACATATCCACGGTTGTCAGATAAAAAAAGTAAGCAATTTTGGAATATATTATTTTTATGTTCTTTTTAGCCTCAAGACAAAGTTAGCCATTGAAGAAATTGCCAATGCATCTGGAATCGTAGGGACAGGTTCTACAGCCTCTTCCAGTCCCAAGAGAAGTCTTTTATTCACTGCTGTGTCTGATGATAAGCTTGATGTAGTCATGCCACCACCTTCTCTAGGGCCAGCTGATGTTGAAAACACACCATCCAAAGGTTCTGAAATTTAAGAAAGCCCGGGGAAGAAGGTTAAAGGGAAGGAGACTGAAAACATATGATCTCCGAAGTCGTCAGTGATCCAGCTATATGGAACCTTGGTAATAATAAATGTGCTGTAAACTTTTGTGCTTTAGTATCAGACAAGGGTTGGTTTACATATTAGAACCATTAAATTTTGGGTGCAACAAAGCCAATGGCTTTATAATATGAAAAACCTAAAACTCTTACACGGGTTAATTATGTTCCCGACTTTTGCTTTTCACCCAGTAACATTCAAATGTAGCAACTCATCTCATGCTTCTGGAAAATGCATGTTTTGGTATGTATTTTGTAACGGGTTTTGTAACGCGCTCCATGGTCCTTGTAATATAAATGGCTGGCTATGTTATTAATATGCTCGTTTATGTTTCTATCCTACGTCGTACATTATCATTATTATTATTATTATTATAGTTCATTATATCGATACACTATAGCATAAACAAAAGTTTACCAATTTTATATTCGCGACTTCTAAACCTTTTAATATAATGTACCGATAGGCGTAGATGCATGCACGCGGCTCTGACCGCCTTAGTGCTAAAATTAATTGTGTTTAAGAAGGCAAAGACAACGACGCATTCAATTAAAATATTTAAAAAAAAGGTCTGCAAATCCGTACAAGCAAATTATTTACAATATTATTTCTTGAAAATTATGTTTCATTGTGAAACATGAATATACAATTCAAATAAAATCAAATTAGTAAGCAATAAAAATCAAAATAGTTGCTCCACATGTAATTGTGAACATCGATGTTTTTTAACGTTTAGGACACGTGATGATATATTTCGTGCATCACAGAGGTACCAATTATTTTATTTTTAATTATTATTAGGTCTTTATCGATCGGCAAATCTTATTCATGGTTCCTTAAATCAAGTAAACTATGAACGTAGGACAAAAGATCTACAATTATTTAGGAAATTTTGTAAAGCAATTAAAAAATAAATTAAAGTTGTGAAAGTATTAAAAGTTGGATAGGGTTATATTAAGAGAAGAATTATGTTGCATTATGTATTTACGGTTATACCAAAATGAAGAGGTGTGATCGACGTAGAATATATATAGAGCTTAAGTTATTTAAATGTTCATCCAATTGTTATTTTAGATACACCAAAAACCTATATAATTCAAAAGCAATATAGTCGATTATGTTAATCTAAAGATACCCGACCATAAACACATGGTCTACGAGTCCACCCAAAGATAAATTTCTGGTGGGGGATTTGAAAGATGCGTTGTTCCGCAGTGTTTGATGATCAGGCTGCTTATGTTTCTGTAGTGTGGTCGCGATCTTTGGAGACCTATAGGCGCAGATGTCTCTGCAGTGTCTTTGCGGCATTGATTGAATCTGTGGAAGCTATAGAGACCTATAGGACGCAGGCCTCGCTCCAACACTTTCAGGATAAATGGATGAAGCCTTTGGAGGGGGTGATAAAGGCTAATATGGATGCGTCCGTTACTGCGGTAGGAGCGGATGTTGGAGTTATTTTCCGGGACTCTCATGAGGCTGTTCTTCACTCCTTCGCGTATTATTTTGATCCAGAGGACCCTGTTGAATATATGGAGCTTAAGGTCATCTCTTTGGCTTTGGAGGAGGTGTTGCATTTGGGGATTCAGCGCTTAGTGGTGGAGAGTGATTGTTTGACGTGTGTTTCGTGCCTTCGTCGCCGGCGCAAGAGGACTTTACGCCGCCATGGTCATCGATTCAGAAGACTGTTTGTCACTTTGTTCTAGTTTTTTATCAGTTTCTTTTTCATTTATTTGGCGTGTGTAAAATGTCCCGACGTATCTTTTAAATGCAGACACGTCTTTGACGATTCATCGTTAGAACATCTTGGCACTCTCGCTTCATTAGTAACGTTTTGGCCGATTGTTTGACGGAAAAAAAATATAAATGTAAATTATTACATATTACAGAATTTATCATCTTGCTTATCTATTTTAGTCATCAGATTCGGATATTCTTTGGCGTCGTGTTGAAAGAACATTTTACTGCACTATTCCTTCGGCGGAGAAGTAAGACTTCACCGATAATGTTCGATCGAACTGCATTAGTCGGATGAGTTTCGGATATGGGGACTCTAAGAAAGAAAAATAGAAAAATAATAAGAATAAAGGTGTCTTCTCTTCCCTTATAATTGCCATCATCTCCCATTTTCTCACTGTTACAGGCACTGAAAACACAATCAAAGAACAACAAAACACAGAGATCATCATCAATGGCAAAAGGCTACAATCATCAACTAACTAAACAGACTCATTACAGCAAGAGATCTTTCTTGCCACTACTATGTCGAGCCTCCATTAATGATGTGAAGCTCCCGGACTTTAAAGATCACTCTTTTTCTTCTTTTTCTGGCGACCCTTCTTCCCCAAAAGTCAGCTGCATGGGTCAAATCAAGAGAAACCGCAAACTGTTCATCCCTTTTACAACCCCTTATAAGCTCACTACATCTTCCTCCTCCGCCACCAGCACCAGCACCAGCACCACCACTGCCGTCGCCTCCATCATCTCAATATCCACCGGAAAAGTTAAGTACGCTTACGCGCCGCAAAAGAAATTGTATTCAAGCCAGACTTTTCCGACTAATGTCACCACCACCACCACAACCACCGGCGCCAGTGGTGGGAGAGAGATGATGAGGAGTTATGTTAATTCGAGAAGGTCTTCAAAGATTGGTAACGATCATGATCAGGGGAACAATAATCAAACAGGAAGAGGGCATGTTAGAGTGAATTTAAAGGAATTGGATCCACCGTTGCCGGTGATCAAGAAGCCGGCGCCTCCGCCGGCGACAGAGGAGAATCTGTGGAGCAGAAGAAGATCTGGTGGGATGGCGTTGAAAAGTTTAAAGATTCAGCATCAGATTAATTTGTCTAATAAAAATAGCTATCATTCAGCTCCAACTGTATGATATATACGCAGCCCTTCAAGATTTCTTAGCTTATATCTGGGCTGTATTACAATTTTTTGTACTATATATGTGAATTCTATTTTATATTTTTACTTGCTTATTTTGGTTTGGAGAATCGTATAATGAATTCCAAAATGTCAAGCAAACTCACGTCCACAATGTTCTTGAGGGAGTTGTTGAGAACCAGAAATTAGTGGTCATGAGATAGGGCTTAGTGACTATATTTATATGGTTGGATGATTTTTTTGTATAATTGTATGGTCGGACGTAAGAAAACTAATTTTGTTTCACTAAATTATATAAAAAAATTTATGTACTGAAATTAAAAAGTGGATGGGCTGCGCCCACCCGAGCCAGTGCTTAGGTCCGTCCCTGCATACGGGCATGTGCAAACCAAACAGCGCACTAGACGATTCATTGCATGCTTGACAAAAGATAAAGTGCATAACGATAAACTCCTAACTAGATTCAAACAATCCAAGGCCAAACACCCTAATGATGATAGATCACCCTCCATGAAATGCAGCTTATGGACACTGTATTGGGAGTCTGTTTCTTCCACTACACCGGCGATAGCCCCTAGAAGATGTGATGAAGGGCCTTTGGAGAACCTCCGTGAACTCCAACGACTCCACATCAAGAGCACATGGGCTATGTTGTGAGATCGCATGCAGTAGCCGCCCCTCATGATAGCAAAACAGAATGCCAATAACTGATGCTCCATCCTCACTCGCCCCATCAACATTCACCTTCACAACGCCCTCTGGGGGTGCTGACCAGGAGGTCGGCCAGACTGAGGGAGGAACATGAGTCAGTTGGGATCATAAAGAAGTACAAAACTCAATCGCCTCCGCAGCCGCATGCATAAGTATATCAACATGAGTAAAAGCCATTATACTCATTGTGAGAACTAAGGTTCGATTATTATCTTCGTCTTCAATATATATATATATATATATATATATATATATATATACACACACGGCATTGTTATTCCGAATATATGTAATATATCTGTCAATAACGTGCTACAAATTTCCAAATTGATGAGCATTTGCTAATGTGTAATAATTGAATTGGTCAAATTAATTTGGTTCAAATGTCTTTATCTAGAAATACATGGCGACGTTATGAAATGTGTCAAAAGCTAAAGGTTATTTTTCCAAGTGCCGGACTTGATATTTTTTGAAATTTAAAGTTCAATCGTTTAAATAAGTTTTTAGTTGAAATTACAAATTTATCGATTCGAATTACGCCAAAGAAATTTTTTACTTTACTTTATCGATTCTAGTAAATTTTTTACTTTATATTATGTTGGATCGGATTCACGCCTCCTCCGCTTTCAAGGTGGGCGGCTCTGGTTTTTGCTTTCCTTGAGTTGTAACACAATGACACTTGTCCTTTAATTCATGTGTCATGTTAAAAGTTATTTTACGAATTTTAAACACTTTTTCTATCCTATAATCAATGTTTATAAATGAATTTTTATTTATGATCGGTGGCGACAATGATGATATAAGATGGTAAATGATGAAATAGACAAAAACTAAGACATTTGGTTGAGAATGAAAAAAAGAAGAGATGATAAAATAATCCTTTAATGATAATTAAATATATTTTTATTTTTTCAAGAAAATCGGGTAAATTAACGAAACGTTACTACATTTTTCTTGGAAATGTTCAAAGTCAAAATATCACTCCGTTTTTCGCGTTTCCATTGTTTCGATAATTTTCTATACCCTACTCTTGGGAAGAAACCCGATAGAGGATTTGTGCACTTTAAGATCGTGCACATTCATGAAAAAATGCCCAAACGTTACTACTTTTTCGTGAAATGTTACTACGATTGTTTGGGATATTCATTACATTATGTAGCAATGTTATTACTTCGTTGTTCAAATGTTACTACGTTGTTGTTTACATGTTACTACCTCATAATCCAGTAGCAATAAAACAAGATTCCATACCAATAGATCAACGAATTTGAAAGCAGAATTGAAGAACAGAAACAAGATTTTTGTAAGACGTCAATAAGATAGCAACACAGGACTCTACACAGACTCCAAAACATTATTTCATCAACAAAACACCCAAATTAGAATATAAAAAGCATCAGTCAAAAAAAAAAAAAAAGAAAATAAAAAACAGATTAACTTCTCTATGGAAGAGTTAACCAAATCGGAGCATTGAATCAGAAAACGTAGACACAAGTAGTACAAAATCGATGTGATTTTCATTCACAAAACGTAGACACGAGTAGTACTCTCACGATTTGCAGATGGAGCATCGCCTCATGGGATTTGCAGTTAATACAATAGGAAAAGGCCGTATGAATCCAGAAGAATGTTGAAAGTCCGAATGTTGGGTTCAATTCCAGCACTTTGAAACTTGTCATAACACTTCTCCATGATACCAATTTGTCCACTGCTTTCAGCCTTCTTAACACAGTACCCAATCTACTTCTCCATTAGCAAAAAAAAAAAAAAAAAAAAAAAATGAGACCTAGATTAACATACTGAGAATTAAACGAGCAATGGTTTGAGGATTAAACTTACATTTACTGCAAAAATTCATCGGGAAAATGGTTGTGGCGGCACCACGCCTCCTATTAGCAGCCACTTATTTTTGAAGACGATGTAGAAGAAGAAAACTCGATTAAGAAGCTTCTAAACCGCCGATGGAGAGAGAGAATGTCAAGGATGTGAACTGAACTGTATAATAGACGGAGACCGGAAGGAGGGAAGTCGGCCGGCGGGGAGCTTGAAGATAGTGTGGAGAGACCGATCGTTAATACAAAAGAGGAAAGATCGAGGGGATTTGCAGAGAAGATGATGGAGGCTAGGGTTTCTAGATTTTGAGATAATAGATGAATGAGTCGGATAATGGAGGAATGATAGGTAGTTATAATTATAAAGGGTATTTTTGGATACATTACTTTTTGTCTTTACAACTATCGCATTATTTTTTTTGTCTCTTTTTTACATTAAATAAGATGTAAACCCGTCCTCTACGACCTTTTCCTATAATTTTTTTTTGAAATATCAATAGGAAGGTGACAGATTTACTATAACTTAATTTCACAATATACATTGTGCCTTTAACATACCATTTATTTTAGTTGTTGTGAATAATATTATTTTTTGTTTGTAAAAAAACAACTTTTTGTTCAAGTAGGGTTCCCAACAGCTAGCCCTTGCTAGTGAATACTATCTTCCAGCTCAGTGAATAACAACTCTGGCCCTAGTGAATAACTTTTCATGTGTTCATGATAAGATCATAGTCTTTTATTTAGTTGCATAAAACATGTTCTAAGTTAAGTTCCGGTACAAGGCCGGTCCTAGGAAAATCGGGGTCTTAGATGGTTTATCGGATGAGGCCCAATGTTCAAAATCGATAAGAGGTTGAGTCACTGGTGAATTAATTTTAGGCTGGTTGGAATTGAGCCTATTAGATGTTTTTTTATTATTAAAACAAGTATTTTAGAGGCGATACGTGTTGAGTGGCCATTTAAGACAGCCAAATTGTCTGAAATTATGTCTAATGGTAGGACCGGTCATGTTCCCATATAAACAATCGCGGACCAAAATAATTATTTTAGGGTGATGGTGGTAAAAATAATAGGGCGGGCCCGGCCATGGGCGAGAGCGTGTGGGCAGATGAATAACTTTTTTTATCCATTAGATGATGTAGTATGATAATCTATGAATTCACCTACTCGGTACATATAACTCACCAAAGGTGCCCGACAATACCTCGACGGATTAGTCTCAGACATCAGTTGTCTGAGGATACCTTGCGGAAAAAAAAAAAAAAAAAAAGAAAAGAAGAAAAGAAAAGAAAAAAGGTACCTATAACTGTAGAAGGTACATGTTATGTCACTTGTTATATATCTGAGTAGTTATGACAATAACATTAACAGTTTACATAGATCAGTACAAAGGTTAAATATCCGGAGAATAGATCATCTTAATCGTTGATTCATGATCAAGACCGAAAAAATCAAATACATTTTCAGACAGGATGAATGTATTGACAGCAACGTCGTCGTCGTCGGTTATACGTCCAACAACTAGAATTATGGCAGATGAAGTTTGATCTTGGTTATAAATTTGTATATTAGTACAACTAGCAGCAGTTTCTTTCCAAAATTGTTGTGGAACTGATGCCGTGTATTGACTTGTTGGATCCGCAACAGAGTTGTACTCAGGGTCACACAATGGATCTGCAACATGGATTATTAGTCTTTTAATCATGATTATAATATATATATATAATGCTCAAAACAATGTTAAAATTATATAAAGTCGAGACATGATAAAATTAGAAGATGGATCAACCATTTTAGTCAAGCATAGCTAACGAGGACGATAAACCTGAGTACTACATACTCACTAGATCTATTATGGTCCAACCCGACTAATCCCCCTCCCGGTACGGAGTGGACACATAAGCAATAGGGGTCCATGCATGGACCCCACTAATAAAAAAAAAAAGGGTTTACTTTGAATATTGTTTTTTTATCTGTAATGTACGCTTACCAATTTGTGGATCTCCGGATATTGCTGTATACCGGACATTCTTTTGCGTAGAGGAAACAATTGCAAATACTAGCACCTCATTTTCTTGTTCTAGTACCTCATCTGCTTGTGTTTCCTCATCTTGTGAAGAGGAAGCAATTGCAAAAACTAGCACCATCATGAAGAAGAATGTATACTTTAGCATGATGTCTTTTATCTCTTTCTCTCTCTACTTCTTGAATATATAACTATTAATGTTTATGTTTCTATTTCTCTTTTATTTGGATAACTCTAAAATAATGGAAAGACTTCCCTCCTTTTATATATAGTGCATCTTTTACCCATTGGCCGGACAATATACTATGTGCATAAAAAATGACGATCCTCTATCATTATGGAGTATTATTTAATCAGTTTCCATTTATTGACCAATTAATATGAACGGCAAGAGATCGAGTTTTGTGGTTTAACTTGTTACAATATGTAAATCAGTACGTGGTCAATGTTGGAATCATTATATAATATAATGTGCTTTTCAAAAATATATAAATAAAATATTAGCAGGTCCTAGGTTTTATCATTGTGATACGGTAAAACACCCGTGTTTTACGATGTAAATTACTTTTACAAAGAAAAAAAATACTCTTAAGTTTTGTTGTATAAATAAATGTATCCATATTGCACGATAATACATCCACGCACCGTAGAAGATCAACAACATGTTTCAGTACTTTGCTTCTAGCAATTGATTATGTTCGTCTGTTTCATTTAAAGTAATTTTGGGCTTCAAAAGTATAACAATGTTGTTATAAAATGTAATTTTTGTTTATGATTACAAAATCATGATTGTATTTCAAAGACCAAGTTTTTCTCACATCGTGGTTTTAAACTAGTGCTTTTAGGAGGTGTAGTTCGGATTGATACATGTGTTTTTGGGGAGGCGGGAGGGCCTAAAAACCTTGTAATTCACTCATGTTCATTTAATAAAATTTACAAGGTTTTCAAAAAAAAAAAAAAAAAAAAAAAAACCATGGTTGCTATAGTGTTTTTGGTTTTGTGGATTCTTTATCTTTACAACCCAATTGAGACCGGTTAAAAGCACAAATAATTATACGAGATTTAATCTGAATATGGTATTATAATGAGGAGATATATCGTCGACATTATAGTACCATTTGGTGACGGGTTAAAAGGCCTAAAATGGGGGATGTATTGTCATTAATTCGTGACTTAATAAAGTACAAATGACCATTTAATGAGGAAATGACCCTATAATTCATTATTTACTGAGGGGGTAAATAACCTCGATTAATGAGGGAATCTGGTCATTAAAAATAATTTTTTTTGAGGGCCATTAAAAATAATTTTAATGAGGGGCATATAAATAATGAAGTTTGACTTGGTGAACTCCTTATGTGTTTTTATGTGACTATTTAGTTTTCTTTTACAAGTATCGATGCTAGTTTGATTAGTTTTACTTTTTTCTTTCTTTCTTTTTTCATCTTTATGATATACTACCTCTCTCCAAAAATGTAATTTCATTTATTTTCTTTCATAATGTAAGTTCGTTCATATAACCAAGCCAAGATTTATTACATTTTTTTTTTTTTGTCTCTTATTTATTATCTTCTCACCCATTTTTAACTAGTTTTCATTAATAATGACCAAACGTCATTTTATTTTTTTTTTTTTATCAAAATTAATGACACATAACCAATTTAATCAACTTTCTTAATATGTGTAAAAATACTCAAATAAACTTACACATTTGAGGCGGAGGTAGTAGATTGCAATGCCTCGGAAAGGAAAAACTACTTAATTAGGGGTAATGATACAGCTACTATCATGCAATCCCCAACTCCTTCTTTAAAATAAAAATAAAATAAAATAAAATAAAGAAGGAGAAACTACAATGGCCAACTCTTTTTTTTTCTTTGATTTTAATGGATATGACGATGATTGCTTTCACATATTTTGGCCAGAATAATTTGTAAATTAACAATGTGTGTGAACCCTGTGGGTAATTGGATGTGAAAGTTTTGATTACAATTTTACTGATTGTATTTATGCATTGGTATTTATTTTTAATGCATGCTTTAATCTTGATAATTAACACATAAGTTCATTATGTAATTGTCATAACACACTTTATGTTTTTTCTAAAAGCAATAATCAAATTATAAAAGACCCAAATCTAGCCAGGTGCAATAAAGGGTAAAAAGAAACAAGTTTACAAACCAGACCTCTATCAAACAAAACAAAGCAAACACACATACGAAACCAGGGTTATGATCAAGTCACTTACAGTTGTATTAAAAACCAATTGGTGGTAGTAAAGGGCTTCTATATTTCTTATACATTCAAGAGTGAATGATAACTGTCTCTAACAGCTTTTAAACTTCTCATCATACTTATACATGAATTAAAGGCTCTTATTATTGTTCCTCCTACCACCATAGGAGGAACAAAGTTGAAAAGAGCCTCCCAATTACCAGTGACCGACCGGACGAAGATATCCAATTGAAGATCTTCAACTAAACATTGCTTGCAAAGGAACAAGAGAGGAGCAAATTCTGAACATATATCTATCTTCATCAACATAATTACAGAAAGGGCATAAAACACATTGTAATAGGAATACATGTCTTTGCAATAAGCACACGACGTGTCGGTATACGCCTGTGATTACCTCTCTTTAATTTAAGTAATCAATTTTTAGCAGTTGAAACAAAATTTCTCTATGTTTATTTATTTATTATTACATTATACATCATAAGTTCCTTATGTATTGTCCTAACAAGCTTTATTTAATCAATTTTTAACCATCGTTAACCTAAGTATTGCTACTGACACAATCATTTATACACAAATGTACAACTTTATTATACACTATTGATCATCATAGATCTACATCATGTTCAAGGGGTGCTACATGACACACGCTCAATGATGTAAAATCAATTTGTTTCATCTGATTATGTCTGAATGATTGAGTAATTAGCCTTATTCGTCAAATAAAGAGAGCATAGTATTTTTAATTCTTCTGTCTTCTACAACAACTGTGATTATAATTATATAATGCCCGATGGGTCATCAATTTTATTTCGATATCGTGACTGGATTTTTATTTTTTTATTTTTTATTTTTTTTTTTTTTCAGAATTCGCCATTAGATGTCATTGCAGTTCAAGTAGTGCGTGAGTGGTTCTTAATTCTTCATTAAATCTTGCATGACTTCCTCTGTTTATTATTATTTTTTTATTGTTTGTTTGTTTGCATTGTCCTTTGAATCATTCATATAATAAATTTTGCAAATAATATAGGTAAAGCTAGACACAAAAAGAAAAGAAAAAGGAGATGGACTATATATGAAAAACATAGTCAAAACATAATTGAAAACTACGGCAATCAAACATAATTGTGACATATAGGTATACAACAATGAAATCAGAAAGGGTACATGAAACATTTGAAAACTACATAAAAATAAAAACAATTTAAATAACCGCAAGAACGACTATTGTACAAGAAAAATTATCAAAAAACACACACATATTATGCAACAATGTTTGATCAATTGGTACGTCTGTGATCTGTTTGAATGTTGTTGCATGTCACAATCAATCTGACATAAAATATACCACAATCTGATATCAAATCATAAAACGCAAAAACGATTAGAAAGCCAAAGAGTTTATACTTTGTAGTACACTTACAGATTGTTAGATCCCTAGATATTGCGGTATATTGGGCATCATCTGCTTGTGTAGCTGAAGCAATTGCAAATACTAACACGATCGATCATGAAGAATGCATACTTTACCATGACTTCCATCTTTCTCTCTACTTCTTGAATAATTTAGATGATAATATATGTATATGTTTCTTTTTCTCTTTTGTTTGGATGACTTGAACAAGGAATAACTCCCTCATTTTTATAGTGTAATTCTTTTGCTTCTTCTTTTTTCATACATTGGCCGGGCGATATTATGCACATATAAAATACCAATGCCGGTGAGAAAAGTTTGTGGGAGGACTAATTAATAATGATTACTTTAGGGTCTATACATTGACCAATTATTATGATAAGAGAAAATTTTAAGTTAATGTTATTAAGTTTATAGAGAAATGTTGTTTCGACGGCTAAAAATTGATTACATAAAGTTTGTTACGACAATACATAATGAACTTCTTATGTAATGTAACAATAAATAAAAATAGAGAAAAGTGGTCAAAATTGTGTGCTTATACAGTTATACTTATAATGGTCTTCATTTGATGTCACGGGGTAGATGTAAGAAAAACACTTATTACAGAAAGCTATTATGTTCATGTTCCAATTATTGTATAATATTATGCCGTACTAGATTCTATTATCGTGACTCGACTATTATTATTCTTCGTTTAGGTCAAATAAGAGAGCAATTTTTTATTTCTCTAGTATCTACATCGGCTGTATTTGTTGATATGTTAGTGTTTTTTCATGCTCTATTGCCGAATTGACACAATCAACAATAAAACAATTTCTCGTAATTAAAAAAAAACAATAAAACCACTTAACCTAAGGAAAAAAAACAATTATATTGGGTTTTGGTTAGCAAAATGTTGAAATCTTAAAATAAAATAAAAAAACTAATCAATGTATAAACTGTAAATAATATATTGCAGTATCATCTCCCCGAAAAACTTAAACTGATGGGAAGATAGATAATTAATATATTATATATATACTTTAAGACGCATCCACAATTGTGGACCGCTTCATTTGTGCTTGAGGCGAAATTTGAACTCGAGACCTGATGCTATGATATTTATGTAAGCTACCGTCCCACAAAAACTTAAATTGGTGGAGATGTTAACATAATACAGTCATATAAAAGGAGAAAAAAAAACTATTTTCTTGCTTACTTTAATTATTAGGCACATATATATGATTTCACCGAAAACTTTCATGTTATAGCAAAGGGATGCATTATGTTCATCTTTCTACTCTTTTTCTTTCGTATGTACTTCTAGTACGTGGAAAAGGATACGATTAGATGAATACGATGTATTCATTCAACAAAATCCATCTACAACGGTACGTTGTATCATAAAATTATTCCCGCTTCATCACCGATCGCATAAGAAAAAAGTGGTCAAATATTACAAAAAGCTAGTATGGTCATGTTCCAATTATTATATAATATTATGCCGTACTAGATTCTATTATCGTGACACGGCCTATTATTATTATTCATCGTTTAGGTTAAATAATTTTTTTTTGAACAGCCAAAATTCATTTATTATCAGCAAGATGCTAAAATCAAGTTACAAAATGTTCCAAATGTTCCACAAAACTAGCAGATACAAACATCATCCTTTTTTAGCCCAACATTTGCTAAAAAAACGAGTACAAAATGTCCTTCATCCCAAAATAATGGGTGCAAAAAGCGAGTTCAAAATGGGTGCATTAGACTCAATCTCTTAACTCCTTGATCCTATGAGGCGGCATTCATCGGATTAGCCTTCCACTCTTCCCACTCCAATTTCTTGAGACCCTTAGAATGAGACAACCAAGAAAATGATAATCTTTGAAACTTCCCTGAATATCATCTCCTAAATAAATGGAGCAATTTTTATTTCTCTAGTCATGTACAACGGTTGTATTTGTTGATATGTTAGATTTTTATGCTCTATTGCCGAATGGACACAATCAACAATAAAACAATTTCTCATAATTTAAAAAAACAATAAAACAACTTAATCTAAGGAAAAAAAACAATTATATTGGGTTTTAGTTAGCAAGATGTTGAAATCATACAAAAAAAAAACTAATCAATGTATAAACTCTAAATAATAGATTACACTACCATCTTTAGAAAAACTTAAACTGAATAGAAGGTAGATAATTAATATTTTATATATATACTTTACGTCGACGCATCTACAATTGTGCTTGGCGCTAAGTTTGAACTCTGACCTCAATGCTTATGATATTTATGTAAGCTACCGTCCCACAAAAACTTAAATTGGTGGAGATGTTAACATAATACAGCCATATAAAAGGAGAAAAAAAACTATTTTCTTGCTTACTTTAATTATTAGGCACATATATATGACTTCACTGAAAAATTTCATGTTATAGCAAAGGGATGCATTATGTTCATCTTTCTACTCGTTTTCTTTCGTATGTACTTTTAGTATGTGGAAAATGATACGATTAGATGAATACGATGTATTCATTCAGCAAAATCCATCTACAATGCGGTTATATCATAAAATTATTCTCGCTTCATCACTGATCGCATAAGAAAAAAAGTACATCGATTAGACATTTTCAGCAAATCATTCAACAAACAAACACAATCAACGACGACAAATGGAATCAATATACATCGATTGGACTTTTTTTTTTTCGTTACAAGGAAAGGGAGATTTTAGGTTCTCTTTATTGCATGCAGGGGAGTCATGTATAATTTTGCGCAGCCAAATATTGCTTTTAAACACTTCTAAAGAAAAAGTAACTAAGATAAATGTTTTTTGATCCCTATTCGGTTTTTTACGATTTTCTCGAATCGAATGTTGTTACTGGTTTTGATATTTTTCGAATCGAATCGAATTGGTCATTTTTCGATTGATTGAACCAATCTGATCCGGTTTAGTTCGATTTCGGTTTTCAGATCGTATTTTATTTACCATAAAATTTTATTTTTTTCTTCTAAAATGAGACAAACACCATTATTGACACCATAAGTCAAAGAGGTGGTCGTCAGAACGCAAATTCAAAGTTGCTTTCGGCCTTTCACGATCAAAGGATGAAGAATATTAGAAGAAGCAAGAACGGCCGGTGAGCTCAAACGGCGGTTATCGGCGGCTGGGAAGCATTTTAGGTTTAGGTTTAGGTAGAAACGACTGAAGTATAAGGTTTAGAAATTTAGGGTTGTGTGTGGGGTTTTTATAGTAGGGGCTAGTGAACAAATTAAATTTTATATATATATATATATATATATATATATATATATATTATAAATGAAGTATAACCGATTCGGTTCGGGTCATACCGATTTTTATGGATAAAACCGAAAACTGAATTGGATTTCCGGTTCGGTTTTTCTTCAATGAAAAAACCGATTGGAAAACCGCGGTTCATCATTTTCCGGTCCGGTTTAATCCAATTCAGTCGATCAGTCCAGTTTTGCAATTTCCTTGTACACCCCTACTAGTCACATATCAACTCTGTTTTGGCTTGGAGTTATGGGTTTGGACAAATTAATAAAATCATATCAACTCCAGTATCTTGTTAGAGTGTTTAATACTACCACCGTCCCAAAATGTAAGTTCATTTAGCTTTTTAGTTTTGCCCCAAAATGTTAGTCCATTTAAAAACCAATAAAACATTTATTACATTTTTCTCCTTCTACCCATAATTTATTATATACTCAACAACATTTTACTACTTTGCATTCATACCAATGAAAGGTCATTCTAATTTTTTTAATCAAAATTATGACAAATAACAAATTAAACTAACTTTTTTAATATGTGTGAAAAAACTCAAATAGACTTATATTTTGGGACGGATGTAGTAAAATTTATCTTTCACCGTTAAAAAAAAAAAAATAAGGGAGGGAGAAGCATGCTGATTTGGTCTTGAGTAATGTACCGACCGACCCCTACATAGATTAGACTTAAGCTTTTTCGAGTGAGGCGTTACATGCATCAAAACACTCAACAAACAGGACGGGACGGGACGGGACGTGACGTGACGTGAACATGAAAAACATGTAGGTGAAAAAGAAACTATGACAATCAAATATATATAATTATGACATTAAAAGATATACAAAACTAAAACACACAACAATTAATGAAATCAGAAAGGTAGTACATGAAACATTTGGAAAGTGGAAACTACAAAACAAAGGGAAAGTTAAATGGCCGAATTATGAACGACTATTGTACAAAAAATTAATTTGTTAAAACACAGATACACATTTCAAGCAAGAAAATTTGATCAGTTGTTACGTCTTCCATCAATCTGAATGTCGTTGCCCATTCTTCAATCTCTAAAACCAAAGGAAGAAAGAAAATAAAAATTAAGATCACGTACAAATTTAATCATTTAACTAGGTACGTACAATTTGTGTTTTAGTCATGTCTAGGCTTCGACTGTAATTTTAATCCTACAACTTGCATTTTTATTTACAATTTAGTCCTCCGTCGCCGCCGAAAGAAGCTAGCTAGATGCTTTTAATATTGTAGAAAAAATCGAATTTCCATGAAAATTGCAAAACTACTCTTTTGACTTGCACAAAAATGACTTAATCTCTTAATTATAGGCCAAATATTTTAATTGTTCCCGATTTCTTGTCTTGTTAGCGTCACGTGGAGTTACTTTCCTGGAAAAAAAACCGACTTTGCCTAAAATTCACCCTCGCTCCTCCAATGACGGAGGACTAAAATTTGTTGAGACTAAAACAGCAAGTTGATGAGTTCTTGGCTTCTAGAAGCATTTCAACAAACACCTAACTAGGTGGGTAAAAATTAGTTAGAGTTAGTTACAACCAATTGAGCTTGTGCTTCCTATATAAATGTAAATTGGGATCGCAGAAACTCAGTTAGTAAGTTCAATTTCATTCTGATGTAAGCACTTTATGCAAAATCATTCCATTCGGTTTTCCCGCCTTTTTCACATTCAAAATTGGGGAAGAACACCTTGAATGTTCTTGATCAATTCTTCATCTGTTTCTGTTTCTGTTTAATCATTTTGATCAATTTAGTGTTAATCATGTCTTTCAACAAAATTGCAAAAATAGAAGGGAAAAAAATGCAAGTCACAGGACCAAAATTGCAACCGAAACAAAAACAAGATTAAAAAAGTTTCTAAAATTTTCACCACCTTTTAGCTAGAACAACTGTATATATATCTGTTCCAAATTTTATTTGAGGGGGGACATAGGTGATGTAAACCGATCGATCGCCTTGATTAGCAATTTCTGTAAATGCAACTTCAGAAAGGATGAATGTTTTGTCGTCAAGGCCCGATGCAATATATACCAACAACTTGAACCCTGACAGCGTAGTGACCACCATAATAGTTAATTATGAACCGTTCTAGAAACACAACCATTCCACAGCGCTGGTGGAACGTATGCCCTCAGCAAATTATTATTATAGGGACCCCATTCGGATGCGCACACATTGCCTGCACCATGATCGAGTCAGTTAGTCATATAAAATGTTGTAAAATGCTACTAACGGAGAAGCAACCAAAAACAAAACGCTCAAAAATTATGTCAGTAGCATTACTCAGATCGAAAACAAAGCGCTCAAACAACTAGAGAATGAAAGAGTTGTTTATACTTAATTTATACTACACTTACCAAATTGTACATCCCCAGATATTGCTGTTTAATATTGTTGGACCTCTTGTGCATAGGAAGCAATTGAAAATACTAGCACAATCATGAAGAATTAATGCATACTTTAGCATGACTTCCATCTCTTTATCTCGATCTCTACTTCTTGAATATATATACATATATATTAGTTAATAATTGATATTATTTTTTTCATTGGTTTGATGATTAGAGAATGGAATGACCTCCCTCCTTTTATAGTGTGTATGTATATATATACATATATAATATTTAGGAAATTTGGGCGGACAATATTATGTACATATGTAAATAAAATATCAATTCTATTGAGAGATAATTTGCGGGATAACCTTGTGCTAAAAACAATTCTTTGATTATAATATTGATTACTTTAGGGTTTATTTGTTGACCGATATGATAAATACTACAAAATAAATTTTCTGAGTTGTTTATTATCTTCGCTTTTCAATTAATATAAATGTAGTTACAATTATGATTATTTCATGATTTTATTTTCTAATAATAAATTTGTTGAAAGATATATATTTGTAGTTTTGATATTTCAAAAATGATGAACAACGGTTACAAATTGATTATCAAAAAGTGGAGTATGTCAATACAAAATGAACTTATGATGAAAGATGAAGGACAAATAATGTCAGAAACTATTAAAAAAATTTGAATAAAATTTTAGAAAAGTTTGTTTATAATATTATGCGGTTATCTTGGCTGATATCAATAAATGATTTTTTTTTTTTTGTGTGTGTGTGTGTGTGTGTGTAAGAAGGTCAAATAAAGGGTGCAATTTTATATTTATCTAGTCATCTGCAACGGCTGTAATATGAATTTTATATTTATCTAGTCATCTAGTCATTAGACGTTTTCAGCAAATCATTCAACAACCAAACGCAATCAACGATGACAAATGGAATCAATATACTCATTACAAGAGGAGGGAGAAGCATATATGCTGATGGTTCTATATATAATATATATTTATCTTTTACATGTAGACTTTCGACTCGGGCCCTTTAAGGGCTCAACGGCGAGTCCCCTTTCTGCCAAAGAGTCCTCAAAGTGTACGATATGTCGCTCATGATCCACTCAATCAAAAGAATGAACAATATACTTGTTGATTGATCTAGCTGTTTTTTTTTTTTTTTTTTTTTTTGGCATATTAATTCATGTTGTTGAATATTGCACATTGGATGATATGTTTAAGATAGGTATTACGTTTATGTTTTGTATATAAGTATATAGGGGCTTTTATGTCTTTGATGATGTATAGTTGGGTATTCAATACCCATATAAATAGGACTCTTAGTTTATTTTCGAAAACAAGATGGTTAATCAATTAATGAAAACCCTATTTCTATTTCATCGTTCTCTCGCTTCTCTACCTCCTAAAATTGATTTAGCTTGATCCACGAGAAAAGTGAATCCAATTCACTTTTCTTCATGGTATCGAGCTCGAAGGTTGAATACGAATCGAGTTTTTTGTTGTTTTTCTTCATCAAGATTCTTTGTGTTCTCGTTTACTCGATTGAGATCGAGAAATGGCAGAAGAAAGAAAAGCGATTCGCGAGCAAATGGAGAGTTGGAAGCTTCGAGCCCCTTTTATTTGCATCCGAATGAAAGTCCGGCCTTGATTCTTGCAGATCCGCCCTTAGATAGCAAGAATTATCACTCCTGGAGTAGATCGATGCGCATGGGTCTGATTATGAAGAATAAATTAGGTTTTGTGGATGGATCGATTCCAAAGCCTGTAAATGATGAAAGAATGAGAGCGAAATGGGAGCAGTGTGACATCACGGTGATGTCCTGGATAATGAAGTCGGTAAGTCCTCCAATTGCGAAGACTGTTCTGTGGATGAATTCGGCTCGTGAAGTTTGGGAAGATCTTCGAAATAGGTATTCCAAGATGAATTGCTTTCGTTTATCTGATTTACTGGAAGAAATCAATCAAATTACTCAAGGTACATCATCTGTTACTGAGTATTTTGCCAAGTTGAAAACCGTCTGGGATGAGATTATGATTTTAAGACCAATTCCTTCCCGTGAATGTGCGGTTGTGTGTACTGTGCGGATCATTCCCACATTCGTTGGGTACATAGAATCTGAATATGTTATTCGATTCATGAAAGGATTAAACGAGAGTTTTGCACCAGTAAGGTCACAGGTTTATTTGTCAAAACCATTGCCCTCTATTACTGAAGCTTTTGCAATGAGTATCTGATTTGAGAATCAAATGGAGTACATTGCAAGCCATCCACAGAATACTCAGTCAGTAATATTTGCAAACAAGTCAAATTCAGGATATAATGGAGGAAAGAATTATGCTGACACAGGAAATGATAAATATCGATCTAAGCTGGAGTGGTGATAAGTCTCGGTCTCAATCTCGAGAGAAATGGTGTTAGGAAGAAGGTTCGAGTGTTCTTCTTTGTGGTTACAATGGTCATACCATGAAGATTGCTACTGAAAGAATGGATTTCCACCGATTGGAAATCAAGAGAAAAGTTAACTTGGTTGAAGGTGAAGGAACCACAAGAGAGACAACAATACATATTCAAATGCAAAGTGTGACATCTCCAATGCAGCTTCAATTTCGATTCACAATGATTTGAAGTTGGCCAAGTTACTTGATCAAATGAATGTGGAAGAGAAGACAGATCCCAGTGTGAATCATGCTAGAGTGTTGATTGCTAATTTACATCGAGAATGATCGGGAAGTGCAAGGTAAAGGATTAAACAATTGGATACTAGACTCGGGAGCTACAGATCATGTGACATATTCTCTTGAATTCTTTGAGAAGGTTAGGGAGGTTAAAGGGATAGAAGTCACTCTACCAAATGGAATTTTTGTAAAAGTAACACACATAGAAGGCGTGAAGATAAACAATAATCTGATCTTGGAAGAAGTGTTATGTGTTCCTAGCTTCAAGTGTAATCTAATATCTTTGGGAAAACTCACATCTAATAGAACTCTTTGTGTAATTTTCACTGATGGAGTTTGTTGTATACTGAGACAAGGACAAAGGCGGAAGATTGGTATAGCTAAAAAAAAAGAAGAATGGGTCAGATCAAATGGAATCCGAAGAATGAGATCTGCAGTGGTAGAAAGGGATAGCAAAACAGTTTTTGTAATAGCTCCTCATTCTTTTATATGTCCCCAATAAAGACCTCCCTGTGGCATTTGAGGTTGGGACATATGTCTCATCAAAGAATGAGTATTGTCAAGAAAGAATTAGATGATGTAGTATTACCTGAGAGCATTTGTTATGTGTGTCCTCAAGCAAGAATGAAAAGATTACCTTTTCCCTTGAGCAATACAATTGTGAATGGATGTTTTGAGTTGGTTCACATGGATTTGTGGGGTCCATACAGGCATCTAACAGTACATGGACAGTCCTATTTCATGACAATAGTGGATGATTTCAGTAGATATACATGGGTTTTTATGTTAAAAAGTAAAGCTGAAGTTAGGCCTTTAATACAGAGTTTTTGTGCTTTTGTTTCAACTCGATTTGATCCACAGTTAAGGTCATCGGATCGGATAATGGAGCGTAATTCATTCAAGCGGCGAGTTTTATGCAGAGAAAGGGATCATTCATCAAGAAAGTTGTGTTTCAACACCACAACAGAATGGTGTTGTAGAGAGAAAGCACCAACACATTCTCAACACAGCTAGAGCTCTGAAATTTCAAGCAAATCTGCCTATTATTTACTTGGGGATATCAGATAATCCATGCAATCAAATTAATAAACATGACTCTACTCCTCTCTTGAAAGATTTAACACCTTATCACAAGTTATATAACAAAGATCCAGATATAAGACACTTAAGAGTGTTTGGCTGCTTAGTTTTTGCTTCTTCATTAGTCAGGAACCGTAGCAAATTTGACACTAGAGCAAGAACATGTGTTAATCTAGGAATGTCAGATACAACAAAGGGATTTATTTTGCTTGATTTGGTGTCTAGAGAGATTTTTATATCAAGAGATGTCATTTTTCATGAACTGACATTTCCTTTTCATGACAGGACCAATAATAAGGCAACTGATTTTGTATCTTTACCAGTGGTACATGATTTCAGGGATGAAGATTTTTTATGTGACAGTGTTCTACATAATGAAGAAGCTGAAGAAGATCACCAGAATATGAGTGCACCAAATATAGAGATAATTGCTCCAACTGATATGAGTGCACCAAATACAGAGATAATTGCTCCAACTGAGTCAAATCTCAACACAAATGCTCCAGTAAATTCCAGGCCAGTTAGATCAAGAAGACCACCAACACATTTGCAAGATTTCATATGTGCTCAGACTAAGAAACGTGCATCCCCTCACACTTTAGATCACGCCTTGTCTTATACACAATTATCAGATTCTCATTCATCTTTTGTTGCAGCAATTGATAAGATACAAGAACCAAAGACCTATAATCAGGCTGTAACGTCACCTGCTTGGCAAGATGCTATGAAGAAAGAGATAGATGCCTTGGAGTCAACTAAGACTTGGGACATAGTTGATTTACCTCCTGGGAAGAAACCCATTGGCTGTAAATGGGTTTATAAGATCAAGTATAATTCAGACGGGAGTATAGAAAGGTACAAGGCACGATTAGTTGCGAAGGGATATACTCAAACACAAGGGATTGATTACGAAGAAACGTTCTCCCCAGTAGCTAAGGTCACTACTATTCAAGTCTTTTGGCAAGTGGTTTGTTACAAAGAAGCCGGTTCTTGCATCAATTGGACATAAACAACGCTTTTTGCATGGGGATCTTTCGGAGGAAGTTTACATGAAATTACCCCAGGATTTCAAGCTCTAGTTCACATCAAGTTTGCAGTTGAAGAAGTCCATTTACGGCTTGAAGCAGCAAGTCGGCGGTGGAATCACAAATTAACAAGCTCATTACAAGATCTTGGCTATAAGCAGTCAAAACATGATCATAGTATGTTCTTCAAGACACAAGGAGCTGAATTTTTAATTGCCTTAGCATATGTTGATGACATAGTTTTAGCGAGGAATAGCATGGTTCTCATTCAAGAATTAAAATCTCATCTTCATCAATTATTATTAATTAAAGACCTGGGAACTCAAATTTTTTCTTGGGTTCGAAATTTCAAGATCACAAACAGGTTTGACTATTTCTCAAAGAAAATATGCACTCTCACTTCTTGAAGAGTTTGATATGCTCGATTGTAAAAGCTGCAAAAACACCAATGAAGTCCAAGCGTGCATTTTTTTCGGAGATTCGACTGTTGCGGATAACACTCAGTACAGGAGTTTAGTTGGAAAGCTACTCTATCTCACCATCACAAGACCGGAGATTACTTTTGCAACACAACAACTCAGTCAATTCTTGGCTAATCCTACCATTCACCACTTTCATGCCGCTCAACATGTTCTCGGATACATAAAATCCAAATCCGTAAAGGGGCTCTTTTACCCCGCAAATAATTCTCTCACTTTGACCGCTTATTCGATTCGTAGGGTACATGTAAAGATACGAGACGTAGCATTATCGGATATTGTATGTTTGTTGGTGATTCTCTTGTTTCGTGGAAAACCAAGAAGCAGAGACATGATATCACGAAGTTACGAAGCGAGAATATCGAGCTTTAGCTTTGGTCGTATGTGAAATCCAATGGGTGTGTTATATTACTCGATTTTGGTTCTCCCTACCCCATTCTTGTGGCTTTATACTTGTGATAATACAAAGTGCTATTAATTTAGCCAAGAATCCAGTCTTCCATGAGCGAACCAAACATATCGAAATCGATTGCCATGTTATACGAGATCGTGTTCAAGATGGACTTATGCAAACTTGTTCCCATTTCAACATTACACCGACTTATGGATATCTTCACCAAAGCATTAGATACCCCCTTTTTTATTCTCTTCTTAATTGCCTTCATTTGAAAGATATATACAGCTCCCCAAGTCCATCTTGAGGGGGGGTATTACTTTTATGTTTTGTATATAAGTATATAGGGGCTTTTATGTCTTTTGACTGATGTATAGTTGGGTATTCAGTCACCCATATAAATAGGACTCTTAGTTTATTTTCTGAAAACAAGATGGTTAATCAATTAATGAAAAACCCTATTTCCTATTTCATCGTTCTCTGCTTCTCTACCTCCTAAAATTGATTTAGCTTCAGTCACAGAAAAGTGAATCCAATTCACTTTTCTTCAATAGGCATGGTACGTATTATGGATTGCGTCTCGAGTGATGTACCGACTGATTCATATGCCTAGATTGGACTTAAGTTTTTTCGAGTGAAGCGTTTCATCAACACTCAGCAAACGGGACGTCATTGACGTGAACATGAAAATGATGTAGGTGAAAATTAAAAAATACATAAGTAAAACACACAATGTGAAGTTAACATCTCTTCTAAAAGCTTAAGCTGATGGGAGGTAAATAATTAACATCTTATACACTTTAACAGGCTCCATCAAGTTAATTTGGACAATCTCTCCAAACACTTGCACAATATAACCGGATTCAACACACGGGGGAATATTATGGTGGTCATTGACCACCAAACTCAATGGACACATGTCATCATATGGGTGATTATGATCATGTGTGTTAATTGTCAACCCTTGAATCTAAGATTGACCACCAAACTCAATGACCACCATAAAATTTGCCTAACACACAACCATGAAATCAGAAAAGTACGTGAAACCAGGGCCGGCCCTCCTGTGAGGCCGGAGATACCACAAAAAAAAAACATTCAATTGCTACACTAGTTTTTGCCACACACACAAAAAAATGTGGTCAATAGTACTTGGTTAGACTCTTTTGCGGCTAAAAGTAAGTATATTGCAACACTTTTTTGGTTGTGTGACAAACAATAGTGTAGCAAAAAAATATTTTTCTTGTAGTGAGAGACGGCCGTCTTAAACCCAACGGTGCCGGGAGGGCCCAACGGTACATGTTTCGAAAAAAAAAATATCCGTGTAGATTCAATCCGATCCATTCTAATATAATATGTTAATTTTTTTTTTTTTTATAAAGGTCCATTTTTTTTTACTCCAATCAATAAAGATTCCAATAAAAAATTTACTTGGCCCAAAAAAATTAGACATACAAACAAGTGTTATTAATTTTTTGATTGGTAAACTATAGAAATTACAAAGACTACTTTGTAGGGATGTTTTGAGGCTATATTTATATTTACGGATGTTAAAAACGTGATAAATATGTTTCAGAAAAAAATAATTTCAACTAAAAAGCCCAAATCAGGGATTGACCTTAAGCCCAAAACATACTAGGGCCGGCCCGTGAAACATTTGGGAAGTGGAAACTACAAAACAAATAGAAAGTTGAATAGTTGTACTAGAAAATTAATTAAAACACACACACATTTGAAGCAAGAAAGGTAGATCAATAGATACGTCTTCCATCCGTTTGAATGTTGTTGGACATTCTTCAATCGCTTAAAAAAGAATAAAAATTTATATCTATAGCAGCAAGTTTATAATAACAACATTTTCTTGTAGTGAGCAACAATATGAATCCAAAATTCAGATTCATCAAAGAACAACTTGCAGGATTCCCAATTATCTTCCGATTTAAACATAAATTGATAGACATTCTTTGGTAGATTTGTTGCTTTATGTATAGCATCCATGTGCGATGTGTCCTGTATTTGTAAAATCTGCTCGGAGCGAGATGTCATTACGAAAATTAGGGTTTCAACCATGAGATCAATGGTGAAAATTCTCTTCATCTTTCATGCCGTTGTCGTCGTTGTTAGTCTACTATTCTGGCCCTAGACTGGTGAGTAAGTAGTAAACCTTCTCTGGGTCTGTAATTGGTTTCCCTATTGCAGCCAAACTGTCACACATTCCTTTGAATGCCCTAATGTGTTCACTGATGGTTTTATCTTTAGTTTTTCTTAAGTACGTGATTTGTTGTTTCAAGTTGAACTCTCTTTCCGAAAGTCTTGGGCATAGGAGTTCTTTAGTTCTTCCCAAACAAAGGCGTGTCGTATCTAAACCAATCACAAGACACAGGGATTCTTCCCGACAAGGACCCAATAAGCCAACATCTCAAAGATCCGACCGCTTTCTTCCATGCCGTGTAATCGTGGATTTAATTTGTTGTATGCATGCAAGTGGTACCACCGCTTGTTGTTGATGTTGTCTGTAAGATGGCTGCTCCTCCTGCTGTGGTAGTTGATCCTTCAAGATAGTTATGGAGAATTCGATGGTGCGAGGGTCAAGTTTGTGAGATGTCCCGCTAGATCTTGGCTTTTACGCCAAGGCTAAGACTTGTTCACGCCATAACGGATAATTTTTGAGTTTAATTTAAGATTGATAAAATTGGCTACGTTGATGGACAAGGTTGCCATGGTGTTAATTCACCAATAGCTCGATACTACATGAAGAAAAACACAACCTTTGACACTGTAAAGACTGAGTTTTATTTATGATTTTGCATCTGTATTTTTTCCTAGATTACAATGATACCAGTCTCACCCCCTTTTTATACACAAGAGATTCGATCTGGATTTATTCAAAAATAAGTTCAAAAATAAACTAGTTTCTAATCTCTTATTCGAATTTTCTTTAACTTTATCTCATAAAATCATATTATCACTTTGTGATGGAGTTTGATGGCCTTCGATCTCCTGTTGCTTCACACGCCCCAGAGTTGGAACAGAGTTTGAATTTGAGGTGATTGCTTCCTTATTTTCCCAAACAATCCTTATCTCTTTCAAATCACCATAATCCCTTTTTCTTGCATATATTTTGAATTTTACTGCGTATGTATTTGAAATTGTTGCATTTATCTGCTTGATTTGAATTTGCATTTGAGTTTCTTTGCATTTATCCGCTTGATTTGAATTTGCAACGGTCTAATTTGAGGTGCTTGAGTCGATGTGTCTTTTGATATAACCGGGATTCAACACATACACAACCATGAAATCAGGAAAGCACGTGAAACATTTGGAAAGTGGAAACTACAAAACAAATAGAAAGTTGAATAGTTGTAAGAACGACTATTGTACTAGAAAATTAATTAAAACACACACACATTTGAAGCAAGAAAGGTTGATCAATTGATACGTCTTCAATCCGTTTGAATGTTGTTGGACATTCTTCAATCGCTTAAAAAAGAATAAAAATTTATATCTATAGCAAAGCAAGTTTATAATAACAACATTTTCTTGTAAAGTGAGCAACAATATGAATCCAAAATTCGATTCATCAAAGAACAACTTGCGAGGATTCCCAATTATCTTCCGATTTAAACATAAATTGATAGACATTCTTTGGTAGATTTGTTGCTTTATGTATAGCATCCATGTGTGATGTGCCTGTATTTGTAAAATCTGCTCGGAGCGAGATGTCATTACTTAAAATTAGGGTTTCAATTATGAGATCAATGGTGAAAATTCTCTTCATCTTTCATGCCGTTGTCGTCGTTGTTAGTCTACTATTCTCGGCCTAGATGGTGAGTAAGTAGTAAACCTTCTCTGGTGCGTGATTGGTTTCTATTGCACCTAAACTGTCACACATTCCTTTGAATGCCCTAATGTGTTCACCGATGCTTTTATCTTTAGTTTTTCTTAAGTACGTGATTTGTTGTTTCAAGTTGAACTCTCTTTCCTGAAAGTCTTGGGCATAGGAGTTCTTTAGTTCTTCCCAAACAGCATGTGTTGTATCTAAACCAATCACAAGACCTAGGGATTCTTCTGACAAGGACCCAATAAGCCAACTCTCAAAGATTCGATGCGCGCTTCTTCCATCTTTGTGTAATCGATTTGTTATGCATACGGTGGTACCACCGCTGTTGTTGATGTTGTCTGTAAGATGGCTGCTCCTCCTGCTGTGGTAGTTGATCCTTCAGTAGTTATGGAGAATTCTGATGGTGCAGGGGTCAAGTTTGTGAGATGTCCTGCTAGATCTTGGCTTTCTGCGAAGGCTAAGACTTGTTCACGCCATAATGGATAATTTTTTGAGTTTAATTTAAGATTGATAAAATTGGCTACGTTGATGGACAAGGTTGCCATGGTGTTAATTCACCAATAGCTCTGATACCATGAAGAAAAACACAACCTTTGACACTGTAAAGACTGAGTTTTATTTATGATTTTGCATCTGTATTTTTTCCTAGATTACAATGATACCAGTCTCACCCCCTTTTTATACACAAGAGATTCGATCTGGATTTATTCAAAAATAAACTAGTTTCTAATCTCTTATTCGAATTTTCTTTAACTTTATCTCATAAAATCATATTATCACTTTGTGATGGAGTTTGATGGCCTTCGATCTCCTGTTGCTTCACACGCCCCAGAGTTGGAACAGAGTTTGAATTTGAGGTGATTGCTTCTATATTCATCGTTGATATGGTTCTATATTCATCGTTGACATGTGGACTTTCGACTCGGATCATTTAGGGGCTCAACAGCGTCACGGCAAGTGCCCTTTCTGCCAAAGTATACGATATACTCAGGGGCGGACGTAGGATCTTGGGCGACAGGGGGCAAAATTCTAAAGATTTAATTTTTTGCAAAAAACATAATTAAATATATAGTAGTGTTTTTTTTCCGTCCCCTACGATTCGAAAAAAACACTACTATATAAATCAAAAAGCACGACTATATTATCGTATGATCCGAACACATTAACACTTCTACTTCTATCAATAAAGATTTAAAACATTACAAACAATGTTTTTGAAAAAACTAATATTCAAATCGATTAATATTTTTTTAAATGTATCACTTTGATAAAAACAATGTACTCTTACTTATATGATAAAAGTTTCATGTCAAATTATCTGAATATTATAGATGACAAAGGTGAATATAACGTTTATGAGGGGCGAAAACAATAATATATATATATATATATATATATATACATGTGTGTGTGTGTGTGTGTGTGTGTGTGTGTGTGTGTGTGTGTGTGTGTGTGTGTGTGTGTGTGTGTGTGATCCGATAGGGCCGAGTGCCCCCTCTCCTTGGGGTGGATCCGCCCCTAGATATACTTGTTAATCGAGCTGGTTTTCGTTGGCATATTCATGTTGCTGAATATTGCACATTGGATGATATGTTTAAGATGGGAATGGTATTACGATTGCGTCTCGAGTAATGTACAGACTGACCCATACTTAGATTGGACTTAAGTTTTTTCGAGTGAGGCGTTACAACAACGCTCAACAAACCGAACGTCATTGACATGAACATGAAAAACATGTAGGTGAAAATTAAACTATGAAAATCAAACACACTTATATATAACATTAAAAGATACATAAGCAAAAGACACTTATAACATTAAAAGATACATAAGCAAAACACACAACCATAAAATAAGAAAGGTACGTGAAACATTTGGAAAGTGGAAATTACAAAACAAAGAGAAAGTTGAATAGCCGTAAGAACGACTATTGTACTAGAAATTTTATTTATTAAAACACACGCGCGCACACACACATTTCAAGCAAGAAAGTTTGATCAGTTGGTACGTCTTCCATCTGTTTGAATGTTGTTGGCCATTCTTCGATCCCTAAAAAAGAATTTTAAAAAAAAATTAAAAAAAGATAACGGACAAAATTGCAAATTTAATCATTTAACTAGCTAGTTCTAATTAGTGTTTTAATCATGTTTAGTCTCCGACTGTAATTTTAATCATTTTTATTTACAATCTTAGTATTCCTTCGCCGGAGGAGGCTGACATGCTTTTAAATTGTAGAAAAAAGCGATTTGTCGTGAAAATTGCAAAATTACTCATTTGACTTGCACAAAAGTATTGGTTTAATCGCTTGATTAAAGGCAAAAATGCTTTCCCGATTTCTTTTGTTTTGTTAGCATCATGTGGAGTCATTTTCTTGCAAGAATTTGATTTGCTTAAATTCATCAGTCTCCGCCCATGCATGACTGAGGACTAAAATTGCAAAAAAAGAGAAAGAGGAAAAAAAAAAAAAAAAAAAAAATGCACGTCACAGAACTAAAATTGCAAACGAAACCTAATTAAACAAGATTAAAACGCCATGAAAAGTTTTAAAATTACCTATTCATCGATCGAGTTTATAGGTGATGCGAATCGATGATGTAATATCCCGACTTTCGAAAAAGGGCAGACGTGTCTTTTTACGAAAAATGGAATATTATGATTTTCGGATTTAAGTATTTCAAGTGTATTTATATATATAATTTGGAGATAAATCCGATTTTAAGTAAAAAGGGCAATTAAGGAAAATAAGGGATTAGGTTAATTATTGGGATTTCCTATTTAAGGAGAAATTAACCCCATTAGTTTCCCTAACCTTTTAAATCAGAAATTTCCTCCTTGTTCTTGGGAAAACGCACCGGTGAGGCGTAAGAAGAAGCCTAACGAGTTTCTGCGATATCTCATAGAGTTTTCAACCGTTTTTAGATCCGCGAGAAGCGATGGAATCGTCGTGAAAGGAGCGTCGTTTCAACACTCAAAGATCAGAGCTTTGTTAAGGTTATCCGCAAGAAAAGATCAAGGTTTTGCTGCCGTTTTTTGAGTTTGAAGTTGGTTTATCTTGCTAAAAAGGTAAGAGGCTCTTCCTATAAATTAATTATGGTTTATAGAGGCTAGATCGTGTTTTGATTCGTTTTGTAAAAAGGTGTTGTTAACGGATTTTAGGTGTTAAACTATGTTTTAATTGTCCGCTAAAGTAAGTGCCGTAGCCACCCAGTTCCGTAATGCCAGTAAATAATGATATATTTGATGTTTCATTGTATGTTCTGGGTGTTTTGGGGGTTTTGTTTATTCTTTTCTTTCTTTCTATTTTTCTTTTATTTTATGTCTTCTGTTAGTACATGTGCGGGGGGTGGGTTTGAGTAATTGATTAGTAAAATAAAATAATAGAAGCAGTACCTTTGAAAAAAAAATACGCACAGGTAGTAAAATAAAATACTAATAATTGCACATCTAATTATTTACTTAGTGTGGAATTACATTAGATGTTTGGTTCCCTTCTGGTTTGACGATGTAACTTCTTTCAAAAGAAAAAGGTTGATTTTATAAATAGATAATGTATAGTTGTTGGGTGTTATATGTTGTGTTATTTACTTTTTCAGAAAGATATGAATAAATGATTTGGTCGACAATGGATCTTGTGGCTAATGTTATTTTGATGCTTAACATGAATTGCAGTATTGTTAATGAGCTTAAATAAAATTAAATGAAAGCGAACAAGCTCCGATTGAGTTACGATGCGTTTGGTTCGGCACGGACGTACTCTTAAAGGAGTGGAAGTCCGGGACCGTCGGAAAGGCATGAAAGGGCTTGTGCTTTGATGAAATAGTATTCATCAATGTCTCGCAGTAATGCTAGGCCTTGTCCGTGTACAGTGGTTCAGGAAAGAGAGTTGAGTTTGCGAGGAGCTTACTTGAAAACACTTAGGTGGCTAGTTAATAACCATTAATAAATACATACTTGTGTAACTAAAAGATTAAACATCATGTCATCCTTGGTAAGGCACAAGACTATATCGCGAATGTGTAGGCCTTCGGATAGAGCGAGTAAACTTCTTTGGCCTTTCTAGAGGCACCAGGAGTAGAGGTACTCGTTGTGGATAACTCTGGCGGCCTAAGGGCACCAGGAGCGAGAGGACTTCACAAGTGGATAACTTTGGCCATTAGAGGGCACCAGGAGCGGAGAGGACTTTACAATTGAATAACTCCGTAGGTTCATAAGACCCTGGCACGGAGGGACTTCGCCGAACGCGTATACTATCGGGACTAGCCCGTGGTCATTGGTGAGATCCACCAATAGGTTGCACCAGGATGTCTGGTGGTCAAGACCACCGTGCGTGAAGTGTCCCTTGAATGCAGATGTAACAAAGATAAGCTAAGTTAGAAACAGTTAGTCATGACATGTTGATGGACATGGAATGAACCCTAGATTGAGTCGGTCTCATAAAGATAATTAAAATAATAAACTTGTTAATGAGCCTTAGTTAATTTGTAGCTTCTACCTCTTATTGAGTACTTTGTACTTACCTCAAATGCATTGTTTTCTATGTGTTTGGGGGAGAGAAGGTGAACAGGTAAATCCAGAGTTCGAGGCGGACTTTGATGACGACGTTTAAAGACGCCGAAGTTGAAGACTTTAATTATTTATGTTTTATTTATTCTTTAGACTTGGAGTTTCGTTTGGGAACTTGTAATGACTTTCTAGTTTTTCTCTTTTGGAGATTATCGGACGTTTTAGTTTTCGTTTGGTATTCCAATGTAATAAATGTTACATTTCTATCTTTAGTATGTCGATTTTTATTCTTAGTAGCATTTAAGATGTTTCGCCGAGTCTTTTGAGCTTCCGTTTTGCTAAATTCGATACGACGTAGTAGAGGCTTACGTGTAATATTAGATTTATTTAATATTATACGTGCCGAGCGTTTCGTTTCCGGATAAGGACTCGGTATCCGGGAGCGGGGCGTTACAGATGAATCGCCTTCCTTAGCAATTTCATTAAATGCATCCTCAGAAAGGATGAATTTGTCGGCGTCACTCAACGCCTGATGCAAGACCAACGACTTGAACGACTATAACACCGACACGACTATAATCACTGTTATCAATTTCTATGTTATCATAGATTTGGTGGAATATATGCCATTAGCAACTTACTGGGAAGCAAAAATGGAGGCGCACATATCCCCTGCACTGCACCATGTGTTAGTTAAGTCATATGTAACAAAATAATAATATATAATATAACTATTCTGACATAACAAATATTTTGTATTATTACCAGAAGGAGCTGAAAAAGTTCAAATGCTACGACATAGAAGCCACAAAAAACAATAAACAAAAGCGCGCACAGAAAGAATGAAGGAAAATATATATGAAACTCTGATTTCTGATTTCAAATGCTAATGAACTTATGATGCAAGATGAAGGACAAAATAATGAAGGAAAATATATATGAAAAAGGACATCCCGATTATAGTTTTTATGTCTGCAATAAATTTACTTTAGCAAAAATAAAGAAGATATCAACCTACTTCAATGCTTAGAAAAACATTTAAACCATCATCTAGATGTGACAATATGCCTGCGTGTTGCAGCAAAAAAGGTTACATGTGGGGAAAAAATCCTGAAGATCAAAATGCACATTCGTGCAAAAAAAATCAAACCAGAGTTTCTGTGAACCAATAAAAACTACATAATAACAAAATTAAAATTTCTCAAACTCGAATAAATGAATTGTTAGTCGTAGAATATTATTAAGTACGCCGACTTAACCCTAACTAATACTAATAAAATAAAAATAAAAAAGAAAAGGTTCGGAAGATTTTCATTTTCTTATCTTTTATCGAAGTAAATTAACCGAAGGATAAGTAAGATAAATGGGAGTTGGATCTCGTTTTTTATTTTTATGTATCTTTTATGTATCATAGATCGAATGAACATTCTCATTCCTTATCTAATTTTTACAATATTTTATTTCTAGTAGTTTTTGTGGCACCGTACCAAATCATACGACTTTGTTTTACTTAACCAAAAATTTCTGAAGATCGAAA
Source organism: Gentiana macrophylla (assembly GCA_026214975.1). Classification (NCBI taxonomy): domain Eukaryota; kingdom Viridiplantae; phylum Streptophyta; class Magnoliopsida; order Gentianales; family Gentianaceae; genus Gentiana; species Gentiana macrophylla. The sequence continues at coordinate 119,328,806 of CM047812.1, read as the reverse complement.
TGCACCTTCGTGCACAAAAATTCAAACCAGAGTTTCAGTGTACCAATAGAAACTACATAATAACACAATTAAATTTTCCGAAACTCGAATCAGAGAATTGAATGCTTCAAATAAAAACCCTAGTGATAAATACGTTGATGTGGTAACACCGTACCAAATCATACGACTTCATTTTACCTAACCAAAAAAAAAAAAGAAAAAAAGGAAAAGACAAAAAATTTGGTATAGCGACGACCAAAACGTCGCTAAAGCCGGACGACCAAAGCGTCGCAAAAAGCCGGACGACCAAACATGCAAATTTAATAGTATACTAACTATATGATAAAATTAGAGAAAAGTGTATTTATAATATTTTTCGTACAAGATTTTATTTTCGTGACACGGCCTATTATTATTCGATTTAGTATTCATTATCTTTGACTGATATCAATAAATAATAAAAATTCTTTATATAGGTAAAATAGAGGAAGCAATTTTTTATTTCTCAAGTCTTCTACAACGGCTGTGATTTTAATAATTGTTTAAGCACTCACACCTTATAATATAACCCATTAATTGTAATCTTATGTGATTAAGTGACACATACAAGGAGGATTTATTGATATGTTAGTGTTTTTCATGCTCTATCGCCGAATTGACACAATCAACAATAAAACAATTCCCCTCTCGAAAGAAAAAAAAACAATAAAACAATTCCTCTTAATAAATAAAAACAATTCCCTTCAAAATTCCTCGTAATTTTTTTTTTGACACAATCAACAATAAAACAATTCCTCATTAAAGAAAACAATGCCCCTCAAAATTCCTCAGGAAAAAAAAAAAAAAAAAAAACACAATATCCCTCAATTGTGTTTGGGGAAGAGTTTGAACCCAACACAATCACCAATGACAAATTAAGGGAATCAATATACTCGTTACAAGAGGAGGGCCAAACATGCTGATATGGTTCTATATTTATCTTTTACATGTGGACGTTCGACTCAGATCCTTTAAGGGCTCAACGGCGAGTCCCTTTTTCTGCCAAAGAGTCCTAGACTTGTAAGCCTTACAGTAATACTAGAGTTGTTAATGCACAGAGCCGTTGAACAAATCCGATTCATATAATCTCGTGTTTGTTTGTTTGTCCAGCTTAACGAACCAAACTTAAATATATTGTTGTGCTCGTTTATTAAACAAACAAACAAGCAAGCAAGCAAGAGTCAGCTCATAAACGTTTGTTATTGGTTCGTGAAAATACACACATATGTATGTATGTATGTTTGTATGTATGTATGTTTTTAAAAAACTAACGTAACCCTAAATCTCTAATGTTATCTTAGTGTCGCATCACTCTTGTCTTTATCGATTTTCTTATTATTCTCCACATTAACTATGTAGTTGATAAAAATTTATAAAACTAAGAAGACATTCAACTCATTTCATTATTTCATTTCACACACTTGATAAGCGGAGCAAAAGAACATTGGCATAAGTTGTAAGATTTAAGTGAGCTCGGCTCGAGCTCAAACAAAGTATATTAACAAACAAAGTTCAAACATAACAAACTTGAGTTCATTCTTGTATTAAACAAACACAACTTTTATTTTATGAAAACAACAAACACAAACTTAAACATCATATATTCGGTTCGGTTCAACTCTACTGCTTTTACACTCTATGTAATAATTATAGTGATATACTTTTTTTTTATTGCTTACTACACAAGACGCACACACACACCCACACACACACGCGCACACACCCACACCCACACCCACACACACACACCCACACCCACACCCACACCCACACCCACACACACCCACACACGCGCACACACGTGTGTGTGTGTGTGTTTTTTTTGTTTTTTTAGGGTTATTTATTTATTTACATACAGTTTTGATTGAGCAGTTTTATTTGACATATTCATTGAGTTGTTGAATATTGCACATTGGATGATATACTCCATGAATTTAGATACAAAAAAATGTTGAATTATCGTTTAATACAACGGTTTTAATAACTTTTTTTTTTTTAGTATCTTTTGTATCATTCATATAAGTAATTCTACAAATAAAGGTAAATTTAGACTCGCACACACAAAATTGAAAATGAAATGGACAGCGACATGTAAACATGAAAAACATGTAGGTGGAAATTCAACTAAGACAAGTAAACATAATTGTGACATATGGGGATACAAATTAAAGTAAAACACACAACAGAGAAATCAGAAAGAAAGGTACATAAAATATTTGAAATTAAGATACAAAACCAAGAGCAAATAATTAAATAGCCGCAGGAAGAACGACTATTTTACCAGAAAATTTATTGAAACACAACACACATTTTAAGCAAGAAAGTTTGTACGTCTTTCATCCGTTTGAATGATTTTACCCATTCCTAAATCCATAAAACCTATATAAGAAAAAATAAAGATAATTAAGATATATACCCAATGATATATTCCGTGGGAGAGAGTAAATGTGAAAATAATAAAATAAAATAAAATCTATAGTCATCTTCATTACCTTTAATTAAAAACATTGTACGGGTCATAGACGACATTAACCTTTGAATCACCTTGCTTAGAAATAGAATTAAATCCAAGAGCAGAAACGATGAAAGTATTGACATTGGCGGCGGGTGCACCACCAATAACTTGAAATTCAGCAGATAAATCAAGCGCGGGATTATACAGTGTTATAGTAGTACAACCTTTGGTAGTTCCTGGCCACACACCTTGTGGAACCAATGCTTGTTGAATATCCTTTGTAAAATCCGCGCACACTGGGTCTGCACTGCATCCATGACAAGTTAGTCTTGAAACGACGTCGATCAAATTAATTAATATAGAAATTAAACTCTGACATAATTACCAAAGTTTTGCCCTGATATATTGGGACACATGACTTACCGGGCTGTGGATTCCCAGATATTGCTGTATACTGGACATCTGCTTGTGCAAAGTAAGCAATTGCAAATAGTAGCATGATCTTGAATAATGCATATTTTAGCATGGCTTCCATCTCTTTCTCTCTCTTCTTAATTCTATTTTGTTTTGGATGATTAGAAAATGGAATGATCTCCTCCTTTTATAGTGTATTTTTTTATGCATTGGCCGGCCAATATATACATGCGCATATAAAATACCGTTGATCGTGGCAGCTTTAGAAAATTTAGGATACGAGTTTGAACTTCGTCAAATGTGTTGGTCTTTTGAATTTTTCTTGATATATTCTATTTTGGATGACTCATTACCACATAAAGCGGACATATATAAATCACACTGTATCTGTTTAGGCTCAAACACAAGACCTCATGGTTCTTGCGCCTCTACTTAACCACTCTGGTAAAGCCTCATTTTTTATTTTGATATTTTAGTAAACGGTTTTCCGTTTCCCACCAACTTCGGCATGAGATCCGGCCACTGCTCCCATTACCCTATACCCCTGACCCTGCTCCACTTCAAACCTCAAACGGCCTTACTTTATTACAATTTTCTAGTTTTTTATTTTCAATTAATAATCCAAATCATATATATATAATAGTTTACCCATTTGCAATACATACAAGAAAAAATAATTTGGCATTCAACGACAGAGTGTTTCTATTTTATTGGTTTTTATATTTACGGAAAAAGTGAGGAATGGAAATTATTACAGAAAAGAAAAACAGAATTATATATATATTGACAACAAATAGTTAATACTACGTCGTTTTGATGGGTGTTGGGAAGATGTGACGGGTAAGTGGTGTAGTAAACCCCAACCTACCAACTTCACATATTTCTCTTAGTTCATTTATTATTTGAAATATGTTATGTCCACAATAAAATAGCCATAATAAAATGATGGAGAGATGATAATTATTTGGGGTTATTGTTAAAAAATACAATTTGAAAATAAAAATATGCAAATAGGACAGTGAAATTTTTTTCGGGTAAAAATGACATTTGAGGTCAGTTCCACTGCAACAAACAATGGATTTAAGATTATAAACAGTGAATTTATCTTATCACCCAATTTATATTTAATGTCCGATTCATTTCATTTCCCTTTTGGTCCTTTTAAACCACTCCCTAATTATTTTTAATTTTTTGGATGGTCACAAACGGCTATCATGTATGTTCATGTTGGAATTATTATAAGATTTGATATCTTTACATGGCCTATATTTATTATTATTTTATTTTATTGGGAATCAGTTATTTATTCCACTATTTGATGGAAATCTTGGCTGTCATCAATAAAAATGATAAAAGTTGTTTGTATTGGTGAAATAAAGAGAGTAATTTTTTTTTTTTTCTAGTCTTATACAACGGCTGTGATAATAATTGTTTAACAATTGCAATTTATAAATATAACTCATTTAGTGTAATTTTGTGTGATATAATCATCCTTGCAGGAGGATTTGTTGATATCTTTGTGTTTTTCATGCTCTATTGCCGAATTCCCTACGATAAAACAATTTAACCAGCCGGACATATTTTACAGAAAAAAAATAAAAACAATTACAATAAACAGATGTATTATGTCCATCTAATTCTACCTCCCCCCCACCCCACATATTTCTATTGTATATGAAATATGATAGAAATAGATAGACATGAGTTTATATTTATCCCCTCTATACGTCTTTAACCGGGCTCTAGCTCAAGGGTAGCTTATCACGCGAAATATGTTGGTTACGTCAATTGATTCATGGGACGCATATTAACGTGAAATATGTTAGTTACCTTATCAACGATTCTCTCCCTTCATGATCAAATTTATGCTGCAACTTATCTGAAATTCGGCTATAAACGAAATGCTTATGCTCTCCTTCACTATATATACCTTCATTTCTGAAATAGACAAAGTGCGCTCACTTAACATTTGGTATGGCGAACTGATCCTTTTAATGGTTACGTAGGCAGACATAAGGATGGTGCAACTGTTTCATTTTCATATCTTCTTCATGTGGCTCAAGTGCTCAAATCTACCGCAGGAGATCTCAAGTTTCATCACAATAGGTTCTAACACAACCCACATCTCACTGGTAATTTCTTAACGTCATCATTCGGCCTTCGAAAAAGGCCCATCAATCTATATATTCCAGTTGATCTTCCTAAGCTCATATATTTTCAGAAAGCTCACACATTCACATTAATCTACCATAAAGTTGCTTCGAGCACCACAATCAATCAAAGCACCATAGTATTTAGTATGACACCACAATTTTATACGACTATTTTTCGCAAGAGAAAACATCATTTATAGGGATGTTTCTCATATTTGTTACAAAAGTCATTCATCTAACTCATTTTCTTATAAATGAAGAGTCCATTAAGCAGCATCTGGAATGGGCTCTTGAGACTTCTTCTTGGGCCTGATTCGGCCCAAGCAAATCGGAGGGCCTTTGTGCAAATATAGATAAGTTCATGGGTAGCTAGCGAATATTAAAAAAATCTCACGAGCATCAGCAAAGAGATTCCATAAGCGACCGGAGCTACTCACACACACACAAAGGGGTGAAGTAGAAGACGATTCGAATCTGATCAACAAACCAGAAGGAAAAAAACGGCTTGAATTTTGTTTTTTAGTTGGAGTTATAAGATGGATCTCGGAGAGTTGCTTGCCATATTTGGACCGGGAGTCTCCGGAGCTGTGTTCGGAGCCGCCTGGTGGTTTTGGGTCGATGCCGTCGTTTGCAGCTCCGTCAAAGTCTCCTTCGTCCATTATCTTCCCGGTATGTATGTCTTAATCCATATTTATTGTGTTTTTACTTAACGATTTTCGTTGCTTTCAATGATCCATACTTTTCAAGCACCGATTTTGGTGATTTTCTCTCAAATCTCAGTTTTCTTGGATTGCTGATGCTTTAATTTTATGGATGATGTAGCTTTTCAGTTTCTCCATTTCTTTACTTTTGTACTAATAACTAGAAAAGCTGAAAATTTGATATTTTCATTGACGATAAATGAACATCAACTCTAGTGATACAATTTCAGTATGTTTATGGAGTTGAATTTTGGTGGGCTTCTGTAATTGTGCTAAAAGATTTGTTCTTGTGCAGGAATTTTTGCAACTCTAGCTGCATTAATGTTTAATTGTGTAAGAAAAGAAGATATTGACTATTCGCCTTATGAAGATGGAGAATGGAGGTATGAAAAAGTTTGTTAATTGATGTTAATTGTTATCTAGGATAAAGAAATATTTGTTGAGTACAAGTAGCTTTATGTTACTTATTAGTTCTGTTGTAAATTCCTGTTTATGATGACTGATCATGTTTAGCTTTGTGATCTTAGATGATTTCAATTCTTACGTGCTAGAACATTATTCAGTGGACCATAGTCTTTAAAAGCTCTGTAACAACAAATTTTAGTTTGCTTGATGATTACGAGCACAGTAGAAGGAAGATAGCTTAGTAAATGGCCTTCTAGTTTGGATTTTATTATAACAAAATTGCTCATAGATTGATGGCAGTACGCTCATGGATTTGTTTTTTCAAGGTAAGAAAAGGAGAAAGCGAAATTTGTGTGAATTCTTGATTGAATAGCTAAAAAATGCACTTGATTAATTTTCCGTTGTTCAAAAGGATTCATTTGCTGCATAGTACATTAATGAATTTCCCCCTTGCAGGCTTCTTATGGTTTTAGTTAAGGTGATTTTTAAATGGATGTACAATTGGAAAATAGTTGTGTTAACTATCTATCGGTTCACTGGTTTACAAAAGAGATCTATGATTGGAATTGATTGATGGGGATGTTTAGGCTGCTTAAAATCATGTTTTTGACTACTCTATATTGCTCTAACTTGATGGTACTTTGACATGATTCAACATCACCATATTGTTCTTAGAAGAATTTTCATAGTCCGCTAGGTTATATAGCCCTTGTTGTATCACGTTTAGCATTCAAACATCAAGTATTCATACATAAGTACCTTGAGGCAGCAAGCATGTTTTATGAAGAGGATATGAGATCATCTGCAATAAGATTGCTTGGGTTGATAATCGGATATGCTCTTTTTCAATTACTTATCTTTTCTTAAATCTCACTGCCATGCACTATTGTTTCTGCTTGTTTTAAATGTAATCTGTAAACATGGCACGATAAAAAGCGGTAAAATCCTTAATGATTTCGTGTCCTGCTCTGTGCCTGTATGGAAGTCATTATTTTTTATCCATTGCTGTCGTTGAATAGGGTTCTTGGGCTTGTTCTTGCACCCCATCTGTCAACTTATAACAGAGTCCAATATACCTCACTAGAGCCTTATCCAGATCTTTTAGCATAGTTATGTGGTGTACTTTTAGACTTTGATGCCCATCAACTCCGGGCTTGCCCCTTTTCTTCAGACTGCTTAATAGTTGGTCCCTTTGATGGTAGACTCTTTGTTTTAGTCCTATATGCGATTGTGTGTGTTTTAACTTTAATTATCGTGATTACTACCCACCTCCCTTCAGGAGCTTATGCTTTTGGTTGAGACGTTAGCTCAAGACTTTTCTTTTGGTTTCACCCAATCGATTTCTTTTGTTATTTTTAAAATTTTGCAGGTTGAAGCTGTGGCTTTTTATTGCATATGTTGTGTCCTTTGTTTCATTAGCAGCTGCTGTCGGCCTATTGATACAAGACGCTTTAGTTAAATCTGGTCCGTCTGCTTGGACAGGTGTCGCGGTGTTCTCCAATGCGTCTTTGTTTTGATCAGGTAATTGCTTGCTTGCATTTTTAACTGTACAGACTATCTATTTAAGAATCTCTATATTCGAATCGAGCTTGAATTTCGTTTTGCAGCGGGCTGATTTATTGGATTTCTCATGGCGAGTCTTCATGATTCAGTGAACTGATTGGTGGGATCTTGTTGGGCTTGGCTTTTAAAGATCAAAGAGAGTATATAGTTTGGCTCTTGTACATTTGTTTGGAATTTTATTGTGAAACTATGCATATTGGTTATGATTGATATATTATATTTGTTTGTCCAACTTAATTAATCACTCTTTGATGCACTAAACTTAAATGTTTTTCAGTAATTATATCCTATATGATTTTATGATAGCCATAAGTTCATTAATGAAGATGGTATTTATACCTTAGAATATGGCAAAGCCCCTTATCCACTTGTCTTGATCATCTCTAAAAACTCCTGTAATGGAAATGAGGCTTAGCTTAGGGTTGTTTGTGAGACGAGTCGAGTATCTGTTGTTTGAATTTGAGCTTGTTTAGTTCACAAGTATGTTCGTGATCCTTCGTTTACTATACATACAAAATAATGTGTTTAGGGTAGGCTCGTTTAAAGATATATAGTTTGCGGTCGGTTTGTTTGGCATATTTTAGCTTTAGTTCGAGTTGTTAAGGTATACAAAATCATATCTAAATGCATAAATAATAAATTATAGAACAATATTTCATACATCATACCACAAAAGTAACTAGAAAAGTTCTTCCGTCTTTGTTAGAGATGAATAAATGACTTATCATTTATCATCTGATTTTTGTAAGGGAATTGGATTTTAGCTTATGGTTTCGGTTCACGTACCTGCCACCAATGTAATAAAAATTCCTTTCGCCTTCATCGAAATTTTGTTTCGATAAAAAAAAAGGACTTTATCATCTGATGAATGAAGTTTATGCATAAGTTGGTTTGTGAATATAATTGAACGTTCGTGAGTTAAACTAATGGTTATTTGTATAGTAAACTGGCCTTCAATCCAATTTGAGCTCGGTTTATCATTCTATAGAAATAAACTATCACAAACAATAACAAGTTGAATACACGTTTAAAACTGTCTTTGTAGCTCAGTCGGTAAAATGCCTAACAATTTAAGGTTTAAAAAAGGAAAAATGAATGATTCTTTGCATTAGTTGGTCCAATTTTATGACACATTAATAATTCTATATTCTTTTGGCAAAATTTTGATTACTCGAACTTAATTTAAGAGATGCATAGATCAATTTATACCGACGGGAATTTTTACCGTGGTCAATAAACCACCATAAAATTTGCCCTATTGCTATTGTATATGGTACTCTTTCCGATCCAAAATAATTGAGACAGTTCTAAAAAAAATTTGTTGTGAATAATTGATGCACAACATCTTTCGATATAAAATTTAATGCAATTTTCTTTTTAACCCATTTTTTTTCCATACACCGTTTTAAATACACAAGTATTTTTTTTCTCCGTTTTTATAAGGGTATTATGGTACTTATATAACTAAAATCAAAACAATTAATTATGTTTTTTTTAAGTAGCATGTTTTTAGAAACTGTCTCAATTATTACGGAACCGAGAGTACTCAACATGTAGCCTGTAAGACTTCCTCGACCATTAACACAATTTTTTTTTTTGGAAGGGAAACAAAAACACACCTTTTATACTAAAGCAAAGCTTTACAAAAAGCTAACACGTTTTATGCCAAACCATGGGTAAAATATATATATATGATAATGTTACAAGAATATGATAAGGTGGTTTTGGGGAAATGTTTGTGTGGTGTCTTCACACGTGTGGAGACGTCGTATGGAGCAATATTCACCACACAGTTAATTTATTTTGTATTTAAAGCGTATTGGTTACTCATTGTTTCATTGTTATTTCGCTTAAAATCACTCTCCACACAAAGATTTCCGTGGTTTTACAGTAATAGGTGCTATGCAACAAGTGACATAATATGGTTGCACGGATGATACCAGCAAAGGAAAGTTTAATATTGATCAATCGATCTTACATATTATTAATGACGAGGATGTATTATATTATTTATTGTATGACACAATTGTCGTGAAACAATATTTTTTTTAATTATATTAGACGATCGATACGTACATAAGATGTACTATTGGGCAATAGATAGCATCATTAATAATGTCTATTACTATAAGTTGTGACAATTAATGATATGACATAATGTACGATGAAAGTCTCTAAATTATGTAGACAAATAGACGGTTGAATGAAGTGTCAATTGATGCATATGCCTGTCAGGGCTCATCACATGAAACATACTAATTAGCCACACAATTAATTCACATTTTTCAACTTAAAACCCATGCAAATAATAATACAAATAAAATAAGAGATAAGGGTTATAAAAAGGCATATGATATGAAAGATGTGAATGAAAAGGATTATAAGAAACTTAGAAAAGATTTTTGTCGAAAATGACATTTCACTAGTGAAAGTGATTTGAAAGTGAATAACGTTGATTTAAAAGACAAAACCAGCGTAATTCACTATCATTTTCACCTTCACTAGTGAAATGTCTTTTTTATAAAAAAATATTTTCTTATAATCTAAAATCACTGTCATCTTTCTAAATTTATCTTAATTGACAATTAACTAATAAAACAATAGTACAATCAATACTATATATATATATATATATATATATATATATATATATATATATATATATATAAGGGGAAGAAGTAGGAAAGAATGAAAAAAAAATCATAAATGGGTTGAAAGACGTTACTACATATTGTGTGATTAAAAATGATAAATTCATAATAAATGGACAAAAACCCTTTTACACATTAAACACGTAGTGTATTTAGATAAATTGTAGTAACATCCAAGAAAACAAATAATCAAAGTAAAAACAAGTAAGTAATAAATTTCATAAAATGTCAGTAACATACAATGAAAAAGTAGTAACAACCCATAAAATGTCGTAACATACAACGAAAAAAGTAAGTAGCGAACCAATAAACAAGTAATATGAATTGCAAAAACAAGTAGAAGAACGAAAAAAAGTAATGTGAATAGTAAAATGTAGTAATGACGCCAATAAACAAGTAATGTGATCAGTAAAATAGATAAAGTACATCAAAAAATATAGTAACGTTACAAAATTAATAGTAACAACCCAAAACCCTAAACATTTTCAAAAATAAAAAATAAAAATATACAGCCTACTCCGGCAACCATGGCCGCCAATCCGGCAATCTGGCGTCTCCGTCTTGCTTCAAGCACACAATCCGGCGTCCTGCCGCCACAGTCGGAATCTTGCACCTAACATCCTTACAGCCCTCATCATCCCCCACCCCCATCGTTCGAGTCTTTATCCATCGCAAAGAAGCGGAGACCAAAAATCACAAAACTTTCGTGCAGAGTCTTTATTCAATCAGCGATAGAAAGCAAACGAGAAAAAGGTAAGATGCAATTTTGTACGACAATGAATCATCTGAAATTATTTCCCCATGATTCGCATCATATTAGCTATAACGTCGGGCATGAATCACGCATATCAGATCAGGCTGTTAAAACATGTAAAAGGGAAAGAAAAAATGGCAATTTAGTCAAATAAGTTATGATTTGTCCTAAGAAAATAACTGTGTCCTGAAAACCCTATTAAGTCACAAAATAGTCCTTTTAGACAAAACCTATATATATAATACCATAGTTCAATGTATGCCATAGACTTCTGCAGTAGAATAAGTACATCAAAGGAATAGACAATAAAATACATTATCACATAAAAGAACAAAAGCAAGTATCACTCTCCACATACACATATATACACGCACAAAAAATCACATGAAATATTTATGTGTGAATACATTTGAATACATTGACCATACCAAGACTTATATATATGTTACATACACAAAAAGTCCACATGCTATTCCATGTTTTTGACTTATGACGATATTATTATTATTATTATTATTATAATATTATTATTATCGTGTAAAAACTTGACATAAGTTATACTACCTCCGCCCATTTTAATTGTCTCGTTTGATTTTTCATACAAATTTAAAAAAGTGTAGTTAGAGTTTTGAATCTCATTAAATGATTCCATATTTTTATATTTATACCATTTAATTAGTTGTTGAAGCATATCATACATATTTTTTATGGTAAATATTGTAAACATTAAAGGGCATTTGAAGAAATTTGTGATAAATAACACACAACAACAATTTTGAAAAAAAAAAAAAAAAGTGAACAAATAAAATATGACGGAGGGAGTAACTTATAAGCAATTAAGTCACTTCACTAATTTGTTTTGTTGTTAAAAAGTCATAAGGTGCTCCTTTTGCGACTTGCAGTCACCGTGATTCACATCAACCTTATTTTTCCTATGAAAGCGACCAGATATTTTAGCTTACAACTGTTGTTAAAAAAGTCAATATTTTACTCTCATCTTTTTTTATTTTCTTTCAATACACATATATATACACACACTATTTTCTTTCAATACTCATAATACACACACTATGTGTAAGTGAGTAGGAATGCGTACATATAATTTATGTAATTCGGGAAGAACCACATGATCTTCTCATGTGGCTTCCTCAAGTAGAAGGTAAAATGTAACATGCACCAAAACTTTGGGTCTAGCGAAAGTACTTAAGTTATAATGGATCCGGTAACTACTGAGGTTCATCGTTCTCGTCTGACTTAAAATGGTTAATCACAGTTACCAAGATCATTAAGTCTTAAATTTATCTTTCTTCCATTTTTGAAATGTTGGTTATTACGTATAATGCGATAAGTGTTTTGATATACTTATCATCAAAATGACATCGTTTTGATTCAGGACAAAAAGATAAATCTACGATGAAATTTTCATAAATTTGTGAATGTACGGTGAGATCACTTCTCACTTTACCCTCCACTTGAGGACGTCACTTGAGAGGATCTGACTCGGACTGGGTATATATATCATTCTTACAACAGTTGTATAGAATATAAATTTTCCGGTAACGATAGTGTCAAAATAAATTAGTCACAGTAAAGTGATATATTTGACTTTTATACCATTACTCATAACTATCAATATGTGCTAAATAATGATCAATAACAAACGTTACTTCTAACGTAATATGAAGTTATGTGCTTGTATATACTTTAGTTTTTTATTTTAATTTCACTTCATTTTCCTAAAGCATTTCCTTCACAAAAAGTCTTTTAATTTAAACTATATCCATCCAAAGCGGACCGAACTCCGAATTAATCGGGTCAGTTGGTTCCGAATATCGGGGGTTTTAAGGAGAAAAAAACAAAACAAAACATAAAAACAAACTATTTCCATCCAATTCGTCCTAAATTTTTCGCCCAATTTGTTATTGGATGTGAGGTAGATTCACACTAAGTCGTTAAATTAAATTAAATTCAAAGGTGGCTAATAATGATTCAACACCAACATTTATAAAATATAGAGATAAAGAGGCAAATCACGTCTAAGCCCTCAAAAAAAACAAATCACGTGTAATTTAGAAGACCTACAAAATGTTTTTTGAGAAAGACCTACAAAATGAAATGAAACGCTATTAAGTTTAAACATTTAACAATAATAACAAAACGAAAAAAAAAAAAACGAAAAATCAAACTTTTTCTTGAAAAACCAACCAACAAATTTTATTAAGACAAATCTGCCAACACAACAGAGATTACATCAAAAAGTGGGGCAATACCCTAAGGAATACGACCTCTCACCGTCACACGTAAGTATCAGTTAAAAGATCTGCAGGAGCATTTTTAAAGACGCTTACAAAAGTAAACCGGCAAAGAAAGAAATTAACAGAAGCCGCCTGACAATCACGAGCAAGACAACCCAGCACAGACAAGTCCTCCAAGGGCTGCGTCAAAGATGATAATTCCACTTTACGTGATAGTGATACGGTCAATAATCAATACAACTTATATTCATAGACAAAGTAAGAGCTAGATCTGTGGTCATCTTGCACGGATTTGAAGTCAGGCTTTTTGTGTGACCTGGCTTCATCGGTGGTTGGTTGTTTGCTTGTGGTGCCTTCGTTCGAGTCCTTTTACCTCCTGCACTTTTGGGGAGAAAAATATTCTTTCGTGCTCTCTTCGAGGCGCAGGGGTTATTGCCGGTGTTTGGTGGCGGATCTCCTTCCGACAGTGGAGCCATGGCGGAGAAGGAAAAATTAATTAAAATATCGTTGTATTTATTTTGTTCTTCGCTTTTAGTTATATGTCTATGTTTGTGTGTTTCTCGGGTAATAGATCGCTCTAGAGGATCCATGTGTTATGGACGCCCCTATCCTTTGGAGAATCTTTTCTCTTTTCTGTCCAGCACTATCTTCCCAATCTATTACCTGGCTTTGTGTGGTATTGTTTGTAAGTCGGTGTTGTTTTTGTGTCTTTAGTTCATAGTTTGCTTTGTCCGGTTGTGATCCAGCTTTGTCGGCGGTGTCCGGCGTTGTTCTTGTACTTTACCGGCGTTTGATAAAATCTTTCGTTTCCAAAAAAAAAAAAAAAAAAAAAAAAAAAGACAAAGTAAAGCAAATATCATTATTCCGGAGAATACAAAAGAGTTTGAGAAACATTTGATAAAAGTTGAAACACTAGGTTATAGGATGGATTAGTTTATTGTTCAAGTGATTTATCTAAAATGATATATCTAATATATATAATAAAGGAAAAGTGTCTATAAAGGTCGGGAAATGATACAGCCGCAACGGATTGACACAACCAATTGAATTGACGATATTCATCTACACCATTGATTGTTGTCGGACCTAGATCAATCAATATAAGTCCCAAAACAATCAATGTTGTAGATGAATGTTGTGTCGATTAATCCATTATGTATTTATCATTGCTCGTAAAGGTGAATCAAAATCTAAGAAGTTGGGACTTTAAATCCCAAATCTTCACTTTGAAACAAAAGTCTCACAATTAAAAAAGAGTAACAAATGTTTAACTTTCTTCCCAAAACTCTGTTTATTGAGATAAACACAACATCACAAGTGTGTGAAGATGGCTCGAGTTGTCTTAGAAGCATTTTATCAAACACCTAGCTTGAAAAGTAGTTAGAGGTAGTTATTAAGTAGTTAAGTTAGCTATAAATCGATTTGGATTGTAACCAACATCACAATGTACACTTATAAATAACCTATGAGTGTACACAAGTAGAATCATTAGAAAAATAAGAAAAGCATACGATGTGCTGTTGCAATTTTCAGTTTTTCCATCACTTTGTATCTTTCCTCCATGAATAATGAGTTCTTCATGATTCCTATGAGTTTGTTTTAGTTTTCTTGCTATCTTTTCAATAAATACTACATGGTATCAAAGCGTGTTTGCAGCTTCTTTGCGTAAAACCCTGAAGTTTTTGTTCATTGCTTGCTGTCTTCTTGGATCTTGGAGCCGTTCTTTGCTTTTCTGCTTAGTTCCGATGATTTCAAGACTGCTTTGCTGCATTTGTTGATCTGTTGCAAGCTATGGAGGCTCAGAATCAAGGTATTCTTCCCGGTAATCCACTGTACCTTCATCCTAATGAAAATCCAACGCTGGTGTTGGTCCAGCCTTTGTTGTCTAACAAGAATTATCATCCATGGAGCTATTCCATGAAATTGGCATTAATCACTAAGAATAAGATTGGATTATTGACGGTACTATCACCAGACCACCTGTAGATTCCCCTGAGTTTCAAGTTTGGTTGCAATGTAATACATTTGTTAAAACTTGGATATTGAATTCTGTTATGTCCAACATTGCACAAAGTGTAATGTACAAAGAAACAACAACAGAAATTTGGTTGGACTCACAGTCTAGGTTTTCCAGATCAGATGTGTTTCGTTTAGGGGATTTACATTTTACAAGATCAAGTTTATGCCCTTAAACAAGGAGACTAGGATGTTACAAATTACTTTACAAGACTGAAAACTTTGTGGGATGAGATAGCCGTTATGAGGCCAGATCCTATGTGTTCTTCTACTCCTAGGTGCCATTGTGATGTTATCAAGACTTTTACTGGTTATACTGAAACTGGCAAAGTGGTAAAATTCTTGAGGGGTTTAAATTCAGATTTCTCACAAGTTTTGATTCAAGCACAGTTGATGGTACCTGTGGCAGATTTGCACTCTGTTTTTGCTATGGCACTGAAGTTAGAAGATCAAAAGAATCTGAACATAGGTTTCCAGAAGCCACAGCCTTGTACTATAGAGCATTTAATGCTAATCCTTCTAATGCTAGTACTACAAATCCTCAGCAACTTGTTGGCCAACAGAACTTTAATAGACAGGCAGTTGGCAGTGCTACAAATTTCAAGAAAACCAATGGGAATACTCAGGGTGGGAGGAAGGTACAATGCAACTTTTGTGGATACACAGGACACATGGTAGACAAATGCTACAAGAAACATGGCTTTCCACCAGGTTGAAAACCTAAAAGCAGAGTCAATATGGCAGAAACTGTTTCAGATGATCAAGGTGTTGTAACTGCTGGTTCACTGAACAATTCCCAGGATTCTGAGAGTTTTACTTTGAATAGAGCACGATTTGAGCGGTGATGAGGCTTTTGGATGGTTGATAGCAAAATACTTGACCGCTAACTTTTACCGACAGAGTATCAGGTCAACGGGAGTATAGTGGTCACAAGGTCGAATCCACAGTGAGTAATGTCTAAGTACCAAAGCTGACGTCGAACTTAGTAAAGGCCAAAATATGG
The DNA here is from genome assembly GCA_026214975.1 of Gentiana macrophylla. NCBI lineage: Eukaryota > Viridiplantae > Streptophyta > Magnoliopsida > Gentianales > Gentianaceae > Gentiana > Gentiana macrophylla. The sequence continues at coordinate 119,312,418 of CM047812.1, read as the reverse complement.
TGGAAATATATTATACTAATGCAGAAATAAAGATTATACTACCGGTTGTACTTAGATATTAAAAGGTGTAGCCGAACTATGATCCCACAAGCTACTTCCACCCCTAAGGAAGGGGCTTGGCGGGGAGTGTGTCTTAACCGACCTACCTATCCAATATAGTTTAACGACATCCACGGGTGCCAACTCTTACTTCTAGCAATTAGACTGAACAACTCGATATAACCACCCTATGTGAAGCTAACCGACTCTCCCTTTAGAAAACCGATTATCCTAACATAATTAAGTTCTAGAGTTGCTCGAACAACAATGACAAACCTCAGTATTGGAAGCGGACCTAACAACTAGGCCGAAATCATAGCGATCCTAAAACCCCTTATCCCACATCTCACCGCAAAATGCATCTATAAGTTCGATGTGTGTGACGGTGAACTAGGTGATTAATCTAATTCAAAGATGTTAAAATTAGTTTTTGGGCGTGGATTACTCGTTTAAACATTAATTACGCCTACACAACTCCCAATCTCATCCCCAGCCGGGTTTTGCTCGTTTTCACATAATTCGACTACACATGCAATTAGCTACTCATAATTATGCTAATGACGGAATAAAGAAAGGAAAACATGCTTGAAATAATAAAGAGAAATAATTCATTACCATATAACCGTATAAAATCGATCGAGAAAAGTATGAAGAAATAATTGCACCAAAAGTTGAATCTTTGGAACTTGAAACGTAAATCTAAGCTATAAAAAGTGTTTAGAATCAAATGATGTTATCTAGGGGATCAAAGGATTGAAGGGTGATCAAATTATACTAAAATCGCACGAAAATCGCCTAAGAAGAGTCTAAAGTCGGCCAAGAATAATCGAAATTTGAATAAATTTGCATATTTATAGTGTAGGGTAAAGGTAAAATATGCTTGATCGGTCTCAAACGCCAGTTTGCCTGGAAATCTTGATGATATTAGGGTTTCTTCGTCAGCGAACTGGCGTTTGCCTTGCCTTGAACGCCAGTTCATGGATCGTGCCTTGAGGGACAAACGCCAGCTTGAGCTACTTGGGCGCTCGTTTGTCTTGTATGAGCTTCCTTGAGTCGGGCTGAACCCATCCAAACGCTAGTTTGGGGGTAATTTGGACGCTCGGTTGTCTAAAACTCTAACATTCAGTATTTGATGCCAACTCTATGAGCGCCATTTGCATTGGCCAAACGCCGATTTGAGGTGAAAGCTTGAGTCAAACGCCGGTTTGAGGTAAGACAACGCCGATTTGCTTTGATTTCACTCAAACTTGACTTTTCCTCACTTTCATGCTACTTTTGTGCCCACGAACACGTTTCTCATTCCAAAACATCGCCTTCCGGGTTCTCGAGTCACCTAAGTCCTGCAATAACATGTACGAACAAACACCACGCGTAATTCCGCAAGACAAAATTGCTCGGAAAAGAGTCAAATATCACTAAAAAGCGGAGTTTACTATCGATGTGACGGTTTAACTCCCGTGCGCATAACTCTCTCGATATTGCTCTCAAAGCGGTCTATATCTACCCAAAACATGCCAATAAAGTGATAAACGGGGGTTAAACTGCACACCAAAGTACAGTAAAATTGACTCACATCAATGATCCAAAGTCAAAATCCTTTGAGCATATGGCCAATCAAGCTATTGTTCTGTCAACAAATTTTGTACCTGCAGCCGATACACCAAGTCTGTCTAAAACTTATTCTTCTACAAGTTGGATTATAGATTTTGGAGCTACTGACCATATTGTTAGTAATGTACATTGTCTACAATCTTCTAGACCTAAATGGCAGTAGTGTCAAAGTCACTCTTATAGGTACAGTTTTTATAAATGACAAACTAGTGCTCACAGATGTTTTATGCATTCCTACTTTTAACTTCAATCTTATATCTTTGGCTATACTTACTGCCAATCCACATTTGTCTATTATCTTTGATCTGAATTCTTGTCTGATACAAGACAAGAGACTTGGGACACATATTGGATCAGCTAGAAAGTCTAAGGGTCTATATGTTTTGACCAATGATTCACAGAATTTGACAAAACCTGCTATTAATAATGTTTCTATAGTGAGTGATCAGTCTAGTATTACAAATGGACAGGTTTGGCATTACAGACTTGGCCATCTGTCAAATAAAAAACTGATGGATTTGAATTGTGTAGATTCATCTTGTATACATGGTAGTACTTTGTGTCATGTATGTCAATTGGCTAAACAGAAGAGGAATCATTTTCCCTTGAGTCAAACCTCTGTAAAATCTATTTTTGATCTAGTTCATTTTGACAAATAGGGGCCTTATAAACAAAAAACTGTGCATGGTCATTCTTATTTTTCGACTGTGGTTGATGACTATTCTAGATTTACTTGGTTGACTATTCTAGATTTACTTGGTTGTACAAATTGTTCAATCTTTTGTGTAGTATGCTTCAATATAGTTTAATAAACATGTTAAGATTGTTAGGTCAGTCAATGGTATAGAGTTTGACATGCCAGAATACTATGCAGAAAAATGAATAATCCATCAAACATCATGTGTGGATACACCACAATGAGAATGACATTGTGGAAAGAAAGCACCAACATATTTTAAATGTTTGCTAGAGCCTTAAAATTCAATCTAACTTACCTTTGACCTATTAGGGTTATTGTGTATTGCATGCTATTTTCCTAATCAATCTTACCCATTCATCTGTGATTGATCTCAAAACACCTTATTTTCTGTGATTGATCTCAAACACCCTATTTGATGCACCATGGCCAATAGGAATTTTTAAAATTAAAATGGACTCCTAACTTGAATAATAAACCACCAATCAATGATGTTAAAATTGATGATTTGGTGGTCCAAAACATGCACTTGCGCCACCCTAAAAAAGCCGAGTTATGAAAGATACTAAAGTTATGATTTTTGTACGACAGTTATACTATAGGATTGGTTACAATTTTTCTGCGACGGTTATAATCTATATATAATATATGGAGGAGTGAATTTAACCCAATTACCCGTTTTGACCCGCTCCAAACCCGCTCCAAATCCGTAAAATATGCAAAAAAAAATAAAATAAAATACCTACCATAATTACGCAATTTGAGTTTTAAAATTTTGATTTCCCTAATAAATACACAAACCTTCTATTCATTTCTTCATCCTTCTCTTCATTCCTCTTCATTTCTTCATCCTTCTATTCATTTCTTCATTTTGGTGATTTGTTTCTTGAATCACTGTCAATTTTTCTCCTTCGATTGCAGAAGATCATTTAGCTAGAATTTTGTCCAAAGTATCCGATTTTGCGTAGGATTTCTTGGGGCAGTATTCATATTTTTCCTACGTTATAGTTTTGTAGTATTCATTTCATTTTGGTGATTTGTTTCTTGAATCAATGTCAATTTTTTCCCTTCGATTACAGAAGATCATTTAGCTAGATCCGATTTTGCGTAGGATTTTTCACGGTCAGTATTCATATGTTTCCTACTTTATAGTTTTGTTGTTATTGTTTTTCCACAATAATATTGTTTTTGCGTAGGATTTCTCACGGACAGTATTCATATTTTCCCTACTTTACAGTTTTGTTGTTATCGTTTTCCCACAATAATATTTTTTTCTTGATTATAATTTCAAATCCAAAATGACTTATGCGGATAGCTTTGGCAGCCCAGCCTCAGAGACATCATTTAGCTAGAATATCTCCCAAAGAATCAGATTTAGCATAGGATTTCTCACGGTCAATATTCATATTTTTTCTACTTTATAGTTTTGTTGTTATTGTTTTTCCACAATAATATTTTTTATCGGAAATGTGAGATACTTGCTCTTCCTATGTTGACATTGTTTTTGTTCATTATTTGAGTTTTTGTTCTCCTCATATTTTGATATTTTTTTATTCAAATTAAATTTTATTTTTTGCTTTTTAACCTTTGTTTGTTTATTATTTATATAATCAATTATGATTTATATAATTAAGATATATAATTATGATTAAATTATTTGTAATATGCCTTATAATTAAGTTATTTCAAAAATTATATCATTAACATCCTAACAATTATGTCACTTTCAATAATCTCAAATATTTGACCCAACTATTCTTCATAATTATAACCATTCCAAAATTAATATCCCAACAATTATGGCAGTATCAATTATTTAAAAATTATAATCATTCTTATAAATAAATCAAATCAAAAATTATGTCAAGCCAAATATTTCTACATTAATTATAATATGTCCTATAATTAAATTATTTTGAAAATAATGCCATATAATGATTCCTATAATTAAATAATTTCTAGAATTATGTCATTCGCATTCCAAAAATTATGCCATGCCATTAACATCCGAACAATTATTTCATTTTCAATTATTACTAAAAATCTCAACTAAAATATTCCTACATTAATTATAATCATTCCAAAATTAACATCCCGACAATTATGGAAGTATCAATTATTCAAAAATTATAATTATTCCAATAAATAAATCAAATCAAAAATTATGTCAAGTCAAATATTACTACATTAATTATAATATGTCCTATAATTAAGTTATTTTGAAATTATGTCATTGACATCAACAATTATGTCATGTCATTAACATCCTAACAATTATGTCATTTTTAATTATTACGAAAAATCTCAACTCAGATATTCCTGTATTGATTATAACCAATCCAAAATTTAGTTACTCAAATCATGCCATTAATGGTTCACACTTATTACAAAATTTGACTTTGTCAAATTTGATTTTCCTAATAAATATCTTCTCTCTCCAATCACATTAATTGTAATTATTACGAAAATTTCAATCGAAGGTAGGGTAGGGTTGGGGAGGGTTGGGTAGGGTAGAGTATGGTATGACATATTGGGGTAGTGGGTAAGGTAAGGTATGGTGGGTAAGATAGGGTAGAGTGGAATGGTGGGGTGGTGAGTAATGTATGGTAGAGTGAAGTGGTGGGTAAGGTAGGGTAGGTAAGGTATGATATGGTAGAGTATGGTAAAGTAGGTTGGGGTAGTGGGTAAGGTAAGGTAGGGTGGTAGGGTAGGGGTAGGATGGTGGGTAGGGTAGGATAGGGTCGGGTAGGGTGAAGTGGTGGGTAAAGTAGGGTTGGGTAGGGAAGAGTAGGGTAGGACATGTTGGGGTAGTGAGTAAGTTAAGGTATGGTGGTGTGGTGGGTAAGATAGGGTATAGTGGAATGGTGGATATGGTAGGGTTGGGTAGCGGGTAGGGTACGGTGGGGTGGTGGGTTGGGTATGGTATAGATGGGTGGGGTGATGGGTAGGGTGGTATAATGGGTAAGGTGGGGTAGGGTTGGGTTGGGGTGGATGAAAGTAGAGTACAGTAGGTAATGGGTAAGGTAGGTAGGATGTCGAGGGTAAGATATGGTGATATCGGGTAGGGTAGGATAGGGTGGTGGGTAAGGTATGATAGCGGTGGGTAGGGCAGAGTAAGAAGAGAGATAAGGTGCAATGGGGTATGACGTAGGGCTACCCCACCCCTTCGCCTATATCATACCTTATGAACCATATCATACCCTACTCAAGCCAACCTTAATTCACTACATTGTTATATCAATCACTCAATATGTCATCTTTTATATAATTTGTTTCATTCCAATTCTGCATATTCTATTCAATTCAATTCCTATGTAACAAATGTGTCAATAAAATCTTCTTTTTATCCCGTGTAATGCTAAAAGCAGTAATATAACCACAATTATTGGTATCAGTATAACTTTTGGACATGTTGTGTTGTCTGTTTTTGACTCTATCTGAAGGTAATCACATTGTCATACGTCCCCGTGCAATGCACGGGTTTATGACTAGTATTTGAATATGTTCAAGCCATATATATAACAAAATATTCAATCTTAATATAAAACGACTCCTTCCGTTTTTCTATATCTATCACATTTTAGAATTTACTTAGTTTTTATTTATCTCATATTTTACATTTTGATGTTTCATTTATTATTTTTTTTTCTCCTTTACCAATAAAGTATTTACATCTCTAATAAAAAAATACATTTCTAATACTAATTAAAAACTCATTTACCAACAAAGTATTTACATCTTAAATAAAGAAAAACACATTTTCAATACTATATTTTAGACATATGAATTACTACCTTAATCTTTGTGATTCTTCTCTCTGTGACAGATAAAAAAAACGGAGGGAGTAATATTTAAGTTGTTAGAATCAACCATTTCCAAGGCCAGATCTGAGTATTAGTAGTCCCTCCGTTTTTTTATCATGTATTTTTTTTATTGGCGATGTAAATAATTTATTGGTAAAGGAGGAAAATAAATAATAAATGATGAATTGAAAATGTAAAATGACATATAAATAAAAACAGAACAAATCTGAAATGTGACAGATAAAAAAAACGGAGAGAGTATTATTTATAACAACTCATCCATGTTACACCATGAATTGCAGGCCAGCTTATTGTACAAGTGGCATATATTTATTTTAATATCAGATATACTATAATTTTACTCGATCAATGATATAATATAAATTCACTAATAAGATATAATATTCGTCAAATGATCGAAAGTGGCGCTAATGTATTATATATATATATCGTTTCAACAAGAGTAATCAAACTCGGATTCCGTCCAGTGAGTCGTAGTTCTAAAAAATGTTAATCAAGTGCAAGATTTTCTTTGTAAATTATGAATGTATGAATTATGATCAGATTCGGGTCCACAATACAGTTCATAGGATCCAAAAGTTTAACAACTCTTAGATTTCTTTCACATTATAAATTATAAGCATGTGGGTCGGACCATTATAAATTACTACTACATGCTAATGCTAAATTGAGAATCCAAAACTCCAGCAAATGGTGCACTGCAGTCTGCAGATTCAGTTTAATTAAACTTCCAAGCAAAATTATTTAAATAGGGTTAATTATCACGAGCAGACAACAAGCGCGTCAATATTTATATTTTTTTTATTTTAATAAAATGAAATAACATATGTTTAACATGGATACGGGGCGATTCAATTTTTGGGTCGTAAAAGGACTTTTTATTATTCCGTATGTTTCAATTTAACTGATTGAGTTCTCAAAAACTTTTTCTACTCCAAAACGTTGTTTTTCTTACATCTACACTTAGTTCGTTAACAAAAAGTACATTAATTATATAGTCAAAAGGTTTTTTTTTTAATCATTTTTAATGTTAAAATTAAAATATTAACTCACATTATATATTTAATGTGTGTTTTTGTCAATTTAATCCATTATTTTGGAACGTAGGGAATATATAAACAAAACAGTCAACAAACTGTGCGACCTGGCCAAGAAAACACCTGGCAAAACTCAAAATTGCTGCAACATGGAGATAAAACAAAATTAGGGACTTGTTTATCCAGAGCTTTTTAATTATCCAAGTTGCAACTTGTCATCATTTTTTTTTTTTTTTTTTTTTTTGAGTTCCACTTTTAGCACCAATTTCCGGGGATTTTTTTTCATGAACGTGCACGATCTTAAGGTACATAAATCCCCTATTGGGGTTCCCCTTTCCAATTAGGGTTTAGTTTGGTTCCAAAAACACCAAAAACACCAAAAACGGAGTGGTATTTTGACAATTGAGTGGTATCCCAACATTTACCTTGTTCCAATAGTGGTATTTCGGCAAAGGTCCCTAAAATATGAGATCGAATGCGAATTTTTTGATGGTATAACCGCAAATATATCACTTAAAAGCGTAAAGAGTTTTACGTGTAAAAGCATTTTAGTCGTATCATAGAGACCTTAAGTGTCTTATTCACATTCTGATATACTACTCAAAAATCCAAAAAAGAATATGTGAAACTGTTTATGAATACGTGTAATGTCACAGAACTCAGACTTACTCATGCTGTACAAAGATATTAAAAAAACAAAATAGTAATGCTTAGATAGTTAGATGTATCGTCTTCGTTTGACCTAAGATGATTAATAAAGGTGTATAACGAGTCAAGCCATGAGCAGCTCGACGCTTGGCTCATGAAATGCTCGCTCATATATGATGTAGCCGAACTCGCGAGCAGTTCATGAAAGTCATTCAACGAGCCGAACTTCTGCACTTAAACACTTGCATCGGAACATTCACGAGATTTATCGAGCTAGCTACATTATTATATTATATTATATTAAAAAAACTGTATTTTTTTCGAAGAGCTGAACTTGAGTACTTTTAAGTTAATTTAACATTTTTTCACGTTGCTTGAGCTTGAAATTAAAGTACTTAAAATCTAGTCAAGAACAATCAAACAGAACTCAATCATGCATCTTTAAAACTTAATCGATATGATCTCGAGCATTTTTTTCCTTGTTCGAACAAACTCGAGCCGAATTCAAGCATCACTAGCAACTTTTACTGATTACTCAACTCGAAAAATAATGTTTGATTCAACTCAAATCAATTACGCAATTAACCCAAGTCGATCAGTATCTCGTTTTTTCGTAATTCTGCCACTTGACCTCTGGTTATATTAATAAAAGTTTCCCGCTATAAAAAATTTCAACTACTTTATGTTATAATATGTATATTGAGGAAAAATATATACTGATTTTCAGAGCAAGCAACATCAGGAATCAAATATGGTAATGTACTATATTATTTGTTTTTTTCAAAGGAAGTTAAATAAACAAACAAAATAAATGTCAAGCACGATAACCATAAATTCAACATTTTAACTTGTTCTAGAGTTATACATATTGTGAAATACCAAGAAAAAAAAGTGAAATTGGTGAATGCTATAACAAATTGTTTTCGGATCGACTTTAGAAAAATCAATTTTAAATGTTGTAAAAGAAAAACTATAAAATAAAATAAAATAAAATCAGATGAACACTTAATTCTAATAGCGTGTCTCGTATTCAACCGACATGAGATACCCACCAATTAATTAAGATGAACTCTTATAAAGTGTGAATGTGTAACTTTCAAAAGTTGATGTAACACCCCGAATTTTAGTAAGGGCAATATAGTTAATTGGGTTTAATTATTTATTTAACCTAATTTCTATTTACCTAAATTAATTATTTGAAAACGATTTAATTAAAAAGGATAATGGAAAATTATTTTAAGGAAAATAATTATTTCTTTTCCTATAAATAAACTCACCCTAATAATAATAATAATAAGTGGATATTAATTATAAGACCATCGTTAGAGAATTAATGATCATTTAGGACATTCCGAAATCTTATTTGGTTATAAGGACATTCTAATTTTAAGAAGGAAACTTATTTAGTTATAAGGACATTCTAATTTCAAGTGGATAAAGAAGAAGAAGGAAAAAAAAGGAAGGAAGGAAGAAGAAAAAAAAAAAAAAAGAGGAAGCGCTGGATGGAGGGAAAAAAAATGCGCTGATGTTTGTTTGTTTTGTTTTGTTTTTTTTTATTTATTTAAATTCACCATATTTCTAAAGGTTATATATTTTGATCTAAAACTCGGATCGTCAAAATTTTAAAGGATACGGTTTGATGTCTGATGAAGGGACATTGATGACTTATGCAGTGACATTGATATCGATCACGAGGACATTGATGACTTATCGCGATGGCATTGATGTCTCGATACAAGGACATTGATGACTTATGCGATGACATTGATATCGATCACGAGGGACATTGATATCCGATCTGATGACATTGATGAATGATGCGCAGGACATTAAGCTAAACAAGATCGTCAAATGATTCAAGATCGTGTTAAAGAATTGAGGATTCCACAATGAATCCAATTATCGTGAGGGCACAAACAACGCGTGTGGCCATTACAAGAAGTCATAGTGAAGAGTCTTTGTAGTTTCACCAAACTTGTACTTCTATCCATATTAAAAGCTCAACATTTGGAGAAATGCAAAACAAGTGCAGAGCTGACTGATGTAGTTGTTAGGTTTTATGCAGTGACATTGACGACTTATGCAGTGACATTGATGTCTGATGTAGGGACATTGATGACTCATGCAGTGACATTGATGTCTGAAGTAGTGACATTGATGACTGTATTTACAATTAGATAACTGATGCAATGATATTGATGTCACCGCATATACAACTTGATACACACATTTGATAACCTTGTAAAGTAACTTTATTTCTTTGTTATCTTTAAATATTTGATTGATGTTGGTTTATTTGATTAGTGTTGGTTTAAATTATCGATAACTTTGTAAATAACTGTATTTCTTTTGTTTTTTTTTTTTTGTTTAAATGCATATTTTTACAACCAAATGTATGCATAAATTGTTACAATAACACGTCACTGCATAAATCGTTACAATAACACGTCAGTGCATAATTCGATACAATAAGACATCACTGCATGGATCGCTACAATAAGAAGTCACTGCATAAATCACTAAAATGAGACGTCATTGCATAAATCGCTACAATGAGATGTCACTGATCAATGTTGCCAATGGATCACGGCGGTCAATACATAATGGTAGCCAATGAATCGCGGCGGTCAATGCATCGGGGTGGTTATTGAATCTCGGTGGCCAATGCATCCGGGTAGGTGGTCAATGCATGACGGTGATAGAAGCTGAGATCAAAATGAGTCAATTGTGCCAAGAGTTGCGGATCAGTTGGAAAGTTCAAGCAATCTTGTTTCAGTCAGCAAATGGAAGTAAAATGTGTTGTACCTTTGATTTTAAGATTCGAGGCAGTTGATGAAATCACAAAGAAGCAAAATGAAGATGCGGTTGTCGTCAGTTACAAGTGAGTGGTCGAGATCAAACCAGCCAGTGGTCACGAGTTAGATGAATGTGGCAACCTTCAGCGTCAAAGGTCGGCTTCGTGTTCCAGATGTGGAAGATTTGAAGAAGACAGTGGTGGATGAAGGCCATACGATAACAATTGCAGATTCACCCGGAGCAATCGAGGATGTGTAGAGAGTTGAGACGGCACTGCCGGCCACCTTCTATGAACATAGAGATGACAGAGTTCCCTATAACACCAGTTAACACGCCAACATCCAGAAGTCACCATTTGAGGCTCTGTATGGAAGGAAATTTAGAACGCCAGTCATCTGGGATGAGAGGAACAGTAACAAACTACAAGACCAGAATGGATACAACAAGCCAGAGAGAATGCTGAAGTGGACCGTTGCAACCTCGAGATGGTTCAAGAAATGCAGAAGAGTTGGGAAGATGGAATAAGAAGACTATTAGAGTTTGAAGTTGAAAATAGAACGCATCTACAGGCGTCCTCAACGAGAGAAGCAAGATGGATTGGGCAGACATGCAAGATAAGCCCTGGATATGAAGGCTCTTATGTGATAGTGGCTAAATTAGGACCTTTAGCTTATCCAAATGGAGTTACCAAAACCCTTCATGGGTGTATGACGTTCTACATGTGACAATGATAAGGAAATGGTTAGCCGACATTGATGTGGAAGCAAGCTTTGACTTTGAAATAGTCGAAGAGAACTTGACCTACACAGAAGAATCAAGTGCACCTTAGATCGGAAGATGAAGAAAGTTAAGAAGGAAGACATACAACTAGTTTTGGTTCAGTAGAGAAGTCACACACCGGCAGAGGCGATATGAGAGTCAGAAGACGAGACGTTTTGTGAAGCTCCAGAGTTCAAGTACCTCCCAGTTATGTTCAGTTTCGAAGACGAAATTTGTTTTAAGTGGGGAGGGATGTAACACCCCGAATTTTAGTAAGGGCAATATAGTTAATTGGGTTTAATTATTTATTTAACCTAATTTCTATTTACCTTAATTAATTATTTGAAAACGATTTAATTAAAAAGGATAATGGAAAATTATTTTAAGGAAAATAATTATTTCTTTTCCTGTTAATAAACCCACGTACCCTAATAATAATAATTAAAATATACATCATACGGAAATTCCTTCTGCAAATTGGAAGAGAGCCGCTGTACAAGAAAGAAATAAATAGTTCGGACGCTGTTTTTCAATTCGGGGTTTCACGGTTGATTTTCGGTGCAAACCATAGTAGAAGAAATTGATCACCGCGAGGAGACGATTGTTTCGATACCAACCGTTCTTTTTTTGGTAAGTTTTCCTTTTTAGCCCTAAATCTAGATCCGTTTATGTTCTTGAGATATACCTGCGTTTTTATAGATTAGAAAGGTTGCCTAATCGTAGTAATGGTTAATTATCGTAGGTGATTCGTAGAAGTTGTTGTAATCGAGGATTGAAGCTTTTTACTATCTGTTTTCTCTTTCAATCACTTTTGAAATTGCTAAGGTAAGAGGGTGTTTTTAACGGATTTTGGGTGTTCAATTATAGTGATTATTGCCGTTGTTTATTTATTTTTATTTATATTCTATATTGCCGATCGAATCACCCAAAGAATATAATTCCTATTGCTATTGCATGGTGAATGTGCCGGAGGAAAAAAAGAAAGGGAAAAAGGAATATATATATATATATAAGTACCCTATTCCCAGGAAAGAAAAAAAAAAGGGGAACAAACCGTGGGCACTGTATTTAAAAAAAGGGGAATATATTATATGTTGCTTCCGGATTGTAATAATAATAATAATTATTATAAAAATAATATATAAGGTGGTGTTTATGTTCCTAAATATTATTATATGCGATAATATTCATCTTATTGGGTATTATTGGTGTACAATGTGTTATGGTTTGATATGCATGTCCTTGTGGGACATTATATGTTAATTGACAATGTCTAACATCGACTTCTGGTAGCCTTGGTATCAAATCGCACCACAACTGAGATCCTCTGCGGGGAGAAGGTGGGAGCACCGGAAGGCTTTGTTTAGGCCTTGTGGACATTGACTTAGTAGTCATTGATCCTTTTACAACGTGCTAGGTAGCGTAACTAGAGGTCTAAGACTAGATGTCCTTAGGAAGCCTTTTTGTGAATGAACCAGGTGGTTAGAACTTAACTCGTAAATACATATGTGGTTGTCTAAAAGCTAAAACGTCAATGTCATTGGTAAGGCACATTTCTAAATCGAAGCATGAGAATCTTGCAACCCTTTTGAGTTATGTGTCAAGGGACAACGTGTAACTTCCCACATGGAGACCTAAGTCCATGCCCCCTTGAGAGGTGCTTAATATGTCTCGGTGCATTCTCACCATGCACAGTGTCCTTTGGTATTGATGTAACAAATCTTATTTGTGTGAGGTTATACTACGGAGCTAGTAGAGGGTGAGAGAGCTCTACTATTACAACATACTCCCTCCGTCTCATTTTGTTTGGGACTTTTGGGAACTCATAAAAAATAAGGAGACATCATTTAATGTCTTGTCTACTCATTAAAAACATAGCTCAATTACAATTACATCCTTTTGTGTTCTTCTACATTTTTCAATAAATTGTTATATGAGGTCATTTTAGACATTTAAGAGACAAATTTAATTCTAAACATTAGAAGTGGGACTAATTTTGGGACATCCCAAAAAGGAATAAGTCCCAAACAAAGTGAGACGGAGGGAGTATGTGTTAGTGATTGTAGATGATGCCATGTTCTATGCATCTGCCTTTATTGCTATATATTGTACCGTTCTTCTACCCCTTACTAAGTACGTATGTACTTACCCCCTCTTCTCTCTTGTCCCCACCCCGAGAAGGTGGTGTTTTTGTAGGTCGTTTTCGAGGCCACTGAGGAGTGACCCGGAGATGGTGTAGATGAAATCTTTTGTTCTTTATTTTCCATTGTAATCTGGTATAGATTGATTCATCCTTGTAATGCTAGAAATTGATGAGTCGAGTTTGTGGTTATCAACATGCAGTGGATTTATTGTATTTGATGGTATTAGTAAAGTCTCTTGATGAGATAATAGATGCAGCATGTGTTACTTTCGATCGTGTATTAGTCGTTTTAGTTACCCGAGTCAATCGTTTCGTTTTCCGCTTTGTCTCTGATGTTTGCTTACGTGAGGCTTACGTGTATAATTAGATTAAATTTTAATTATATGCGTGCCGGACGTTCTTTTCCGGATAAAGACTCGGTATCCGGGACAGGGGCGTCATAGTTGGTATCAGAGAGACAAGTAACACCGCTGCATAGGACTTAAACTCTTAAGATGTGGTCTAGTTGTGTTTAGAATCGAAGGTGAGAATCTTGCAGTTAGATCTTTTAAGTGTAGACCCTCTTAAGTTAGTCCGAACCCTTAAGGTTGAAGTCTCTAAACCAAACCATGTCACATAGGACTAGGTGAAACCCCTTTAAGCAAAGCTTTGGGATCAGAGTCTTATGTCTACACCTCTAAGTTGAGGTCCTCTTGGTTGAATTTTCTTTACACTTCCCATTGTGTTCCCTTCACGTTATTCTACACACGAATATCTAAGCCTACTTTTGGCTTGGCCTAACTTTGTAGAGAAAGACATGTGATTCAACTCTACGAATCCTCCACTTTCTCTTTTCACTATTGCTTGGTTTGTGTTTACCAAAATTCTTTGACCATGCTTTGCTTGATATGGGCTCCACACGAACTCCATATGAAATTCTAGCATTTCCGAGTGCTTCTTACTCGTTTCAATTATTAGTGTTAAAGGTTTCTTGCTTTGACACATAGTTTTCATCATCCCCTTGTTTGACGTTATCCAACATGATTGAATGCTCTTGTTCCCATGTTTTCCCTTTAACATAAAACTGTTTTTCCCCCTGCTCCGAAAATTCTGGGAATTTTCATCAATGTAGATTACTATCTTATCTACAATTTATCTTTTTACTTCAACTCGATAATGGTTATGGATTGTTCAAAAAATCCATGTTAATGCCGGACACTCTGTCCAGAAAATCTGCACCAGAACCTTCACTTCTTCTTCTGTTTTGAACAGGTTAAACATCTTCAAATGACCTGAATTTTTGATATGTTGTAGATAACAATTATATCTACAACTTTCTTCTTGGAATAAAGTACAAATTCCTTTTCGTTTGACCACAATATGCAATTTAAAGAAGTGTTTACCAATCTGGAAATTTTGACAGCTTGTGCATTTGGAAGAAACAATTGTTTTTGACCAACTCCCTCTCATTAAAAAATTCTAATATTTTTTATGTCACATGGGAAACTCCAGTATCTATATCTTTTCTCTTTGGATCGTGCTCAAATTCCTTTTCGTTTGGGCTGTACAAATTGATAATGTCAGATCCAGAGTAAATATCATACACATCAACCTAAAAGGAATCCTCACCTCTTCGACTTAAGGTTTGGGCTAAGAGAGTAGTAAGTTATGGTGGTTATGTTTTAGAAGTTTCCTCGAAGTTTGATCTTCTTCTAGAGTAAGTCTCTTAGTAGGATGTTTGTAAGGCTAACGTTATAGTTTCTTTTGCAGTTATAAACAAGCACAAAGACGTTACCTTCCAGTATGCCATGTTTGAAGTTCAAAACCTTTTATGCCTTTTCTAGTAGATTACTTCCATTCGATTCCTCACTTGAGGTATTTGAGGTCAATAACTTCTCGCTATATTTTGTCATGAATTACCTCAGAATCATATCGCCTTAAGCCTTTCTTCTAAACAAGTTATCATCTTCTCACTTTCCAAACCCAAGAGATAAGCTCTGTGTAATCTTGTATTGATACAACCTCGTTCCTTCTTTCCGATTCAATTTGATTAATCATTCCTTGTTCTATGTTCATTCTCGTCTTCCCTCCTAAGGGTAATGTTGATTTTGTGAAATTTTCATCTGATGCTCCATGATCTTTCAAGGTACGCACCTCATCTTTTACCAGTTAGATCTTTAATCCTACCATGACATCCTTGTTCAATTACTTACCCTTAACCTTCTGGCAATCTATACCAAACCAGTATCAGGCAGAAGGTATTTGCTTATCAAGATGTCTTCCGAGCCTCTGTTGCCAGTCAACATTTGAACTCCAAAGCTCTTATTAGTTTCAATAAAGGTAATGCACCTTGTATCCTTCCTGTTTCGAATCTCGTTTGGGCCATTTAGAGCCCCATGAACCAACAGACTCACTTTTTGACATTTCTTCTTCTATCTTGGTATTTCTATAACAATTTTGTGACACTAGACGAAATGTCTATTTTATTTTAACCTTTTGATTCCCTCATAAGGAATGACCCTGAGCACTTATTCATTGACACTGTACTATTTCTCCCGAGTAGTGCAACCCTGAACCCCTGAATTGGATCATCAATGATCTTTTACACTCCTTTTGAAAGTTTGAATTAATTATGCATAATCAAACTTTATCCGACATATCCTGATCGAGTGTCTATTCAACTTCACTCAAAGACTTGTTTACCGCTGACTCTTTTCAAAACTTTTGATTTTTCCTTTATACCGCCCTGAGGAAGTTCCTACCTCTCTTTCAATCTTGAAATAACCTCTCTTTGACTAATGCAAACTTGGACACTTCTTGACAAGTGTTTATTTCATACTAAGACCTTTTGGTGTACTCGTTTTGTCTCCATAGCTCCTTCATGTTGAGACTCTTGCTCTCTTATTGATTTCTCAGTTGTGTAGCCTTTTTAGGTGCTCGACCTTGCACTTTTAATTTTTCTGTTGAAGAATGATCCCTTGAAGCATTCTTGCGGACTGAGAACCTTCTTAGTTCGCCAACATCCATTTTGTTTATCATATCCTTGACGATTAAGGTCACTTGCCAAGTAATCTCAAGTCCAATCTTCTTTTTCCTTCTACATTAAATGTCTCAAAGACCATAATGTGATGTTTCTCTTAACGTCCCCACTTTTTAAGGGCTTATGTAAAAGCTCGTTATCTTCCTTTCAGACGGTCAGAGTTCCTTTGTAGACTATCGTATGTTGCAGAATTCCACTCTCTCAAAAGAATCTTATCTGCAAGATGTTATTTTGTTTTTTCTCCTTTTGGTGGCTATCTTTTGTATTATGATACAATGCTTCATTCTCCAGTTTGGGACCAACTTCAACTTTCTTCAACACGGAATCACCATGTTTTGTTTATAACCAATGAACCTCACTGGTTTTGAGAACTTACTGCCGTTTCTTCTGTTTACCATGTTGACATACCACTCTGGTACCCAACTTATCACTATTCAACATCATTTGTTTTCCAAGCTAACCCTTATTGGCATAAGGATTGGATCAGAATATCAAAGAGATAGTATAACAAATCCGTGTTTCTCTTTCCCGAAAAGACTCAAAAACCCTTCAGCAATAATCCTTAAGTTTTACAACAAGCTTGTGCCGCAGTGATAGAAGCTGAGATCAAAATGAGTCAATTGTGCCAATAGTTGCGGATCAGTTGGAAAGTTCAAGCAATCTTGTTTCAGTCAGCAAACGGAAGTAAAATGTGTTGTACCTTTGATTGCAAGATTCGAGGCAGTTGATGAAATCACGAAGAAGCAAAATGAAGATGCGGTTGTCGTCAGTTACAAGTGAGTGATCGAGATCAAACCATCCAGTGGTCACGAGTTAGATGAATGTGGCAACCTTCAGCGTCAAAGGTTGGCTTCGTGTTCCAGATGTGGAAGATTTGAAGAAGACAGTGGTGGATGAAGGCCACACGATAACAATTGCAGTTCATCCCAGAGCAATCAGGATGTGTAGAGAGTTGAGACGGCACTGCCAGCCACCTTCTGTGAACATAGAGATAGCAGAGTTCCCTATAACACCAGTTAACACGCCAACATCCAGAAGTCACCATTTGAGGCTCTGTATGGAAGGAAATTTAGAACGCCAGTCATCTGGGATGAGCGGAACAGTAACAAACTACAAGACCAGAATGAATACAACAAGCCAGAGAGAATGCTGAAGTGGACCGTTGCAACCTCGAGATGGTTCAAGAAATGCAGAAGAGTTGGGAAGATGGAATAAGAAGACTGTTAGAGTTTGAAGTTGAAAATAGAACGCATCTACAGGCGTCCTCAACGAGAGAAACAAGATGGATTGGGCAGACATGCAAGATAAGCCCTGGATATGAAGGCTCTTATGTGATAGTGGCTAAATTAGGACCTTTAGCTTATCCAAATGGAGTTACCAAAACCCCTTCATGGGTGTATGACGTTCTACATGTGACAATGATAAGGAAATGGTTAGCCGACATTGATATGGAAGCAAGCTTTGACTTTGAAATAGTCGAAGAGAACTTGACCTACACAGAAGAATCAAGTGCACCTTAGATCGGAAGATGAAGAAAGTTAATAAGGAAGACGTACAACTAGTTTTGGTTCAGTAGAGAAGTCACACACCGGCAGTGGCGATATGAGAGTCAGAAGACGAGACGTTTTGTGAAGCTCCAGAATTCAAGTACCTCCCAGTTATGTTCAGTTTCGAGGACGAAACTTGTTTTAAGTGGGGAGGGATGTAACACCCCGAATTTTAGTAAGGGCAATATAGTTAATTGGGTTTAATTATTTATTTAACCTAATTTCTATTTATCTAAATTAATTATTTGAAAACGATTTAATTAAAAAGGATAATGGAAAATTATTTTAAGGAAAATTATTTTTTTTTCCTGTAAATAAACCCACCCTAATAATAATAATAATATACATCATACGGCAATTCCTTCTGCAAATTGGAAGAGAGCCGCTGTACAAGAAAGAAATAAAAAGTTCGGACGTTGTTTTTCAACTCGGGGTTTAACGGTTGATTTTCAGTGCAAACCATAGTAGAAGAAATTGATCACCGCGAGGAGACGATTGTTTTTCGATACCAACCGTTCTTTTTCGGTAAGTTTTCCTTTTTAGCCCTAAATCTAGATCCGTTTATGTTCTTGAGATATACCTGCGTTTTATAGATTAGAAAGTTTGCCTAATCGTAGTAATGGTCAATTATCGTAGGTGATTCGTAGAAGTTGTTGGAATCGAGGATTGAAGCTTTTTACTATCCGTTTTCTCTTTCAATCACTTTTGAAATTGCTAAGGTAAGATGGTGTTTTTATCGGATTTTGGGTGTTCAATTATAGTGATTATTGCCGTTGTTTATTTATTTTTATTTATATTCTATATTGCCGATCAAATCACCCAAAGAATATAATTCCTATTGCTATTGCATGGTGAATGTGCCGTAGGAAAAAAAAGGAAGGGAAAAAGGAATAGGAGATATATAATTACTAATTACATTTGCAGCAGGTTGGTATGTTTCCGGGAAACAAAGAAAAAAAATATATAAATTAGAACATATGTGTTAGTGATTGTAGATGATGTCATGTTCTATGCATCTGCCTTTATTGCTATATTGTACCGTTCTTCTACCCCTTACTAAGTACGTATGTATTTACCCCCTCTTCTCTCTTGTCCCCACCCGAGAAGGTGGTGTTTTGTGGAGTCGTTTTCGAGGCCACTTAGGAGTGACCGGAGATGGTGTGAGATGAAATCTTTTGTTCTTTATTTTTCATTGTAATCTGGTATAGATTGATTCATCCTTGTAATGCTAGAAATTGATGAGTCGAGTTTGTGGTTATCAACATGCAGTGGATTTATTGTATTTGACGGTATTAGTAGAGTCTCTTGATGATGTAATAGATGCCGCCTGTGTTACTTTCGATCGTGTATTAATCATTTTAGTTACCCGAGTCAATCGTTTCGTTTTCCGCTTTGTCTCTGATATTTGCTTACGTGAGGCTTACGTGTATAATTTGATTAAATTTTAATTATATGAGTGCCGGACGTTTTTTTTCCGGATAAAGACTCGGTATCCGGGACAGGGGCGTCACAGTTGAATATGGTTTTCAAAAAAAAGATATGGTATTCGTAAATGAATGAAAAGTTATTAACGTATTGAAAAACTACAAAATGAAGGGAATCGCTGAAAATTGTTTTATTTTGTTAATACTTATTACTGGTCCTTATAGTTTTGATATGTCCAAAATTTTTTAAAATTTCTATTACTTGTAATGATATTGTTCATTTTCCAGGGAACGTATGTCAACTAGCTGAATCATTTAAATTTAGTGTTTTGCCTTAGTGGTTTTTTTCCCATTTTTTCCATTCGTTTTATGTGATTGTCGTTAAGGGCTATATCCCAATATTCAATCCATGTTATATATTGTGGTTAGGGGCTATATCACGAAATTTGATCTCTAACAATTTCAACACCCAATTGCCTCGTATTTATGCATCGCCTATCCACGCATACATAACATGAAACATATATATTAAAGAACAATATAAGGCAACCTTGATTCCTTTGGCCCTATGACCGCAGTGGATTGTATACGGTTAAATCTGGATATTTTTGTGTTGTCTCTCTACACCGTGCGGCCTTGTTAGCATCATAGGCATCTTCCTCAAGTGGCTTTGATGGTATTAGCTTCAGTGTTGACCAGTCATGGTGCAGCCTCGTATACAATATTTTTTACAGCGATATTTGTATGATTGCTTTCCTGTGGCACGTGGGTAATTGGCGAGGTATCATTTAGGCGAGAATAGGTGTATGGCATGTGGGCATGAAGACGAGTCTACGAGGCATGTCCTATTCGGCTGTGAGTTAGCCGGCTAGATATGAGGGTGTCCCATTTTGCACATGTGGTGCGGTTGGCCGCAGCCTCGGAATTAAAAGGAATCTTTTACCAGTTGCTGACATCATTATCACCCGAGTCGGATGTAGAAAACTTGATGGCCAAAATAGTGACGGTCCAACTTTATCCGGCAGAGTACCGAGTCGGATGCACTATAGTAGCGAGCAATGTCGTATCCCACGAGGAATTTATCGAATACCAAAGTCGTTTTCAGATTTAATTTAGGTTAACCGAGATGTTTCAAGTTCAATTACACTAAAACGTAATATAAACTAATGATACTAAGGGAAGAGAGACATAGTCAAACCATCATCCGATTGATTACTTTTGCCCCTCTAATCGATTATTCGGGAATGGGATTAACCAACCTACCAACCTAACACTTATATCGACTCATTCATGGGTGCAAACTCCTAAGCTAGTGTAAGACGCCATGCAACAATCAAACACCCTTTGCCCGGTTCAACAGTCCACCTTTAAGGATTTAACTGACCGAAACAAGATTAACGCGCTAGAGTTGCCCGATTTCACAACCGATTGAATCTCACTCCCTAATCAATCTAAACAACTCAGTTGATTATGAGAAATGATCTTAAAACCCCTTTTCCCACACCCCTTCGCAACATTCATTTATAAAAGTGGTGTGTGAGTTCATGAACTAGGTGTACAGGCTAATTCAAGCATTAAGAACAAGTTTTAAGACATGAATTTATCAATAAAACAACAATTAAGCATTACCCAATCCCAATTTCATCAATTAGAGGAGAATTTCTTCAATTTTCACATGATCTGACTATGGTATATCTAGCTACTCATCTCAAAGCAAGAAATAACAAACAAAACAGAGATTAAAGCCATAAAAATGAGCGAGAAATGAAACTGATTACCCAAAACGCAAAAATTCGAGGTTTACATCAAGCTTCATCAACACCCATGTCAATTGGTGAAGAAGATGATCCAAAATGCAAAACTTAAGGGAAGGGAAGCTAAAATCTAAGCTAGATTGAGCTTAATCTAAGTAAATTAGGTGTAGAAATTAATCTAAGGGAAAGAGGAGAAGGATTTCGACCTAGAGATGAATTTGGGGATCAATGAGTGAATTATCAAGTGTAGAAAGTAGAGGGGAAGTGTGTAAAAATCTGTGCAAAAAGATATATATATGCTCCAAAAATTATGCTTGAAACGGCCTAATGTGCACACATTCCGCCTGGTGTGCGCACACAATACAACCTGTCCATCCAATGTGCACACACCTTTCTGAATGTGCGCACATTCCTTCTGTGTTAATATTCAGCATTGACAGGCATTCGGTAATTTGGCAATATCTTTGCGTATAGAGTTCCGATTTGAGTGATTTAAGTTGTGTTGGAAATCTCATTCAAATATCTACAAATTTCATGCAGACTGTAAGTCCAGAAAATGCCTCCAAAACAGCTCAAAGTGCAGATAAAGTCAATGTAAGGCGAAAGCATCAACTATATTTGATCCGTTTCCATTCCCGGGCTTCGGTTATGCCTCTCTAAACCTCATGCCTTGTCTCTCAGGCTCATAAGTCACTGATATACTGCATCAAAACATCCAAATACATACCAAGCATAACTCCGCAAGAAAGGTAGGGCTCTAATAGTGTCTAAAACACCGAAAAATGCCGAGGATTCCCATCTTTGTGATGGTTCACCTATAAGTGAGTGTGAAATGTGATTTTACCCTATAATAGATCTAAAACTACCCAGAATGAGCCAAAAGAGTTGTAAACGGGGGTTAAAACATGCACCGGAGCATAGTAAAGTTGACTCTCATCAATGAAGCGGTGGAGTGCCTGAATGACATGACAGATTTGGAAGGCCCCGCGTAGTGATGTTGTGATGACCAGCCAATCTACGTCTCTAGGGTGTGTGCGCCGTCTCTTGGGGCAGTTAGAGAGTTTTGGGAGGCTATGGAAACTCATCGGCATATAGCCTTGGTGAGAACTTCGAAGTATCACTGGGAAGTGCCATCAGTTGAAGCGATTTGATGTAATGTGGAAGCTTCGGTGTCTAGTTTGGCGTCATAATTTGGCGTATTTTCCATGATCATCAAGGGACCATTCTTGCATCTTACTCCTTTCATTTGATTATATCATTGAAGTGATATAATGGGAAAGGGTATGGGGCTGGGGTTTTCAAATTTGTCTGTGGAGAGTGATTGTTTGGCGTGTGTAACGCGTCTCTCGAGTGGATGAAGATATTTCGCCTTGGGATGTCTCGATGTCTGATTAAGGATTGCCTTTTGCAAGCTTCACAATTTTCTATTATTTTTTTTTCCTTTTGCAAGCGTGATCGTAACGCCGTCCGCTCCCGGATACCGAGTCCTTATCCGGAAACGAAACGCTCGGCACATATAATATTAAATAAATTCAATATTATATGTAAGCCTCTACTACGTCGTATCGAGTTAGGAAAACGGAAGCTAAAAAGACTCGGCAAAACCATCATAACTGCTATCAAGAATAGAAACTCAACTAAAGATAGAAATGTAACATCTATTACATCGGAAGAAACCAAACGAAAACCAAACAACGTACGAAATCCTCTAAGGAAAGTACTAAAGAAATTACAAGAAATTCCCCAAAGACAACAAGTCTAAAGTATAATAATAAAAATAGAAAAATAAGTGCTTCAACGTCGGCATCCTCAAACGTTGTCATCAAAGTCCTCATCGTACTCCGGATCTACCTGTTCATCTTCTCTCCCCCAAACACATAGAAAAACAATGCATTTGAGGTAAGTACAAAGTACTCAATAAGAGGTAGAAGCTACAAACTAACTAAGGTTTATAAACAAGTTTTATGATTAAATGAATTATCTTTCTGAGACCGACTCAATCTAGGGTTCACTTCATGTCCATCAACATGTTGTGACTATTGGTTTTTAACTTAGCTTATCCGTGTTACATCAGCATTCAAGGGCACTACGCATGGTGCTACTCACCACGAAGTAACTAGGTGCAACATATTTGTGGATCATTCCAATAACCACGGAAGTCTAGTCTGGTAGACTCCGATAGCGTACATGTTCGGCGAAGTCCTTCCATACGTAGGGTCTCAGACTTACCGGGTGTTGTTCCTCCGTACGTAGGGTCCAAAGACTTACAGAGTTGTTCACTTTCAGAACGTACACACATCACGATATAGACTTGTGCCTTACCAAGAATGGATTGATGTTTAATCTTTTTACTACACAAGTATGTTTGTAATTATGTTGTTAACTAGCCACCTAAAGTGTTTTCAAGTTAGCTCCCTCACATATACTACTCTCTTACCTAGACCCCTAGACACGGAAAAGCCCTAGCACATACACAGACATTGATGAATTCTAATTCTTCAAAGCACAAGCCCTTTCATGCCCTTCCGACGGATCCGAACTTCAACTCCCTTTAAGAGTACATTCGGTGCTGAAACTAAACAAATCGGAGGCTCAATCGAGGCTTGTTCAAGCTTATTTCATGTTATAAGATCAAAGAACAACATTTAAAACTCATACCATAGCTTAAAATCAACTTATTCATAAAAAATGAGGTCCAGTGCGCATACACTGGGTACAATGCGCGCGCACTAAGCCTCTATACGTAAAAATTCAAATTCTGCTCGTCCAGTGCGCATGCACTGGGTCTAGTGCGCACACACCAGCACTCTGAATGTCAAAATTCACATTTGGTCCTCAGGTCGTCCAAGACTGGTATTGAGTGCACACCGCACTGGTCTTGTGCACACCGCACAAGCGCGGCAACTTCAAAAACTCGCTTTTGACCCATAATCGATCCCTAATCGTTCTCAAACTTGTTCAACATCATAATACCTTAAAAGGGCATAAAAACACAACTTTTATCTATCATAACATCTCAGTAGATCCTTAGGCAATACTGAAGGTACGATTTCTAGCATAATAATCATCTCAAACCTTAAAACGAAACCTAATAAACCATAATTAACTTGTAGGAAGATCCTCTTACGTTTTTAGCAAGCTAATCCAAGTCCAATCCTCGGAAAAGCTGCAACAAAAACGATCCTTCCTTCCATAAAAAACCTATGTGATCAATCCAAACTTAGGTTAGATTCGATCGCACGCTTCTAAACATACAAAACTACGAATCCATGAGTTTGAATCCATCAAACTCAGTCACGAACATAACTAGGGCTCGAATTTCATACCTTAACAAAGTCCCAACTTTCTGGAGTTGAAACGACGCCCTCTTCACGACGATTCCGTTGCTCTACTCTGATCTGAAAACCGTTAAGATCCGCCTTAGAAACCGAAAGAAAAGCTCTCAGCCCTAATTCTTGCTCTCAGCGCCGCCTCTCACAACGTAGGAAGAAATTTTTGATTTCTTTTTGATTGTGGGAACTAATGAGATCTATTTTCCTTAAATAGCCATTTAATTAAATCCATTAATTAAATAACTAAATCTTTTAATTAGATCCTTTTAATTACCCTTAAACATATATATATTTATCCAAATATATATATATATATGCACATAAAATACTTTAATCCGTAAATCATAATATTCTATTTTTCATAAAAAAAAACATATCTACCATTTTTTGAAAAGTCAGGATATTACACGTATACAAATGTCCCAACACATTTAATAGCTAGATATAGTCTCTCGTTTTTAGATATAGTCTCATTCGGTAATTTACCGTCAGGCTTCGGATGATATTCGTGCCACTTGTTCGACGGATTTGCCTTTAATTACCAATGTATTGTTTTCTCTTAAAAAACAAAATAAGAATAAAAAATAGAGGCATCTTAAATTGCAGTAGTATGTACCGAATGAGACTATAGCTAAAAATAATAGCAATTGAAATGAAAATTTATTGTTTGGGAGTAAAGGTAAGGACAAGAAAGAGTTTTTCTTTTTTAAATCGAGAAAGAGTTCTTGAATGACGGCATTTTTGCAATGGGTGTTTGATAGAGTCAATTGTGGACAAATAATAGAAAATTGTTTTGAGTCTTTTGACACTCAATTATGAGGTGTCTTAACTCTTAACTACTACAATAGTTGTATTCTGATATTTGACACAAAACAATTTTACCCATTTAAGTCTGTCACAACAATCAATTAAATATACATCATGTTAGAGCATTGGAATCAGATTCTCTTAACGAGTATTTTATTTTACTTGTTTAAATACTTTTTTTTTTTTTACTTTACATAATATCTATCAACGATGAAATGCATCCGATTTTTTATTTCACATAATACGGTGAATATAAAATGAAAATTTATAGAATATGTATAAATGCGTTAAATGTAAAAGAAATTTTACAAAATCTGAATTTACAGGAAAAAAATAAAATATATGTTGTAGTTTATTTTTTGTTGAAATCTCTAAAATATAGTTTTTTAAAGGATTTACAGTATACCCTGCAAGTGCTCTCATCACAAAACTATCGCGACAATAACAATTTTTTAAAAATCTATTGTAATGGTTTAATTTTTAACATATAAACGTTGTATCATATGTATAGAACAAACGGAAAAATGGTGAAAAGGAAAATTGTTGGGTTAAATAATATAATCGATTTGACTATGTCTTTGGAATTTAATTTGTATTATGACATTTGTGACTATTTGAGGCCTAGTACGTATTAAGCTTGGAATATATGTTCCCTAATAAAAGTCTCTTGCCCCAACTTTCTTTTGATCGAAAAATTGTCTAGTTATCTTGAAGTATATTGCAAAGCGAATCAGACTATTTGCACTTTGACTTGTAAGTTTGTAACGGTGTTTGATTCGATTAGGTTTCTTACTTAATTCGAAGCCCAATGAGCTACTCAACTAGTTAATTGAGTTGATCATGAACTTCAAATTTTAGTAATCGAGCTATATAAATATTTAGTTTATTAATTTATATTTATATAATTTTTTAGTTAATAATATTCGTTCCTAAAAAAAAGTTAATATATGATAGTCAAGTCAAACGAACTAAAAAAAAACCAAACTAAAGAGCCGAGTTGAGTTATATCGAGTACTTAACGAGTCGAGTTCGATCAAAACTTTTTATGGTTCGAGTCAAGTATGAAAACAATGTTTTTAAGTAGACTCGAGCTCAATTGAGTCTTAAAAAGTATTGACTCGACTCGAGTTGACTCAATTACACTTTTACACGTAAGGGTCGTCTTATCAAGAATGTGAAATGTTGATTATTATTATTATTCTTATTATTTTCTTTGGTAATACTACTACTAGAACACTTTTGACAGAATGATTGATACAATATATTTGTACGTTTTTAATTATATACGACGAGTCTTGTATCAATCAAAACGTCGTAATTAAATCATTATCAATGATGTAAAACTACGTTATTTCATCTGTTATAGTTTATGGTATAACTCTGTGTCGGGTCAATCGTAGTGACCCAACGCTTGTGACAGTTGCATTTCCATCAATTATTTTAATCAAAGTATCTTTTGTTTTTTAAAAATCTGATGATTTTTTATGTATGTAGTTTTAGGGAATTGTTAATGGCACCACACCCAATATATTCGGACACCACACCTATGCAAAATTTGATTTTTTAGAGATCGAAATAACACATTTTGACTTTACGGAGGTTAAAATAACATATTTCGACCCTGAAAAAGTCAAATTCAAGAGCTACCTGCCTCGATTCACACCCCTGCTGGGTTTTGGGCCCATTTTCATTGACTTGCTTTATTATAAAATATTATTATTGAGAAAAATTTCTGAGTGATGCACATACCTCAAACTCTATTATTTTATTTACAAAGAGATCTTCCATTTTGAATTGAAGTGGTAACACACAACACATGTACATCATTATTATATTAATTAATAACCTTGTGTTCTTTATCCGAGTAATATGTATCACTATCGGTGCAAAACGAGCCGAACCCCATTCACGAACAGTTCGATCTTCGATTCACAAAACACTCATGATTTAATTCAAGCAGATCATCAAAGTTACGAGCCAAACTCGAACACTAAAAAGTTTGACTTGGAATATTCATGAGTTATTATCGAACATTATTAAATTATATTTAAAATATATTGATTATATTCTTTTGTATTTTTACTTAACCAAATTCAACACTTAAAAGGTTAAGATTTTCTCGAGCTCAAACTCTAGTCTGAGTTTGAAAGTGATTAAATTTTATCGAACATAATCAAGCCGAACTCAAACATAATTACACTCAATCGAGCCGATCTCGAGCGAATGTTTCCTTGATCGAACATACTTGAGCCAAGTTCAAGCTAGACGCGCATATGCTGTGTAATGAGTGCTTTATTTTAATGATTGCTCAACTCGATTAGTAATTGTTTAATTCGAC
Organism: Gentiana macrophylla; assembly: GCA_026214975.1. NCBI lineage: Eukaryota > Viridiplantae > Streptophyta > Magnoliopsida > Gentianales > Gentianaceae > Gentiana > Gentiana macrophylla. The sequence goes on along the minus strand of CM047812.1, from coordinate 119,284,643 downwards.
TCATAATATTTGCACTCCTATACATCATTGGTCGTGGTAAAACCTATATATCAGTTAATGTTGATAAAAATCTGAAATAATACATTAAATGGACCAGTAATCATAGTTTCACAACAATGATAAGAACAAAATTACGTAACAGATTTTTACAGTATTCATCATATGGGATGATAACAACTTACGTAGTATATTTTTATACTATTCATCATGTATGATATATTGATTGATGTACGTCTCACTATGATCGATAAGTATCTTCATAATATTCTTGCAATCGTTTTGTTGAGGAACTAGCCTTTCTATAATCGGATATATCATTTTTTTTGGTATTAAATACTAGTTTAACAACAAAATAGCCTTAATAAAGTGACATTACAAACTTGTACGTATAATAATGTTGATCATATGTGACACATAATAATCAATAGGTCGTTTAATAACACTAAAAATATGGTATGTCAATTTGTTATATAAGCATATCTATTTTCTTTCAGAAAATTTATTAAAATAAGAAGATAATGTTGGAAGATCTGCGAAAAATCTGTTATAAAACCATTCCCATATTTCCCAGTGTCTTAAAAAAATTACTGCAAATTGATTTGACTGAAAATTTGTCAAAGGCAACTGCATGGACTTACAAAAGAAGAGTCTCCTCATATAGAATAGTTTTTTTTATAATATTCTGTATAACTATGTGTTACATCAAATATTCCAATCAAATATTAATTCAGAAAATTAAATTTTCCAAACAAATTTTAGACTATCATAAGTGGCATAATATCATAAATAGCTTTGACTCAAATAGTAAATGGCTTTATATATAATGCTTTGGTATGTCACCGATTTATTCTTCTTTGATGTGTTATGTTGATAGAACTTTTGATCAGACCAAACTCAAAGTGAGAGTCAGACTCTGCAAACACGGACCTGAGACCGAACACAAGATCAATCGGACCATAACTTTAAAATAAAAAAAATAAAGAATATTTATAACATGTGAAAAATGACCATTTGTGCCTTTACATATGATAAGCCTAACTAAAAACAATATTAAATTCACCTAAATTATCCCTCCTCATGGAAGTTTCGGTGCCCATACCCCCTATTTATGGTGCATGCCTAACCCACCATTACACACTTCCATAACAAACTCCCATTTGAGAAATTATTACTTCACTTTCTTTGCTCTGTTTTTCAATTTGGTAAAATCCCAATTCAAATTCATATTTTATTTTAACTTCAAACTTTCTTCATCATATTATAGTTATATATATACATGTGCTCCATCCCCTGTATGTTATAACAAACATTCTTGTTTTGCAGAAATATATAGCTACAAAAAAAAAAAAAAAGGAGGATTTTTATTTGTTTTTGAAAAAAAGTTTGAAGAAGAAGAAGAAAGATGTGGAGGCTAAAGATTGCAGAAGGTGGTAATGATCCTTATTTGTATAGTACAAACAACTATGTAGGGAGGCAGACATGGGAGTACGACCCGAACGCCGGTACGCCGGAGGAGAGGGCGGAGGTGGAGGAAGCTCGCCGTCAGTTCTGGGACAACCGCCGTGATGTTAAGCCTAGTGGTGATCTCCTCTGGCGTTTGCAGGTCTGTATCTCTGTTTTTAGTTTTTGTTTCATCTTTCCTCTTTTATGCCTTTGAAACATCGTTGAAATCTTTAAAAAAAACAGTTAATTAACAGGTTCGAGACATAATACCGGATATATCTAACAAAAAAAAAAAAAAAAAATCTTCAATGTCACACACACACATATATATATATATATATATATATATATATATATATATAGGGGCGGATTTAAGAAGAGGAGGAGGGTCAAGTCGCCTCCTTAGATCCTAAAACACATTATTATGATATCTTGTATTTTTTTCGCTCTCCCTAAAAATTTACACTCGCCATGTAGACGCACCCTTACCAGGAATTCTTTCGTCTGTCATATATATATATATATATATATATATATATATATAAAATCACGGAAAGGACACACCCAATACAGGAAGGGTGGCTCTGACCCTAGTTTAATGAAAATACTGCCCACTTCTAAATCTACTAACACTTTAGTTTTGTTGACCCCAAGTTTGACTCAAATGACGGTGGCTTAGGAATACTTACGATTTATCACCGGCTTGATTTTATCCTAAAACATCATGTTAAATGAGTCAAGGGTTAGTTTTAAAATTCCTGATTCAGATTATGTGATTACTCTAAAACCGATTTTAAAATAACCGAGACAACGATCCGAATTCCGGGGCTAAAGTAAAAACGCCAATAACTTTTTATGTTCTTGATAAATGAATAGGCACATCAATTTACCTAACCACATGGAGGAAATGGTATTTTTCATGTGGTTATTTCTTTTAAGTTGTTCATTACTTTCACCAAGATTGATCACATGTCATTGCATGAGTAGCTTAAACTATACATTAACTAAACTTGTAATTAAATAATTGATACCAATACATAAAAATAATTATATTTAAGCATCATTTAATTTTTGTATTACCAAATGTAGGAATCAAAGTTGGAAAAACTAAAAGAAACCTTAAAATTTTTTTAAAAAAAAAAAAAACCTTAAATATCAAAATGTAATTTAAGGGAAGTTTTTAGCTTTGACTAAGTTCTTCAATTTGTTTTGTTTGTATGCGTAAGACAAACTATGGTACTGCAAATATTATAGTAAAGTCAGTTAAACCTAAATATAATATAGATTATAATAATCAAATATTGTTTGAATATCCTTGTATGTATCCATTTTAGCAGTACAAGTATATAAAAGACAGCCGATCACAGAACACACATATACACACTTTAATGACTTCATTGACGTGTTAAATAGTATAAAGTTATAAATAGTCAATTTGTCTTCAGGCTGACTAAGTCAATATATTAATTATTGTATAATATAATTCGGATGAATAGAAGAAACATAACAACAAAAAAGCTAAACATAGACAATGAAAAGCATATTTCATGTCAACTGCCAAAATAAAATATTTTATTTGTAAAATTTGAAATGAAGAAATACTTGGATCTGAAAATTAATTTATTCAGATTGTGACAGATGTCAAAGTATGTCCGTAAAATAAAGATTTTGTTAATATATATGTTCTAATTCATCAATATTTTAAATGGATCTGAAGAGTTTAAATATATAAAATACAAATTTATCATTATTTGCAGATTTAGTGCAGCTGTTATAATAAAGTGTTGAATCTCGTTGTAATGAAAAGACTATAATGAAGTGTTGAATATTGTTGTAATTGTAAAAGAAAGACACGCTTTGTTAGTTTGACTTCCGGATATCTTTGGCGACTTCGCCTCAGGATGACGCGTTTTTATTGTCTGTTTGGCGGATATTATTTAATAAAAGTTTTTTTCCTAAAAAAAAATGTAAAGAAAGGACCACTAACGTGTTGTACGTGCGATTTTCTTTTGCTTTTTGATTAAAAAAAAGTAAATATAAATATAAATAATACTATAATAATGTAGAAAAAGGTCCATTTTAGAGGCTTTGAATCAATGGGAAAATCATCTGCGTGTCCAAACATAGAATGGCAATGACCAGGTTTGACAAACAAATTTTCGAAAAATGTAGAAATGGTCCCTATAATAATTATAAAATGACAGGTAGGACCTCGTAAATTCATTTTTTATGAAACTGTTGATTACCACAGAACGTGATGGATGAATTTGTCTCTCTCTGTAATATGAAACACGATTGTAGTACGGTAACAAAACGTTTAAAACATTTCATGTCATATTAATTATGTTACAATAATTGGGATAACTTATTGAATAAATATTCGTAAACAAAATATAGCTGAGTACAATTACTTTTTGTATATTATAGAAAATTGGTGAATTTTATTAAGATTTATCCAAAACGCATGCATCCAAAACTAGGGCTTAGTTTGTTTCGGTTTGATTTTTCACATAATATTAGCCGGTCTTGTTTGAAAAAACAGCACCCAAGCAAGCTGAAACACTTTAAAAACCATTGATTTGATTCGGTTTGATTTCTTGCGAACAATTTAAAGAATATATATAAATACATATGTATGCATTATCCTTATTCTTGTATAAATATATAAGTATATATGCAAATACATATATGTTTATATATATATAAATGTATGTGTTTGCATGCCGTCCCTGAGTTTCTTAAGGTCCTAAGCCAATTTATCATTTTAGGTCATTTTAACACCACATGTTTCATTTCAGGTCGGATCAGATCTGATATTTTTTTTAAGTCCCCGTTGAAATTTCACCCTCACCCCATTGAAATTTCTCACGGGCCTGTTGAATTTTCACCCCTGCTCTGTTGAAAATTTGAACATTGCTTCTATTTCCCCTTTTTTCAACGTGGTAGGAGGAAAATTCAACGGGCCGAGGGAAAATTTGTGATGACTTAAAAAAATGTCGCAGTGTACTGACTGACTTAACACGACATGAAATATGGTGTGTTAAAATGACCTGAAATGATAATTTCTCGAAAACAAACGATTTTAATGGATTCAATACATGTTTAGAATAATAGACTCATTGAACCAATAAAAAATTATGAGCCCTAACATTTATAATTTGGAGAGACTTTTATACAAGAATCAGTCAGAAGAAGGTTAGATCAGTCGACATATATTGAAGTTCTCTCATTTTTACTTTCTTTCACATAATACACTTTTATCGTGTGTGAGAGGTTAGAAATGAATGATTGTAATGTATGTCACTTGGTACAACCTTGCTACAACGGTTGTATTATAAAATTTGTCTATAATTTGTCAGAGGGCTCTATGTCATTGTCTTGTTGGCCTATGCCTAGGGACGGGTCTGTGTGTTTGTATATGTTCATACATAATTATTATTAAATATCCTAAAAATAATTATTATGAAATGCATTGTTGATTATAATATACGCATGCATACTTGTATGTATATCATTGTTTATTTTACATACTTTGTTAATTTACATTATAATTCAATTTTTGCAGTTTTTACGTGAAAAGAATTTCAAACAAACCATACCAGCTGTGAAAGTAGAAGATGGCCAAGAAATTACTCACCAAATGGCCACCGATTCTTTACGCAGAGCCGTCCATTTCTTCTCCGCCTTGCAGGCTTCCGACGGCCATTGGCCGGCCGAAAATGCCGGCCCTTTGTTCTTTCTTCCTCCTCTGGTAATCCTTTGTCCTCAAATTTTTTTTTTTTGCCCTAACTAGTGATATAGTATGTACGTACGTACATAGGTACATACATATGTATATATGTATATGTATGTAGGTGCATGTAGGTACATATATACGTACGTATATATGTATATGTATGTAGGTGCATATGTATGTAATTACATGATGTAACATAACATATTTGATACAATTACTAGTCCCTCCTTAACACTTTGGTCTATAATATATAATTTCTACAGGTGATGTGTCTATACATCACAGGTCATCTCAACTCAGTATTCCCAGCAGAACATAAACGTGAAATACTACGTTACATATATTGTCATCAGGTACATTAATTAACTTGTTTAGAGCTGAATGAAACATGATTAATTTGTTAAACTTCTAAATTAATCTTTTGTGCATGTATTTGACTTGAATTTCGTTATGTAGAATGAAGATGGGGGTTGGGGATTACACATAGAAGGTCACAGCACGATGTTTTGCACTGCATTGAGTTACATTTGCATGAGGCTACTCGGAGAAGGGCCCGATGGTGGGATTAATAACGCGTGTGCTAGAGCACGGAAATGGATTCTTGATCATGGGAGCGTCACTTCGATTCCCTCTTGGGGAAAGACTTGGCTTTCGGTATGATATAATACAATTTACTTACAGCTGTTACATTATAAATTTTTGTATCTTATATGATATGAAATTGATTTAACACGTTTTTTTTAATACGTTGGTTAATTAATTAGATTCTTGGAGTATACGAGTGGTCCGGGACTAATCCGATGCCCCCGGAATTTTGGATTCTTCCTTCTTTTCTTCCTATGTATCCAGGTCAGTTTAGATTTACACATTTTGAACTTTAATTTATTCATATTATTGATTAATATAAACATTTCTATAACTGATAATTCAATTTCATTGTATGCAGCGAAAATGTGGTGCTATTGCAGAATGGTTTACATGCCGATGTCTTATTTATATGGTAAAAGATTAGTGGCCCGATTACGCCCTTAATTCGAGAACTCCGAGACGAGTTACACTCTGTGCCCTATGATCAAGTTGCTTGGAAAAAATACAGACATGTTTGTGCAAAGGTGAAATTCTTTTTATCTTAAACAATAGTAATATGATTTATCAAAATATATTGTTTTATATTAAATCATTTTTAACTTAATTTTGTATTTGATTATGCAGGAAGATCTGTATTACCCTCATCCATTTGTACAAGATTTGATTTGGGATAGTTTATATGTATGCACAGAGCCACTTTTGACTAGATGGCCATTCAACAAATTGAGAGCAAAAGCTCTTGAAGTAACAATGGAACATATTCATTATGAAGATGAAAATAGTCGTTACATAACTATTGGATGTGTTGAAAAGGTACCAAAAACACATTTCTTGTTTTTATTATATGAATTATTTTTATTTTTCTCTACTCGGTTACACTCGCGTTTGTTAAATCCAGGTTTAAAACACTTACGGTAGATAATATTGCAAGACAAGATATATTCACTAAAAACCATATGCACTGTATTTTATACATAAATTTGTAAATATTCTCTATTTAAATTATTTGTTATATAAATTCGATCGCATTTCACGATAAATAGGTGTTATGTATGCTTGCTTGTTGGGTTGAGGATCCAAAAGGGATTACTTCAAGAAACATCTTGCAAGAATCCCGGACTATATATGGGTTGCAGAAGATGGAATGAAAATGCAGGTTAGAGAGAAATACATATATATATATATACACGCACACAATGTTTTTACGTGATATATTCATAAAACGCGATCTAGGTTTTACATTAAGTTGTTGATTTTATAAAATTTAATTTCAAAATTTTGATTGCAGAGTTTTGGTAGTCAAGAATGGGATACAGGTTTTGCCATTCAAGCACTTCTTGCGTGTGATATGACCGAAGAAATCGCAGAAACTCTACGTAAAGGACACGACTTTGTGAAGAAATCCCAGGTTCTTAAATTATAATATAAATAAAAAGAGTGGTCTTACTGGCGCGTCAGGTGTCTTGTGACGGTATCTGCAATGACGGTGATCTTCACGCGTTGATGCATGCGAGATCTAGATGATCATCCAGATCCTGCATGATGAATCAACGTGAAGATCACTCCGTCACAAGACACCATAAGCAAGACACTGACGCGCAGCGATAAAGATTGCTGAAATAAAAAACTGTTTTTTTCCCCAATCATTTGTAAACTTTTAAGTTAAAATTTATGATTTTTATGTTGACATTGTTGTAGGTCAAAGATAACCCTTCTGGTGATTTTAAGAGCATGCACCGCCACATTTCGAAAGGTTCATGGACATTTTCTGATCAAGATCATGGATGGCAGGTCTCTGATTGCACTGCTGAAGGCTTAAAGGTAGATTTCCTATTTCAGAATTCAAAATTCAGAAATCAGATTTTAAAATTCAGATTTCAGTCTTAGTTTTCAGTTCAAGATATATTTTAATTTAATGGTTTTTTACTCACCAATATATCTCTGGTTTCTTGATTTTCAGGTTTGTCTCCATTTTTCTACAATGCCACCGGAGATTGTTGGTGAGAAAATGGAGCCTGAGAAAATCTATGACGCCGTCAACATTTTATTATCGTTACAGGTACTTATAAGTCTAACGAAATAAAAAGACGTTGTGGATGATTATAATGGACTTTTTTTTTAGGGGGAAAATGTTAAAAAGGACAAATTTTCTATCAAAATACATATTTAATCCAGTGACATTCAATTTTATGCCATTAAGGACAAATATTTATATCACTGGACCATTATACCCTTTATTTAAAAAAAAAAAAGATCATGTTTTCTTCCAATTCCCCTTCCGTTGCCTGCAACCCTCTCAGTCTTATCCCAACCGCCTTCCGGTGTCTCTGAGTTGGAATCGCTTGCTTCTCTCCCCATAAGTTCGGTGCCTCCCCAAAATTCGAAGAAATCTCTTCACATTCAATCTATACTCGAAATAAAATGGGGAGAAATGCAAAGAGGGGCGCAACAAAATCGAACACCATCCATTCACCGGAAAAAATTTCAGAAATCCGTTCAGATGCCGGTCCCGTTCAAGAAAATCGATGCCGCCCAGTACCTCGTTCCCAGCAGTTATGGTTGGACCTGATGTTGCTGCCTTGTAGCCGTGGTCGTGGACCCACCGGCGGCGACAAGAGAGGAAGTGGAAGAAGAAGAAGAAGAAGAAGAAGAAGAAGAACAGGACAAACCAACAGCAAGAATGGAAGAACAAAACTAAGTTGATGAACTCAAATTATTGATCTGTAACGATGTAGAAGAATAAGGTGATTTAAATTCGCAAAAAGCTTGAATTTGGTAAGAAAAATGGGGAAAGCGATTGACGAATCGCGTGAATAGGGACAATTCATCGCAATGTTAGAGTTGTTAAAAAAATAAAAACAAGGGTATAATGGTCCAGGGACAACATAATTTGTCCTTAATGACATAAATACAATGTCACTGGACTAAATCCCTAATACTACACCTAAATTGTCCTTTTAAACATTTTCCCCTTTTTTTTATTCCGAGTCTTTAATAAGCTCGATTTTTTTTTCAAATAATGTTCTTAATTTCAATGTGAAATTGCGTTTCAAATGAAATATGACAGAGCAAAAATGGAGGCCTATCAGCATGGGAGCCAGCAGGGTCATCAGAATGGCTAGAGGTATAATTTTTCTTCAATTTATAAAATGCTTAATATATCAAAATATTTAATCAAAATTTCTTGTTATATATATCATTTGACATGCATTTTTTAATTTCAATTTTTTCAACAGCTGTTGAATCCAACTGAATTCTTTGCTGATATTGTGATTGAGCATGAGTAAGATCAATTTTCTCTCTAAATTTTCCTTTTAAAAATCTATAAATGCATCGTAAAATTGAATAACAATTAATATATTTATCTAGGTATGTTGAATGTACTGCATCTTCAATTCATGCTCTCATTTTATTCAAGAAACTCTACCCGGGACACCGTAAGAAAGAAATCGAAACGTCCATTATAAACGCGTCGAAATATCTAGAAGATGTCCAAATGCCAGATGGCTCATGGTATGATTTCATCTTTTTTTTTTTTTAAACTATTTAATTTTTATATAAAATAGTTAACATTGTATTTCATTTTTGAAGGTATGGAAATTGGGGAGTGTGTTTTACATATGGTACATGGTTTGCACTTGGAGGATTAGCAGCATCTGGAAAGACATATGATAATTGTAACGCTGTTCGTAAAGCTGTTAATTTCTTGCTAAATTCACAACGACAAGATGGCGGTTGGGGTGAAAGCTATCTTTCTTGTCCTCAAAAGGTAATATACGTCGTTGAATTACCGTTAAGGACAATATTCTCGAATATAATAAGTTAAAGATGATAACGTTTTTTTGTGTATGATTTTCTTGATCAAACAGATATACGTACCTCTTGAAGGCGAACGTTCAAACTTGGTTCATACTTCTTGGGCTATGATGGGACTAATTCATTCTGGACAGGTCAGAATTTATTATATACATATAATATGTTATGTATTTATATCAAATACATTGTGATTTCCAAATGATTTGTATAATGTAGCTATGAATTCATGTTATAGCTTGAATTATTGATTGTGACAGGCCGAAAGAGATCCTACGCCTCTCCATCGTGCAGCTAAACTTATAATCAACTCTCAGATGGAAGATGGAGATTTTCCCCAACAGGTAACTTTAGAAAGACTTGCAACAGATATTGAAATATATATTCAAAGAAATCAGATCCACGTAAAAACGTCTACTTCAAAATCTTTATTCATATCTATACAATACACTACAGATTCTGCACAAAATACATATTCTCTATATCGTCTGAATTGTGCATGTGAAACTAACATTGGTATGAAATAATTGTTACAGGAAATCACAGGAGTTTTCATGAAGAATTGTATGTTACATTATGCTGCATATCGGAACATATATCCTTTATGGGCTTTAGCAGAATATCGCAAGAGAGTGCCATTGCCATCTTGAAGATTTGAAGATATTATGAAGAGTTGTGCTTTGCAATAACTTAATTGATCCAATTGTTAATTATCAATCCTAATTAAGTTTCCTACTGTGTATTTGTAAATCCAGAACTATGCAATAATTCTTTTTATGATTGTTCAATATTTGTTTTTATAAACATTGTTATCCTTGAAATGATAAGCAATTGTACCCATTCAAGCTTGCAATTTAGAAAATGTATCAATAAATATTGTGATGTAAAACCATTTACTAGTTATTTCCTTTATAATAAATTGTTATTGAATTGAATAAAGTCTTACCATTGTTCATATTTAGATTAATTTGTTTACAATTATCTTCTAACACCTGTTAATATTCTTTCAAGTGGCATAGGGAACAAAACTTTGTGATGAGATAACAATGTTCCTTTTTTTCTCTTTATTCTAAATTTGATACTACAAGAATCTTTATAGTGCACCAATAAACACATATTCACATTCTATTTAAGCACCACAAGTGTTACACTACAAGAACACAAAGTGAGGGGGGGAAAAAAAACACATTTACAAATTAATGGCACAACAAGGACTTCTCTCAAGAGAACTAGAGACACTAACACATGTTCTTCGATTAGTCGAAGCCTTTCGCGCGTTCGACGCGAACAACGATGGCTTAATCAACACCGCAGAACTTGGTGGAATCATGGGCTCACTTGGGTACAAACCAAGTGATCAAGAAATCAAGGCAATGATGCAAAATGGAGACAAGAACAATGATGGGATGCTAAGTATTGAGGAGTTCTTGGACTTGAATACAAAAGATTTGGAACTTGGGGATCAAGCAAGTTATATTGGAAGATCCCTTTTGGGAGTTTGTGATTTTGAAGGGAAAGAGATTGTGAATGAAGAGGAGTTCTATGAGGTTTTGGAGAATATGGGGGTTGATTTGCCATTTGGAGATTGTGAAAAGTTGATTGAATCATTGGATTTTGATGGTGATGGAGAATTGAGTGTTGAAGACATTAAGCTTGTATTTAATTCTCTCCTTTAGCTTTGAATCCATGGCCAATAATTAGCTTGTCACTAAATCACTCAGTGTTAAAACAAAATTTTGTTTCTAATATATATGTATGTATTGGCCACATTGATACGTGTAACGTGTAAGATGAAAAAGATCCGGATCGCAGTGGAGCACTGCCCCCCTCGTTATATAGCACAATCGTTTTAAAAATTACTAGATGAAAATTGACTCATTTACTATTCTAAATAACTCAAATCTATTTGTGAGCGATTATCGCCTTAAAATTCATTTAATTTCTATGAAATATGGCTTGCTCGAACTTGACTGGATTCAAGTTAAATAATTATGATCGTATAAAACATTCAATCTTGTATACTTAATCAGTTAACTAATTATGAAATCCTGCTCATTAAGTACTCGATATAACTTAACTCAGTTAGTTATTCGAGTAGTTCGACTTAAACCGGAACTCAAAAAAAATCGAATCAAATCAAATTTCTTTATGAATTAAATACAAGTAAAAACTCTCGAAAAGCTCGGTTCACTCACACACTGGTCACTAGTCGTCGTCTTGTTTTCTCTCACCACTTTATCCATCTTCAACCACAAAAATCGAAAAATCAAAGAGCAAAACAGCAGAGAATTGGAGAAAAACCATGGCGCAGGCTCTAGCAACACCAGTACTTCCGTCAATCTCCCTTATTTGCAGCACCAATTCCTCAAAACCGGCCATTGCTTCCTTTTCTTTTCCGACCTTTTCACCTTCTCTTAAGGTAATTTCAATCTGCATTTGTTTTTTCTTTCGGTTTTTTCCCAATTAATCATAATTTTTCATTCATTTTCGCCTTTTCGTTTTGTTTAGTTCAGTTTCTGATTAATTGAATGCTGCTTTAGTATGTTTATTGGTGCGTTCTTTACTGATTTTTGCATAGGACACCGCATTCTTGGGTTAAACACCACAAAATTACGTTTAGCACCACAAATGTTAAAGAATATCTAGTTAGAATGGTTCACTGTCACTATCACTATCACAGTATCACTAGAGGGTCGTTATGTAGGAAAATTAACACACAAATGAACTCCAAAGCATGTAAAGACGTCGTCTTTTAAGAGATGTTTCGTCCCAGACAAAGGGAAGCTATCGAAAATCTCTTTCAGTATACAATGGAAGGTGTTTGATTCAATTGGTTACTCGTTTAATCAACAAGAGACACTCGGATATTATGAACTGTTACCCTGGGAATTGTTTACATCAGTGAAGTTACCCTGATAAATGATAATCACTTAAATATGTTATGGCTTATAGTCCTTTTGTTGTGCCCCATGTGGTAATTGTCGTGCGTGAAGCATTTTCGTGGTGTCAGTAGAATCTTCTTTCATTTAAGTTGATTTCTGTTAAGGTTGGTGGATTATCAATAAGATGTGCTCGTGTTGGAGGAGTGGAAATCCCTAACAACAAACGGGTGGAGTACTCGTTGCAGTATATTCATGGGATTGGACGGACAAGAGCTAGGCAGATACTTGGTGACCTGACAATGGAGAACAAAATCACAAAGGATTTGTCGGAGGAAGAGCTCACAACTCTTCGTGACGAAGTGTCTAAGTACATGATTGAAGGCGATCTTGTAAGTGTTTCTGCGAGTAATTTCAATCTTGTCGTGTCCACTTTGTTTTTTTCCGGTTATTTTGGTAATATGATTTGCATTTGTATGCTCTGTGATGATGCTGTAGTTTTAGTGTTTTGGATGAGCATGAGCTTTCTCCATTAATAGCTTTAAACAAAGACTAATGCTACCGACACAACCACTCAGCCATAATGAGTGACACAATCTGGTTTTACACCTTTGATCATCATATAGGACCCATTAATCATGATGTAGGTCCATGTTGATCAACGATTGACAGAATCAGGTCGTGTCGCTCGTTGTGGCTGAATGGTTATGTCAATAGCATTACTCACAAGGACTAATGTGTCGATCAACAGCTTAAAGCATTTAAAAAATGCAGAGGATGATGGATTGTAGGACTCATATTTGCTCTATGTTTATATTGTAAATGTGTGAGTTTTGGATAAATGATGAGCTGTTATATATATCAATGGTTGGGAATGGATTTTTTTTGGGTATAATTAGACCTTTTCCCCTCTGCCTTTTCAACAAACTTGTGCTTTCTTGGATGCAATTTCTTTAACGTTATAGCTATCAAGAACTTAAGAAATTGCCAGTTTTATCAAACTTTATTTTGATTTGATTTTAGTTCAGTTTTATCAAACTGATTTTAGTTCTTAGGAGAAACAAGGAGAATTCTTCAAGGTTGAATGGGATAAAGTCTATTTATCCTCCTAGCAATTTCCCCCTGTTTCCGTTTCCGTCCAAAGTGCAAACATCATTCCATCTCTTTGTCAGTCGAGTTACTGCTACATCTTTAGCATATGATGAACTTGAACTTGTTTGTCTTTCCTGTTTTCATGCCTAGGCCTTTTTCTAAAGCGCGAATACCAATCTCTTTTTTACTTGATATCTTGCTATGCTTCATTGCTTCTGCAATGACATGTCGTCTCTCTCTTCCTTCGTTATTCTCCAATTTTGGTTTACATTTTATGCCTTTCAGTTATACTCTTCTTGCTCCCTTCTGAGCCATTTTAGACCATTTCAACCCTCTAATGTGTGTAAACTATGTCAAGTAAGGACCAAATTAACTCAAATTACATTTGTATGTTTGTCGCCTAAAGCAAATGCAAGCAAAATTAGTATGTTTGTCACCTAAAATATATGTTCATTACCAAGAATCTATCTTTGCATGCACGAGTCTTCTTACCGTGTCCTTATCAGTTTAAAATCATGAAACTGGACAACGGGGTGAAATCAAATGAGCCTCTTTTGCCATTTTAGCAACAGCTACGATATAGTTCATTATTTATGGATGAACCTTGGCCTTCCAATGGTGTGAAAAGTCTGAAACACTGACTTTTGTGAGTTTGTTGGTGGTGTATTTGTAGAGGAGGTTCAATGGACTTGCAATTAGAAGGTTGCAGGAGATAAACTGCTATCGAGGTAAACGTCATAAAATGGGTCTGCCATGTCGAGGACAACGAACCAAGAACAACTGCCGTACGCTAAAGGGCAAGAGGGTAGCCATTGCTGGAAAGAAAAAAGCTCCCCGTTGATTTATCTCTCTGTTTAATGTATTAATCAAAACATTTTGCTTGTAGGATTTTTTTTTTTTTTAAATTTAATTTTATTTTATTTTTGTGCTTTATGCATTTGCATTCAAGTTGTTTTTTAATGGCTATTTTGGACATTTCAATGTTCTTTTGTTAAGGCCCCTTTCCATTCAGTATCTTTACACCTCAAAGCTGTTGGTTTTATTTTTTGGGGTTTCTATTGGCAGTAAAGTTTTATTTTGGGTACCATATTATTCTGATTACTTTGGACACCACATGTACAAGAAAATTCATTGACACTGACGTTGTCTATTATCGTTCCTTATAGGTGATGTTTTTATAAGGGTAGAATCGTCAATGTCATTGACGTTCTTAACGGTAGAAACGCTAATATCAGTGACGTTTATTTTAGAGAAAAATACCCGTGATGCTCAAGATACGCATGATTGTTCGATGTCTCTTCCTTTTTCTTTTTTTTTTTAATTTTTTTTTAAGTCTTTGAGGTTATGTTTCTACAAGAATTAATTTGTATGACTTCATTACTTAATTCAATTCATTGTTTTTTTACCATATTATTTCATTCAGAGTTCTGAAATGGCAACAATATTTTAAAATTGTTGATGACTCCTTTTTAAAAAGAGCAATGAACATCTTGCGAGAAGTATTTTATTTTAGGATTTTAGCAAAAATGGAATTTAATTGTTTTTTGGTTGAAAACCGGATATTTTATTAGAAAAGATTAACTGTACAGAAAATACATCTTAGTAGAGCTTCTAAAAGATTATCAGAGTAAAAAAATGAGAAAAACTACACGTGTTGCAACCAAGCTACTTTAAGTTCACGTGCTTTACGGATCGCATCCGAAATGAAAACCGTCTTCGGGGGATGCGGAAGACTATTATCGTGTATGAACTGATTCCGGCAATACCATATACTCTGAATAAGCTCGCGGTAGAGAAACTTCCAGAATTCTATGTTGTCGTGCTTGTACATATTTACGTTCAAGCATCTCAAGAGCCAAGTAGAAGTATCCGTCGCAGAGATGAAGTGAGACCAATGGTGATTATGAACCATGTCTTTCCACATTTGGTTGATCCAGCCACAGTCCCGAAAAGTGTGTAGGGACGTTTCCAAAGAGTTTCCACACAGGGCGCACGTTCCATCTTGTAAAATGTTACGTGAGGCCAGCAGAGCTGCAGTTGGTAAAGAATTATGTTGAATCTGCCATAAGAGGAGGTTGCCTCGTAGAGGTCTTTTGATGGCCCAGATTTGTCTCCAAGGATTGTCCGAGGTTGCTGGGAGAGGTGGAAGTTGTTGAAGAGCAAAGTACGCCGACTTGACAGAGAATTTGCTTGTAGTTGTTGGGAGCCATAAAGGATTTCCTTGGTCATCCTCACCAATCGCATTTCGTAATTGATTTACAGTACTACATATGTTCCTCCAGATGAACGAGCTGGTGGGTTTAGGCGCGTCAAAAGGTGATCCATATTTTTGCCGTAGAAGCTGAACCAACAATTTGTCTTGATCGGTCAGGACTTGCCACACTAATTTTGCGAGGAGAGCATTGTTCATGCCTTGAGCCGAGCGAATTCCCAATCCCCCATGGAGTTTAGGCCGATATATATCTTTCCACGAGACAAAGTGGTGGCCCCTCTTGTCTTCGTCATGCCCCCAGAAAAAAGCACGTGCCAATTTGTCAATTTCATTTGTTACAGAGACCGGTAGTCGCACAGATTGCATATGATAGTATGGTGTTGTGGTGAGGACCGTTTGTGTTAAAATCACACGTCCCGCTTTTGAGAGGGTAGAAGCTTTCCAAGGCTGGAGCTTGGATCGTATCCTGTCAATGACTCCCTGAAAATCTTCTTTTTTGACCCGGCCATGGTGTAAAGGGATTCCAAGGTACTTCTCAAGATGAGTGGTGTGAGTCATGTGGAGTTCTTCTGCAATATGGCTGATGGTTTGTGGGTCCGTGTTTGGGGACGTGGTAAACTTTGATTTTGCCGTATTTACTTTCTGGCCTGAAATGTCGCAAAAATAGGCTAAGATGCAACCGATCTCTCGAGCTTGGTTAACTGTAGCTTCAGCGAAGAGTATGAGGTCATCGGCGAAGAAGAGGTGAGAAATTTTTGGCCCTCCACGGGGACAGCAATAGGTTTCCATCTTCATGTATTCACTGATTTATTAATAAGACAGCTCAACACCTGCATAACAAGTACAAAAAGGTATGGGGCAAGAGGGTCGCCCTGTTTTAAACCTCTACGAGGCCGAAAGCCTTGTGGTGGGCAGCCATTCCATAAAATTTCCAAGGAAGTGCTAGAGAGCGAAAACATGATAAGCTGAATAATATCTTCCGCAAAGCCAATTGTAGTTAGTAGATTGCGATGGAAGGACCAACTAACTCTGTCATAGGCCTTCCCAAGATCGACTTTTATAATCATAGTACCTTTGCTCCCAGTTTTTCTCCTCATAGTGTGTATAGCCTCCTGAGTTGCAATAATATTATCTGCAGTCTGTCTACCAGGTATAAAGGCATTCTGACTACAAAAGCATTTATTAACGAAAGCAATTTTACAACAAAAACTAGCCATAGCTAGACTAAAACGCAGCCTAGCGCCGCACCTACAACACAAAACTATACTATAACACAACGAAGCCGAGTAATAGATTGGGAAGAGAGTGCTGAACAAAAGAGAAAAATTCTCGAGAAAGAAGTTCAGAACACATAATCCTCTAAAGCAATCTATTACCCACCACATCACAACTAAAACAAAGTACTACATCAAAAGAAAAATAAAATAAATAAACTAGAACAACTTAAAAAAACTAAGAAAAATAAAGTCTTTCTCCCAGAGTATCATCGCCGGAAAAAGTGTCAGACCACCCACGCACCGCTGCAAGCCACCGCCAAATCAGAAAGAGCCCACAAGCCTGGCTTTCCTTCCCGACCCGAAAAGCAACTGACGGAAAGAAACGCGGGCCAGACAGACATAGCGACTTAAACCGCCGGTGATACCGAGCTAAAACGGACGATCTCTCCAGATCCAAACAAGACAGCCACAGATCTAACCACCACCATCACGAGCAAGCTAAGCTTGTGGAGAAAGGACAGTAGGAGGTTAAGCTTCTTGATGGGTTGAAGCAAAACGCCATTCAACCCCAAAAACGGAAGAAAGAAGCTGACCGGAGCAGAGCCAACGCCGGAATTTAATTGTTAGTTTGTTATATTCTGAATATAAAAAGTTAGTTGTTAACTTTTTATGCACATATATATATATATATATATATATATATATATATATATATACACACACTAGTGGCAGCTTACCGTGCGTTGCACGGTTTTTGCCTGCCCTCGAATGTAGTTGTTACGTGGAAGATGATTAGATGGTGTATATTATATGCTTAGTTAGAGTGAAGGCTGAGCGAACATTGCAGAGTAGAATGCATTGATGGTTATACGAGACATTGTTTTAATTCTAGCATTCAAAATAACTTTGGATACTTAAAAGAAGTAGTGGTATATAAGGAGAATCAATATGCATTATAGATGCATATATGCATCACTTGTGTGACGCCCCGATTCCGAAAGGATACAATTGTATCCTAATTAATCGACTTTATCGAGAAAGATTACTTTTTTTAGGACAAGCAGTTGATAGCGAGATCTCAAATCAACTTATTGGTCTTATGATATATCTCATTATTGAAGATGATAACAAGGATCTTTATTTGTTTATAAACTCTCCCGGCGGGTGGGTAATACCCGGAGTAGCTATTTATGATACTATGCAATTTGTGCGACCAGATGTTGTGCCCTGTCCTTATCCGGAAATGAACGCCCGACACGTATATAATTTAAAACTTAATTCAATTATATACGCAAGCCTCACGTAATCAACATCAGAGTTAAAGCGGAACAAGAAAAGACACGGAAAACTTATATGACATACGAAGTTGAATAGTGTTAGTAATACCATCCGCAACGAAAGCGATTTAAGGATCTAGAAAAATACACGTAATAAAATAACTAGATCTACATCTACAAGGGGGTTGTAGAACATACCTCTTGGATCTCAAAATCCAAGTTGAAGAACCGCGATAGAAAGAATAAACAAAGGTGTGAAGAGCACCACGATCTTCCGTACGTGTGATCCAAGCAACTCCCAGTGGAAGGAAATTCTCGTCTCGAATCCTTCCGATATGCTACCCGGAAAAACCTCCAAGATTTTTCCCTCACCCCTTGGCCGAAAATTATCTCTCTCTAATTTGCAAGAGTGAGTCGAAATTTTATGTGTGTTGTAAGGCTTGTGAGAACTCTCTTTATATTGGAGAGTAAACCTTATCCTCCAAGGATTTTTATTTTGCAAATAAATAATCCAATAAATAAAAGATAATTCCATAATATTCTAGAACAAATCTAGAATAATATTTATCTTTATTTCTTACCATAAATATTTATCCAATAAATATTTTGTCTTGACATGTTTTATTAAATCACAAGAAAACTAATTCCTTGTTCATTAAAACATGTTAAGTGAAATTTATCACTTGTGACCTAGTCACAATATATTTCGCCATATACACATATTTCCAAAGCAAGATTATGAAAAATGTCTTTTCACATATTTAATTATTTAGCCCAACTAATTTAATAGTCCACTAAACAATTAATTCACATATCTTTTACTAAAGTCAAACAAGAACTAAATTAATATTATTAGGATTCGACGTCCGAGAATAGCTATGCTATATTGGAGCAGCACGTCGGGGACCATGGACTAATAATCAGTGGCTCCGATAAATCAAATAAATAATTATCTTACGATCGAATAATTATATTCGATAAATCAATCACATGAATATGCCACCATAATCCCGTGACTGCACTCCTCCGATTATGAGATTATATTTATCTCTTCACGAGAATGATAATAAGCGTCCATTGATATAATCATTACATATGGATCAATCCTCCATAGATTGTTCATTCTAAATCGGGAAGTTACCGTTAACCTTTTTTAGAACCTCTTATCCTTATTTACCATTAACCCCCTAGTGATCAATTAATTCATACAACTCACTGGTAGCTAATCAGTGTAATATGAACTCGCGATCGATCGCTTTCTAGGATTAACAAATAAAGGCCTCGTTTCATCTACTTCCATAAATGGAAGGAATGGATTCCATATCCGTGATAACACGGACTACTCACTCAATCCAAAGATACAATGCCAAGATGGGGTAATTCGGATCACAGACTCGGTGTAATCCTTAACCGCCAAGTCAAACCTCATATGCGATTCAAGCGGTTGGATCGTGATCACCTCGAGATTAAGATATATCCATAAATATGATCATCCATTGATTCGATAAGACTTATCGATTACGGAATTATATCGGGAACTCTAATCAAATCGGTCCAAATACTATATGATATATCTATCATATATAAATGCCCCACTAGGTTCTCTTAACCGAAAGTCCGGATAAGACAATCACACCTATTGTGTTATGGGTGCATTAATAGCACGTTAAAGGAGAGACCCGATACTCTCGATTAACTTCACTACGGGCTAATTGTATTTTAAGTACATCTTCACTAACTCAATCCTCTCGTGTATATCCCATACAATCGAGTTAAGTGATTACATAAACGATATACTTTAGGGCTTTCAGAAGTGTAAATACTATTGTCACATCGGTGAATATGAGAATAATAAATATGAATAATAATATCATTTCATTTATTAAATAAAACAATTACAAAAATTGTCTTTCGGGCATTACACCTAACAAATAGAACATTAAACATCGCCAACTATTCATCTTACACATCACAACGTTTCAAAGCAAGCTAAACTGTACCAAACTAGCATATTACAACCAAAGGAAACCATAAGTTTATACAAGCAGTCTGAGTAAAAGATATAATATCATATATCGTCACCCAAAATGGAAATAGGTAAACTAGTAAAAAGAGCTTCAAAAGCCATCAAGAGCTCACTCCTCAAAGTACACGTCTTCCTCGCATCCTGCATCATCTTCTCAGGGTGGGAAACAACATAATAAAGGATGGGTGAGTACATAAGCACTCAGTTAAGGGTAGAAGCACCGAATCTAAAACAAGAATTGATGCAATAGCTATTATTACTATCACATATGTATAAAAGCTCACTCTCCTCTACTAGTCTTACTAGTAAAACTCAATCAATCAAGGGATCTGTTACACACAAGGTCTAAGGACGTTTTGCATGGTGAGAATGCACCACGACATATCCTTAGCTCCTCATATGGCATGGCTACTACCCATGTGGGAGACTATCCAGTCCATGCATCGGCTACCTTTGTGGAGGGGTAATATTCCCAAGCTGCGAAACAGAAACGTGTCTTACCAAAGACCAAGGTGTTTTATTTTTTAGACTCTCAATTATGTTCAGGCGTAGTAAAGCTAACCACCTAAGTACATTCCACTTAAAGGGTTTCTTAGGGACTTCTAGTCCTAGGCCATTCTATATCATTGCTTAGCACATTGCACAGAAGACGTAGGTTACTAAACACCACATCCCGCAAAGTCAAGTGTTGTGTTCCGATGCTCCCGTACTTATCCCGTGGAGGAGGTCGGCACAGTGCGGAGCCAAAGCCACCAGAACCCATACACCTTACTTTACCACATAACATATAAGGCTTTATACTAAAACATACTGGAATACGATGAAAACATATTTAATGATTGCGGTTGAACACCCTTTTACCTCAAATCCTTGAAGAAAAGCGTCTGTTGGTCCCTTGAAAATGCTTTGGTTAAGTTTAGAGGGGGGTGAATAAACTTAACACTTAAAAACTTTTCGGAGTTTTTCAAACTCAGCAAGATCAGTAGCCTGCTGACTTTCAGTAGTCTCAGACTAATAAGATTACTAAGTTTGTTGCAGCGGATTATATTAATATTAAGCCTTTATACTTGTTGTTAAGATATGATACCAAGCATTAGATACTCAGTAGTGTGTGTGTGTGTGATTCAGTTGCTAGTTTCAGTAGGTTGATATGCTGATATACTAAAATGCAGGAAGTAAATGCAGTAAAGTAAAGTAGGCAAGTTTTTATAGTGGTTTCAGGTGGTGTAATTCTGTACGTCCACTCTTCTCCTGTGATGTTGGAGGTAATTCACTAGAGATTCTTGAGGTAGCTGTTACAAAAATCCCTAAACCGTTTGTCCTTCACCAATGACTATGACTTCACAAACTGAAAACTAGAAACAGGTAGGATTGCTGCTTCAAAGTCTTCCACTGGTCCTTGAAGGGTATGATTGTCTCTTCACCAGCTTCACCATAAACAACAGTCCTTGACACCCAAAAGATGCTTCACTGTCTTCAGCAAACTTCTTGTAAAAGAAGGTTCGAAACAAGTAAGTGATTCAGCTTTCAGCAACTTGATCAGGATGAAATGATCAGCAGCTTGTGGTCTTCAAGTGTATATACTTGATGTAACTTGATAGCAGGTTACACTTGAAGAAATTTCTTGATCAGTAAGTTTAAGCTCAGTATGTCAGCAGGGTGTTTTCTTGATTAAAACTTGATAGCTTCGTATGGATTATGTGTTGTTCATCAATTCATACCCCTTTTTCATCATCTTCAAACTGAGTCAGGAGTCCTCTATTTATAGGTAGGAATCATGTGACTTGTGTTTGAAATTCAAATAGCCGTTTCAGACTTGTCTCCATCTTGACTTGCTTTTTCTGAATGTTCATAAAGTATCGACAATCGCCAGGTATCTTTTATCGGTTCTAGATCGCCCACCCCTTTGACTTATGTCCATTGGATAATCCTCTGGATCTTCCCAACGTTCCTTTTATCTTGTCCATTGATTTGTTGACAAAATCAAGGCTTGAAATCCATCATTATCCAATTAATCTTCCAATGTAACCTTTGATTAAAACGAGATTTATACTCAGCAGATTTTTAACTTATTTTAGTCTGCTGATGTACATATCTGTCAGCTGGCTTAAGTCTGCTGTGTTTTAATAACACTTCAACTGACTGCTTTTACATCTAACTTTTTATTGTGAAGTTAGAGTACACCATATTGATCATAACCAAGTTCCAATCATCATTTAACATATGGAACTTAGACCTTGTACATAAGGTGTATGTAATCAGTTTAGGTTATCACAGACTTCCCTAAATTCTGATTCCATATCCTTGACTTTAAATACTAAGTTTGATCCCTTAGCCTTCAATAACTGAGTTTGAACCCCCAGCCTTCAACCATCAGCAAGTTTCTAGACACTCTACTGACCTAGATACCCTACTGACCTAGACAAGTCTGCTGATAAAGTCAACTGACCATTTTACAATGCTTGTTTGATCAAACTTATACAAAGATCAAACTCTAATAAACCTATACATATAATCTAGACATCTTTTTCCCTTTGCTCTATAACATCTACTCTGACACTCATCATTAAAACTTAAAATATGTCCAACAACGTCGCTGTGAATCTCGTAGTGTGTTTGATAGTGATATTATACTTAATATTCGTTGTCTTTCTACAAGACCTCCGGTGTATATCAAATATTTTCCAGAATTATAACATAGTTTTTATTATAAAATATAAGTAATACATGCATGATATATAATATCCATTCATACGCATGGTTGAAGCCTTTTATATATGGGCAAGGTCTCATACCCTAGTGGTTGTCACTAAGGTCTATCCGGGCTATCGAGTGAGATGACCCGGGTTCGATCCCCCTCCCAAGTAGATTAAAAAAAGCTTTCGTTCAAGTGGCAAAAAAAAAAAAAAAAAAAAAAAAAAAAAAAAAGGCTTTTATATATAGCCGTTTACTTGGTGAATCACTATACTCATGGCTGAAGCTAAACCAAAACAAAGTATTAAGCTGCCACCAAAGCAACAAACGTGTATAATACTTTATAGTCTTGTCTTGGTGGCAAGATGGAATTGGCCACAATGTACTAACGTGGATGCACATTATATTTTACATGTTTTTCCTTTATTTATTTATTTATTTCCATAATTATCCACATCAATATTTACACATATATATCCATATTAAAAACATATACTATATAATATATATATATATATATATATATATATATATATATATATATATATATATATATATATATATAAAACCAAATGGGATATGTATGCAAACGTATAAACATAAGCCCACGTATTTGTGTATATATATCTACAACTTAACATAATTACCTAATATATATACATACACGTATAATAACACATATAAATCCATAGTAATATATATGTAAACTTGTAAAATAAGAACACGTTTATTATCTATAACTTATCACATTTACGAAATATCTATGTGTGATTGATCCGTAAGTCCGATGGGTAGATCCATAAGAAATGATGAAAGTGAATGTCGTAAGTTTAAAGTGGGAAGATACCAGTAACATTAAATACACCCGTAAAATCCACGAAATGACATATTTTCCCTTTTGTGAAATTTCGGGGTATCACATCCTTCATCCCTTAAAAAAAGTTTCGTCCTCGAAACTAATACATACCTGGTAGGTCAAGGAATTCGGCAAACTCTGAAGTCGTGTCGCTCTCAACCTCCCACGTAGCCTCGGCGGGTGTATGGTTGCTCCACTGAACCAACACCAAAGGGATCTTTTGGTTCTTAACCATCTTCACTTTCCTTTCAAGTATTCGGATCGGTCTCTCTTTATATAACATATTTTTCTTGATCAACTCCGGATCCACATTAGCTCCCACATCTAACTTACTCAAACACATTTTCAGCATTGAAATGTGGAAGACATTATGAACTCTTAATTGGGATTCTGGTAACAGCAACCGATAAGCTAAGGGTCCAACCCTTTCCACAATCTCAAAAGGACCAACATAACGAGGGCTAAACTTTCCTTTTTGCCCGAACCTTCTTACTCATTTCATTGGCGATGCTCTCAGATACTCTATCGCCAACTTCAAATTCAAAAGGTCGCCTCCTCACATCGGCCCAACTTTTCATCTCATCTCCGAGCTACCTTCATATTCCGTCGAACCAAAGCAAATTTTTCTTTCACTTGTTGTACTAACTCTGGCCCTGTAATATGTTTCTCACCAATCTCATCCCAATATAGAGGAGTCCTACACTTCCTCCCATATAAGGCTTCGAATGGTGGCATCCCAATGCTTGCATGATAACTTATAGGAAAACTCAGCAACCGATAAGTAGTTCTCCCATGAACCACCTACCTCTAGAACACAAACCCTTAACATGTCCTCGAGGGTCTGAATGGTCCTCTCAGACTGTCCATCAGTCTGTGGGTGAAAGGATATGCTCATATCCAATTTAGTGCCAAAAGCTATATGTAAGCTCTTCCAAAATCTACTTACAAATCTGCTATCTCGATCCGAAACTATCGATACTTCCAAGTATAAAGTCATCAACTGTATCAGGGACATATTCTCCTTAACCGGTAGGAAATGAGTTGATTAGTCAACCGATCAACAATGACCCATATCTTATCAAAACCATGTTTAGTACGTGGTATTCCACTCACAAAGTCCATTGTGATTTTCTCCCACTTCCATTCTGGAATCTCCAAGGGTTTAAGCAAACCACCCGGTTTTCTATGCCCGGCCTTAACTTTCTGGCAGATGTCACATCTAACCACAAACTCTGCGATCTCCAATTTCATAGAGGGCAACCAATAGTATTGTTTTAGCTCTTTATACATCTTGTTTGCCCTCGGATGAACTGAAAAGGCTATTTTATGGGCTTCTTCCATCACTGTCTTCCTTAGATCCCCACATTTGGTACACTTAAGCGGTTCATAAACCATAGGTTACCGTCTTGATCCAACTCATAGCCACTGGCTGGCTTAATCCTTGCCACTCTCTTAAAATCAAACATTACTGGATCTTCATCTTGTTTCTCACAAATCTGGTCTCGTAACTCTGATCTTGCTATTAATGGAGATACATAACTTATATTTTCATGTTGGCCCAAATCTGGCAGGTCCAACATTCTTATCCGCTCGGTCACTTCTGGCATACCGATCAAAGCATTCATTGCCCTTCGGCTAAGAGCATCTGCAACCACATTGGCCTTGCCAGGGTGATACTGAATTTCTAAGTCATAGTCCTTCACAAACTCAAGCCATCTCCTTTGTCTCATATTCAATTGCTGCTGTGTGAAAAAGTACTTAAGACTGTGATGATCCATGAAAATACGAGCCTTGACACCATAAAGGTAGTGTCTCCAAATCTTCAAAGCAAACACCACTGCATCTAGCTCCAAGTCGTGTGTCGGGTAGTTCCTTTCATGCAGCTTCAACTGTCATGAGGCATACAATATTACCTTTCCATTCTGTGTTAGTACACAGCCTAATCCATGTCCTGAAGCATCTGTATACACATTATAATTATCAAATACTTCTGGTAATTCTAGCACTGGGGTTGTAGTCAATCTCTCCTTTAGCGTCTCGAACGCCTTCTCGCACTCGTCGCTCCACTCATATTTTACGTTCGTTTGAGTGAGTCGAGTGAAAGGGGATGCAATCTTCGAAAAGTCTTTAACAAATCTCATGTAGTAGCCTGCCAAACCCAGAAAGCTTCGAATTTCTGACACTATTGTCGGTATTGGCCTCTTCGTAACTATCTCAATCTTTGCGGGATCAACCTTTATTCCTTCTCCTGAGATTACATGACCCAAGAAACTTACTTGGTTAAGCCAAAACTCACACTTGCTGAACCGAATGGAACATAGTTTTTCAATGTTAACTTTTAGAGCATATTTTCAGGGATGTTATTTTTTTCTAGCATATTTTTCCAAGTTTCCCGTAAATTTATAGTTCATTTTGTTCTTTTATCATTTCACCTTTCCAATACAAAAATACACACGTAAAGTTAAGATAATAGAAACTAGGTATCTAAAGTAAATTTTCTATGACAAGTTAAAAGTCGATGAAAATTAATCCAAGATCATCCCGTAAATTACTTATCATTTTATTATTTATAAAGTAGGGGTGTATATGCTAAAAGAGTCTGTATCACATCGTGATGTCGATTCGTTTCCGCCCCAAATGAGATGGGGAATTTTGAACCCCCTCTTTATACTTTTTGGCCCTTCATCTTTCGGAATCGAAACCTGGCCCGGCTCGCATCGTTCCAATAACCGGCGGGGAGCACGTTAGTATACGATCGCGTGCAGTAACTTGGAGTCCTATTAGACCTAAGGCCAACTTCAATTCACCAAAAAATCTAGATCGGCTAATGATAACGCTCTAAATAGTACCATAAAATTATACCGATATTTACCCCGAATTATGCTCAAGAGAGGATAGATAGGCTCGTTATCATATGGACTATGTGTTAAATGCTATGTGCATGTTTCTAAGATCGTAATTCTGCATCTATGTTATTTTCCCGAGGATTTGGTACTGTTTTGTCTCGTTTTATGTGTTTTATAGGGTAAACCGAATTTGGAGCATTGGAGAACGGATCTGGATCAAAAAGAATATGTTGGGTCAAGCAATTAAAGTCCAAGAAGGAGTCTGCTGAAGAAAAGGAAGAAAAGTTAGCCCGGTTTACCGAGGGCTAGGGCCGGTAAACCGAGGGCCTTGTGGAACACGAAATCGATTCTGCCGCATTATCTAGGTCGGTTAGGATTTCTGAGAGTCATATATAAGTCGGTCAATTTATCTATATAAGGCTGCACCAACTAATTATTACATAGTTCTTAAGAAGTTTTGCATATTACAATATACAATTCAATGAAATAAAAGTATTACAAGCTTTTGAGGAGATATTTCTGGTTTTCTCCATTTCTCTACCATCTCTAGCTTGAATAGATCGAGCTAGATCTCCAATGTTGAAGGTACGAAGCTTTGAACTTTTCTTTTTGTCTTTAATATGATAGATCTGTTCGTATTTATGTGTTTTAGTTAATCTGCATGTTTAACAACCCCATAATTTACTTAGATTAATCATAATTGAGCAATGTAGATCCGGAATTAAGAAAAGACGACCCCGGTAAACCGGTGTTCTATACCGGTTTACCGAGGCAATAATTAGAAAACTTAATCTGGAGGATTCACTACAGCTACGTTGATCGACATGTTTAATTAACAGTAGGTTAGATCTGGTCAATCTGCTTATTGTCATCGTAAAACTAGCATGAAATACGAATAGTGAAGTGTTAGTTTGGACATAGTCTAGATGGACCCTAGGAACGTGTTGATTAGTGTCGACAGCTGTCTAGGCGGGTTAGCGGTAAGAGTTAGCGCTCGATATGCGTACGTATGGGCTATTACGGACCAATTAAAGAGGGTCGCTTGAGTATAGATTGTCTACTACCATGGTCGGAGTAGATAGGGTTAGGAGTTGCACCCGTAGCTTTAAAAACTAAATTAAAAGCTCGCTCGATTAATTTAAGGAAATTATGTGGGGAAGTAAACATAAAGATTAACTAATCCAAGTTAGTAGAACGGTATGGAATGAATTTATTCCATTACTTTATTACATTTCATTCATATTACTTTATTACATTCCATCCATTCTTGCGTAACAAGCATGCCATTATTGTTAAAATTGATTCATCAAACAATAATACAATGTAATACTACCTCCGTCCTATAAAAAGTTTTTTTAAAAATAAATTGTCTCATATAAAATGTTTATTTAGAAAATCAATATCATTTAATCAATTTTTCCAAACATACATTCATTACATTGTTATTTGATAGGGATATATATGTTCATCACTACTTAAAATACAACACATTAATTAATTTTTTAATCTTTGTAATTGTTTAATCTTTGTACACCACAAAAAATGGATACTTTATACGACATAGGTAGTACAAGTCTACCAGAAGCAGAGAACTTGGTTTGGATTTGTTAATTCATCCTTCTTTTTGCCCAATTGTTTTTTATTTATTTATTTTCCAATTGGTTATTATTGGTAAGGATATTTCCAAAAACTATTCGAACCTTCAAAAAATAAAATTAAAAACTTGAAATATAAGGGATTTGTCAAATAGAATACTTGATCG
This sequence comes from Gentiana macrophylla, assembly GCA_026214975.1. Lineage (NCBI taxonomy): Eukaryota > Viridiplantae > Streptophyta > Magnoliopsida > Gentianales > Gentianaceae > Gentiana > Gentiana macrophylla. Next base: position 119,256,202 of record CM047812.1, on the reverse strand, counting down.
AACAAACAAAATTAAGAAGGTTCCTAGCAGCAACTTTAAACGATTTAAATTTATATTCTGCCTTTACATCCCTTACTTTCCTGGCTTATCTTACTTAAAAACTATATTTAATTGACTTTTGTTTATTAGGCCCCTTTAAAAAAATCTTTTGACTTTTTTATTTGTGATAAATTTATTAGTTTATCTTTTCTACATGTATAATTATAAAAAAAAAATTGGAAAGTATAATTATAACTTAGAAATTGATTATATGCGAGTTGAACATATGATTAATTGAAGTGTTTCATTTAAAATTCCTTAGTCTTTTCTTGAATTTTATACTGTATTACTTTCCAATCGTAAGCAACAACTTTCCTTTTCTATTTTTTTAATCTCAGCAAAAATTTCATAGGCATCAAAATAATAATAACCAAAACAAATAAAAAACAATTTATATAAGTTTTATCTGATGCATTTCCCGCACAATCCATCACATAAGCATTGGAAAACAAAAACCAGAAAAACCACGTGTTTCTTGCTCTTTCTCTGATATACTAACAGATATAAAAGTACTAACGGATATAAAAGAGGGAAATCATTGATCGCGCACGGGGAGATTCGATTAAATCTGGCGATGAAAATTTGGAGCGAGAACAGCAACCACCGCCTCGAGAGAGAAACGACCAGTGGCTTGGCGGCCTCACGGAGATAACCGGATTAAGAACGGGGGCATCCGGAATCAAACCACTTTCACGTAACTGTTGATCCGTCAGGAATTGTTGAACATGATGGGTTTCACCGGGGGTGGGAAGCAGTGGAGGAAAGAGGACACCGTGGAGTTCATCGTCGGTAGGACCTATCGGCGGAGGAGAGCCTACGGGACCCCGTGTACGGACCCGGATCACGGACAAGTGGAGCCGGAGATGAAACCTGAAGCAAATACCAGAGTTCATCGCCGGTAGGACCCAGCGGCGGAGGATAGCCTGCAGGACCCCGTGCACGGACAATCTAGGACGGACCCGGTTCAGGGAAGAGTGGATCCGGAGGGAGTGAACCAGAACAGGGAAGAGTGGAGCCGCCGGAACAGAGACGGCAGCCTGAGATGAGGAGGAACATCAACATCAAACTCCATTAGACATTTGAAATGAATACCAGACCGGAGGACCTCCTCTGCGGCTTTTCTGTTTTCATCGGCATCGGTGTTGAAGTTTTCCAGTAACAACACCGATCCCCGCCACCCGGCCCTTCGGATCAGATATGTGTAGACGATTTTCGCTTCATAATAACTGCGCACAACAATTACCTCCTAAGTCAACAACATCTGTGTGTAAGGCTTTTAACCAATCATCTTCTTCTCAATAAGCCGTAATAAGATGAGAGAAACGACTGATTGGAGTGGGGCTGTTACTGGATAATAAACCTTTCAAAGGAGTAATGATAGATGTACAACCAAAATTACACAATGGATTCCATAATGCGATCTCTCAACCTTGATTTTGATGGGTCCACATCAAAATCAATTAATACTCATCAACATCAAGGGTGAGAGATCATGTTGTGCCATCAGTTGTTTAATTTTGATTGTGTCTTTATCATTACTCTTTTGAAAGGTTTATTATCCAGTAACAGCCCCACTCCAATCAGTCGTTTCTCTCATCTTATTACGGCTTATTGAGAAGAAGACGATTGGTTAAAAGCCTTACACACAGATGTTGTTGACTTAGAGGTAATTGTTGTGCGCAGCTTATTATGGTTTAAAATCGCCTACACATATCTGATCCGAAGGGCCGGGTGGCGGGGATCGTGTTGTTACTGGAAAACTTCAACATCGATGCCGATGAAAACAGAAAAGCCGCAGAGGAGGTCCTCCGGTCTGGTATTCATTTCAAATGTCTAATGGAGTTTGATGTTGAGGTTCCTCCTCATCTCAGGCTGCCGTCTCTGTTCCGGCGGCTCCACTCTTCCCTGTTCTGGTTCACTCCCTCCGGATCCACTCTTCCCTGAACCGGGTCCGTCCTAGATTGTCCGTGCACGGGGTCCTGCAGCTATCCTCCGCCATTTGGTCCTACCGGCGATGAACTCGTATTTGCCGTGTTTCATCTCCGGCTCCACTTGTCCGTGATCCGGTCCGCACACGGGTCCCGTAGGCTCTCCTCCGCCGCTAGGTCCTACCGACGATGAACTCCACGGTGTCCTCTTTCCTCCACTGCTTCCCACCCCCGGTGAAATCCATCATGTTCAACAATTCCTGACGGATCAACAGTTACGTGAAAGTGGTTTGATTCCGGATGCCCCCGTTCTTAATCCGGTTATTTCCGTGAGGCCGATCAAGCCACTGGTCGTCTCTACCGAGGCTCGGTGAGGCGGTGGTTGTTGTTTCGCCCACGACCAGCAAGCAGATTTAAACGAATCTCCCAAAGAGTGCATCAATGATTTCCCTCTTTTATATCCGTTAGTACTTTTATATCTGTTAGTATATCAGAGGAAGAGCAAGAAACACGTGGTTTTTCTGGTTTTTGTTTTCCAATGCTTATGTGATGGATTGTGCGGGAAATGCTTCAGATAAAACTTATATAAATTGTTTTTTATTTGTTTTGGTTATTATTTTGATGCCTATGAAATTTTTGCTGAGATTAAAAAAATAGAAAAGGAAAGTTGTTGCTTACGATTGGAAAGTAATACAGTATAAAATTCAAGAAAAGACTAAGGAATTTTAAATGAAACACTTCAATTAATCATATGTTCAACTCGCATATAATCAATTTTCTAAAAAAAAAAACTCGCATATAATCAATTTCTAAGTTATAATTATACTTTCCAATTTTTTTTTATAATTATACATGTAGAAAAGATAAACTAATAAATTTATCACAAATAAAAAAGTCAAAAGATTTTTTTAAAGGGGCCTAATAAACAAAAGTCAATTAAATATAGTTTTTAAGTAAGATAAGCCAGGAAAGTAAGGGATGTAAAGGCAGAATATAAATTTAAATCGTTTAAAGTTGCTGCTAGGAACCTTCTTAATTTTGTTTGTTCGATCAAGTATTCTATTTGACAAATCCCTTATATTTCAAGTTTTTAATTTTATTTTTTGAAGGTTCGAATAGTTTTTGGAAATATCCTTACCAATAATAAACAATTGGAAAATAAATAAATAAAAAACAATTGGGCAAAAAGAAGGATGAATTAACAAATCCAAACCAAGTTCTCTACTTCTGGTAGACTTGTACTACCTATGTCGTATAAAAAGTATCCATTTTTTGTGGTGTACAAAGATTAAACAATTACAAAGATTAAAAAATTAATTAATGTGTTGTATTTTAAATAGTGATTAACATATATATCCCTATCAAATAACAATGTAATGAATGTATGTTTGGAAAAATTGATTAAATGATATTGATTTTATAAATAAACATTTTATATGAGACAATTTATTTTTAGAAAAACTTTTTATAGGACGGAGGTAGTATTACATTGTATTATTGTTTGATGAATCAATTTTAACAATAATGGCATGCTTGTTACGCAAGAATGGATGGAATGTAATAAAGTAATATGAATGAAATGTAATAAAGTAATGGAATAAATTCATTCCATACCGTTCTACTAACTTGGATTAGTTAATCTTTATGTTTACTTCCCCACATAATTTCCTTAAATTAATCGAGCGAGCTTTTAATTTAGTTTTTAAAGCTACGGGTGCAACTCCTAACCCTATCTACTCCGACCATGGTAGTAGACAATCTATACTCAAGCGACCCTCCTTAATTGGTCCATAATAGCCCATACGTACGCATATCGAGCGCTAACTCATACCGCTAACCTGCCAAGACAGCTGTCGACACTAATCAACACGTTCCTAGGGTCCATCTAGACTATGTCCAAACTAACACTTCACTATTCGTATTTCATGCTAGTTTTACGATGACAATAAGCGAGATTGACCGATCTAACTCATCGTTAATTAAACATGTCGATCAACGTAGCTGTAGTGAATCCTCCAGATTAAGTTTTCTAATTATTGCCTCGGTAAACCGGTATAGAACACCGGTTTACCGGGGTTGTCTTTTCTTAATTCCGGATCTACATTGCTCAATTATGATTAATCTATGTAAATTATGGGGTTGTTAAACATGCAGATTAACTAAAACACATAAATACGAACAGATATATCATATTGAAGACAAAAAGAAAAGTTCAAAGCTTCGTACCTTCAACATTGGAGATCTAGCTCGATCTATTCAAGCTAGAGATGGTAGAGAAATGGAGAAAACCAGAAATATCTCCTCAAAAGCTTGTAATACTTTTATTTCATTGAATTGTATATTGTAATATGCAAAACTTCTTAAGAACTATGTAATAATTAGTTGGTGCAGCCTTGTATAGATAAATTGATCGACTTATATATGACTCTCAGAAATCCTAACCGACTTAGATAATGCGGCAGAATCGATTTCGTGTTCCACAAGGCCCTCGGTTTACCGGCCCTAGCCCTCGGTAAACCGGGCTAACTTTTCTTCCTTTTCTTCAGCAGACTCCTTCTTGGACTTTAATTGCTTGGCCCAACATGTTCTTTTTGATCCAGATCCGTTCTTCAATGCTCCAGATTCGGTATACCCTATAAAACACATAAAACGAGACAAAATAGTACCAAATCCTCGGGAAAATAACATAGATACAGAATTACGATCCTAGAAATATGCACATAGCATTTAACACATAGTCCATATGATAACGAGCCTATCTATCCTCTCTTGAGCATAATTTGGGGTAAATATTGGTATAATTTTATGATACTATTTAGAGCGTTATCATTAGCCGATCTAGATTTTTTGTTGAATTGAAGTTGGCCTTAGGTCTAATAGGACTCCAAGTTACTGCAAAGGTCTAATAGAGTTTGATGCCGGTCTGGTATTCATTTCAAAGGTCTAATAGAGTTTGATGCCGAGATTTCCTCCTCATACAACAAAATCAAAAGAATAGCATAAGAAAAGAAAAATATCAAAACAAAAGGCGAATAAATACACAAAAATGCATATCAAGCTGAAAGGAGGCATATGAAACACAAAAGATATAAAATAGGGACAAAAAAATGCACATCATGTAGGAGGGAGGACAGTAGGAGTCATCATCATCACAGGAACGGGGGCAGAAACATGAGCCACAGCAGCATCAGATGCACCAGGAGCCGGAGAAGTGCTCACAACCTTCGCCTGAAAAGCCTCCGACGGAGGAGCATTGGAAACATAAGCAAGCTCCGCCACCAACTTGAACGGAATCCCAGACATTTCAAGAGTATTTTTTACGTTCTTATGAGCCCCGGCAATAATTTCTTCCATCCTCATCAAGACCATGGCTGAGCCAGTCCTCCCTTCGACCGTAGATAAGCAAGTGCTCCGACCTCTTCCGTATTCCTCACCGGAAGTACCTTCGCTTTCAGCAGCTCCTCCATCATTGATTTGATCAGTTTCTTTGTGGACTCCTCGGGGTCAGACAGGAGGCGAGAAAGAATCCCCAAAGGAGTCGGCTGATCTGCGTAGAGACGATCCAGGATGTTGAGATCGTGACTCTGATTCTCAAGGGGATCAGAAACAGCCGGAGCAGCCACCTCTTCTCTTTGGGCCATTAAAAAACTGAAAGAGCAAATTAAAATTGTGGGAGTAAAAGTGGGAGAAATTCCCTATATTTATAGGATTGGAAATTAGGTTTAGTTGAGCGGGATTTGGCAACGGAGAATTCGAATTTGGACTGTTCCTCAAAATTTTCGAAAGCCCGCCGGCGCTTTAGGATGAAAATTTTGGCGCACTCGATGTGAAAGGAATCGGGATGGCAAAATTTTATTTTCGTGCAATAGTATAAACAATATTTTTCGAAAAGTCTTTAAAATCCTATTTTTCGAAGTGTCTTTCTATGTGGTTATGCAACAAGAAGCAGTCATGGATCTAGAAAAATATCTTTGTGAGGGTCATTGGAACAAATTCTAAAACGCAATGGATCATAGTGTTTTATATTTCTTACCTATAAAAGCATTATCGATTTTGGATCTCACCGATGGAAGCCATACGATCCTCCTCTGTTTTTACGGTTTTTAATTATTTTTACGGTTTCAAAATTTATAAACAAAAAAAATCATAACTAATTAATACCATTTTATCCGGTCGGGTTTGTATTGGCTCGTTTCTGGTTTTTGGAGTTCTCAATTCTTTTCGTATTGTATGCATATATATGTGTGTGTGTGTGTGTGTGTCAACGGTGTATATTCGTAAACACAACATTATATTGTCATTTACAATTAAGCTAATCATATAAAATAATCTGAACTGTTTTATTTCATCTTGTCATAGGTTATATTAGGTTAAAACCACAACGTACGTATGCGAGATTGTTGGTTCAAACATTAATAAATAATGGATTAAGATATTACATATTTACATTTAGTGATAATTAAAAGGCTATTATTTGCACTACATACGATCTACTCGTGCAACACAGTAGAACCGACTTTTCATGGTCGATTGTGAGAATCAGTTTTGATTAAAGGCCTCTATATATATATATATATATATATATATATATATATATATATATATATCTATCTTCCTATACTAATAAGAAGGGAAAAGTTGTTGAATTGTGACAAGTGTTTTTTTATTATTTTCCTCGCTTTTTTCTGCTCATGGCCCGTAAATCCGGCCCAATTTTTTTTTTTTTTTTTCACGGCAGCCCAAAGGTAGGGTAGGTAGGTATAGTAAGATGGGTGGTGGGCACGGTAGGTAGGAGATGTAGGGTAGAGTAGGATGGGGTGGTGGGTAGGTAAGGTAGGGTGGGATGAGATAAAATAGGGTGTAATAGCTTAGCTGTAGGATAGTGAATTAATATGTAGGTTGGGAGGTAGGTTAAGGTTTGTAGGTATGTAGAGAGGTAGGGTGCGGTAGGGTGTGCTAATGTAGGTGAGGTGATGTATGAGATGTAATGCGGTGATGTATGGTAGGGTAGGATGGTATGGTTGGATGATGTGGCGTAAGCTAAGTAAAGTTTGGTATGTTGAATAAAGTACGTAATATAGGGTAGTGTGGTAAGATAATATGTGGTAAGATAATGTGGTGTAGGGAATGGTGAAGTAGGATTGGATAGGTGAGTGTTAAAAAATGTTGGGATAGGGTGCGGTTGGGTGATTGATAATGTGTGTAGTAGATAAGAAATAGAGTGTTGACTAGGGTAGAGTTGTGTGGTAGGTTATGGTATCCGAAAGGAGATCGACGTAAAATGTTTTATTTTTCATTGTTGCGCTTAAAAATTGCGTTCTGAACGGTTCGTTACATGCTACGTTTCTTCGTATTTAATATCGTCAAATAAGTTAAAACTTATAGCATGGACACTCCGTGTGTTGTACGGAGTCGCGATTTCACTAGTATATATATAGAGAAAGAGAGTATTTTAGAAGACCAAATCAAAATTATTTTTCACGGGTTGGTTTTTACGATACAAAAACCAATCCAAAAACCATGGTTTATGCTTTTTCAATTTGGTTCATCGGCTGGTTTGGTTTCGGTTTTTTTTTTGTTCACCCTTGTGTACAATGCCCTCCCCTCAACCGTGGGGCTCAATAAGCGAGGAATAAGAGGTGGACACTGTCAATTAGATGATATGGCATTGCTCTTTTGAACGTGAATAACCAAATGCTTTTTGGAAAAAGATACCACCGGGACGTCTTCTTCTCAAAATTCAAGGACAATCTCTGCTTGATGTGTGACGATACAGTGTTTCACCCCTCCAGTGTTGTCTAACAGTTGGTCCCCGCAATATGAATAGGTATCAAAGCGCGCATGTCGATTCCCAGACTCGGGGCTACGATGATCGACATTTAGGCAGTGTAGGACGATGGTCCCAGACTCGACCACCGTAAGTCGGTTAAGTCGGTTAAGTCGGCATAGAGGACAGAGTCCGCACCAGCTACGAAGGCCCATTATCAGCATGATAACTTGCGCAGGGTGTAAGGCCTATGAAGGTTAAATATGACAATAGCTTAGACCGACCTAATATTAAGGTTAGGGCATGCATTATCATTATAAATACCATTTCCAGGAACTACGTAAGGCTTGATTCCTGGACGAATACAGGATACGTAGGCAATCTAAGACAAGCTCTTAGACTCAGCCGCAAATCTTAAAATCTACAAACACGTTTTTAAGGCATTAGGGTTTTGAGTACTCATCATTAGATTCATTCAGGCCCGGATTAATTAGGTGACATAATCTGTCATCGTCATTGGCGCTAGAAGGAGGGCCTTCTACTGTTGAATACACCAAGATCACGATGCCTCCCAAGGATAAGAACGCCAAGAAAACTAATTCCAAAACCGCAGATCAACAGGGTTCGCAGATCAATGATCACGGGGATCTGGATCTGCAAGAGACAAGGGATCCGTTATTTGATCCTATCCCTGGAGATCCCCCAAAGGAGAAACAAGGCCTTGCTCCGGAACATCAGGTTATCGTAGATCAGTTGGCAGCAGCTGATCGCGAATTGATGGCCAGAATCATAGCGGAGGCTTTCATAGCTCAGGGTCGTGAGAACAGCGGCAAGAAAGACACCGCAGAAAACGCCAAGTAAGTCCCTAAGGAAGAAATCAGTGGATCGTCCAGCTCTGTGGAGAAAAAGAGACATGAAATTCAAGAGAAACATCAAAGGTTTGATGAGGATAGCGTTAGGCAGGAGCTGGACGTTATTTTGGGCAAAAATCCGGTCTCACTGTGGTTGGAATCACCATTCACAAAGGAAATTGAAGATTTTCCCAAACCCAAGGGGTTTAAGATACCAAAGATAGAACCTTATGATGGCACCACTGATCCAGAAGACCATCTACATAGGTATATGTCTCAGATGAGGTTGGACGGCGCACACGACGCAATGCGGTGTCGGGCCTTCGAGACATTGCTCGTCGGTCGAGCCAGAGAGTGGTTCACCAAGCTGCGACCAGGTTCGATCTCTAGTTTTGCCATGTTAGCTCGCAAATTTCAAGATGCGTTTATTGTAAATAAAAAGTTTCATTTAAGCGCTACGCACCTCATTAATATGAAGCAACAAAAATATGAAACGTGATAAATTATTTGAAGAGATTTAATCTTGAGGCCATGCAAGTCAAGGACACAGATGATCGACTTCTGATCACGTCGTTTGTGGGAGGGCTGCGTAATAGAAGGCTATACCTGAAGTTGAGTAGAGATGTCCCTCGTACCATGGATGAATGTCAAGGGGAAGAGGAAGTGCGTATGCACACCCAATCTGACTGGATGGATTCAAAGAAGGACACTCGAGGTCCAAATAAGAATCAATCCAAAGGGCAGAGCACCGAAAGCAAGTCGATAGTCTGGGATCGTATCACGGCGCCCGTCTCGGACCGTTTGGGAAAAAAATGAGCCCTACATGATAAGGATTTCATCCCCCTCAATCGGTCTCGGGGGGAAGTGCTATCTATTATGCTCGCGAAGAACATAGCAAAGACACCGAGACCACTGAAAAGGCCTCGAGAAAAGAGAAATCCAAGAAAGTATTATGAATATCACGCTGATATAGGTCATACAATAGAGGATTGTGACGACTTGAAACGAGACATTGACGCCTGTATTCAAGAGGGTAAGCTAGATGAAGTGGTCGATAGGTCTCAGTGCAATGAACCCAAAGGGCGCAAAGAGTATAAAAGAAAAAATTCTGATCAAGATTGAAATCAAGACACTCAGAAACGCAGAAACCAATCACCACGTCGGGAGTGATCTCCAGATCGGGAGAGAAACAACAGAGGTGATCATGATCGAGACAGGTGTGACGATAATCGACCCAATAATTACGTTAATACGATCATTGGGGCAGTTGAGAACGATAAAGACCGAGCCAGTCGAGAACCGACTGATAGCTCAAGGGATAAGAAGAGAATGAGATTTACAACAGAAGTCGGGTATGGGCCCAAAGATGATATTCCTAATTCTCGGAGTCACAGTGAGGGGCTGGTAATTGAGGCGGTGATTAGCTGAACTCGGGTATCGAGAGTCTGCATGGACAATGGCAGCGCAGTAAATATCTTGTACTACTCGGTTTTTAAGGCGATAAAGCTGAAAGATGAGGACATGGCTCATTTAGAATCTCTTCTGTTTGGATTCACAGGACAAGCGGTCCATCCCATGGGGTCGATAAGGTTGCTAACGACGGCCGGGGATGGTGAAAGGGGAACGACCCTTGAATTGAACTACGTGGTAGTCAAGGCTCCTTCGGCATACAATGTCATTTTGGGTCGACCTGCTCTTTTCGACCTACACGCTATCATCTCCACTATCCATAATAGCATGAAATTCTCTACCAGGAACGGCTCGCATGAAGTAAGAGGAGACATTGATGCTGCTCGGAGATGCAATTCCATCGTCATGGATGGGAAAATGGCTGTGCAGCAAGTCCTGATTGAAGAGTTGATTCCAGAAGAAGAAGAGGAGAAGAGTTGGATCTTAGATGATCCCGTCGAAGATGTTCGTCTATGGGAAGATGACAAAGACCAGTGTGTGCAAGTCAGGATTTGGATCCCAACTAAAGAAAAACAGTTACTGGTCGAGCTACTAATCGAGTTCAGAGATGTCTTTGCATGGAAGGCTGACAACATGCCTGGACTATCCACAGATATAGCGGTCCATAAGCTCGAAATAGATCAAGGCCGGAAGCCAGTCAGACAGAAAAATAGGAGTTTCACACCTGAAGGAAACCAATCTATAGAGAAAGAAGTCGGGAAGCTGTTAACAGCCAAGATAGTGAGGGAAGTGCTCTACCCTGAATGGCTAGCCAATCCAGTGTTAGTCAATAAGCCCGACAGCAGCTGGCGTATGTGCGTGGACTTCACCGACTTGAATAAAGCATGTCTGAAGGACTCATATCCGTTGCCAAAAATCGACAGGTTAGTAGACTCTACTATCGACTTCGAAGTGTTTGATTTTTTAGATGCGTACAAGGGATACCATCAGATACTAATGGATCCTCGAGACGCTGAAAAGACAGCTTTCATCACGGAATTCGGCACTTTCTGCTATCACAGGCAGCTGCAGGAATTTGTGACACGGATCAGGGATCGATAACGACACATTGTATTACAAATTTCTAATGTATTATATAAAATATATATGTATAATTATGGGTCAAGAGTCTATATTTTAAAATTTTAGGGGGTCAGTCAGTAGATATTAGTACATAAAAATTTTAAATTGTGTAAAAATACACTGATTTTTTTTTCTTTCTAAATTGTGGGTCAAGTGACCCATTTTGGTGTGAGTGCCGCCGCCCCTGCTGCTATGTAACCATGCCATTCGGGTTGAAAATTGCTGGGGCTACATATCAGAAAGCAGTCAACAAGATTTTCGCCAAGAAGATCGGTAGGTGTATGGAAGTGTACGTAGGCGACTTGCTCATCAAGAGTCGATCTATGAAGCAGTACTTGGTAGATGCTCAGGAAGTATTTGAGGTTTTGAGGGAAACGAAAATGAGATTAAATCCAAAGAAGTGCACCTTTGGGGTCAGGTCGGGGAAGTTTTTGGGATACATGATCTCGAAAGACGGGATTCGAGCGAACCCGGATAAGATCGACACTTTGAAGAACATGCTTGAACCTCGGAATATAAAGGAAGTACAGAGACTCACTGGTCGAATGGACGCCCTCAACAGGTTTCTATCGAGATCCGCCCAGCGAGCTCTACCGTTTTTCAAGATCCTCCGTAAGGCCAACCCGTTCCATTGGGACGAAGAGTGTCAGAAAGCCTTCGAGGATTTAAAAGCGTACTTTTCGGAGCTACCCACTCTCACTTCACCCCGGGAAGGAGAACAATTGTTGGTCTAGTTGGCAGTATGTGAAGAAGCAGTGAGTGCGGTTCTGATTCGGGAAGGGGTCCACGGACAAGTGCCGATTTATTTTGTCAGCAAAGCATTGCAGGGACCCGAGATCCGATACTCACCAGCAGAGAAATTAGCATTTTGTTTGGTACATGCCTCGAGAAAACTGAGGCCTTATTTCCAAGCCCATCCCATTACGGTGGTCACTGACCAGCCACTGAAGCAGATCCTAGCAAAACCCGACACGTCGGGTCGGCTAGCAAAATGGGTAGTGGAGATTGCAGAATACGATATCGACTTCGTGCCTCGGATTGCGGTTAAGGCCCAGGCCTTGGCAGATTTTCTAGCTGAAGGAATTTCCATCCAACTCGAGCAGGAGAAGCAAAGCACAGAAGAACAATGGACTCTCCAAGTTGATGGGGCATCAAGCAAAGAGGGGGCAGGAGTTGGACTCTTTCTAATCAGCCCGAAAGGTGAAGAATTCCCCTGCGCCCTTCGATTCGACTTCAAAGCGATGAACAATGAGGCTGAATATGAGGCTATGATCACAGGACTGAAACTTGCTTTGAAGTTGGGAGTCTAGAATCTATTAGTTTACAGCGGCTCGCAGTTGGTGGTAAATCATATCAGGGGGGAGTATGAAGCCAAGAAAGAAACCATGAAAAATTACTTAACAGTGGTACAAGGCCTCATACCAAAGTTCGAGTCAGTTCAGATCGAGCAGGTCCCCCGAAGTCAGAATAAGAGAGCGGATGCATTATCTAAACTCATTTCGAACTTCATCTCGAGAAAGAAAGTTCTGGTCGAACTATTGACCGGTAAAAGCTACAAGGAATCAGAAATGTAGCCAATCACTCAACAGGCAACATGGATAGAGCCAATCGCCCTTTACCTTAAGGACGGAATTCTGCCATCCGACAAGGTACAAGCACGGAAAACCCGACTTCAATCAGCATGGTATGCGTTCTTTGATTCTATCCTTTATCGGAAATCTTTTGTAGCACCATGGTTAAGATGTGCATCAGAAAAAGAGAGTGCATATCTTCTGGATGAAATTCACAGAGGAGCTTGTGGAAATCATTACGGAGCTAGGATGCTTGCTCGAAAGTGCAAGCTAGCTGGGTATTTTTGACCGTCGATGCAACAAGATGCAAACAGCCTAGTTCAGAGGTGTAGAACTTGTCAAATCCATGACAATATCACCCATCAACAGGCCCAGGAAATGAACGTCATCTCGTCAGCCTGGGCTTTTGATCAGTGGGGCGTCGACATAGTCGGACCTCTACCCCGAGCTCTGGGCAACAATAGATACATGGTCGTCGCAGTGGACTACTTCACGAAATGGGTCGAAGCCAAGGCTTTGACCGACATCAGAGCTTCGACCATCAAAAAATTCTTGTGGGTCGATATTTTATGCATGTATGGAATTCCCAAGGCTCTGATCTCAGATAATGGCACTCAGTTCGAAGACCAAAAAGTTAGAGAATGGTGCAACGAATATCATATCAGTCAGCGCTTCACCTCGGTAGCTCACCCACAAGCAAACGGGCAAGTCGAGCAGACAAATCGACAGATCAAGATAGGGTTGAAAAAGAGACTAGAAGCCGAAGGTCGAGACTAGGAAGCACAACTTCTGAGCATCATGTGGTCGTATAGGACGGATCCATATTCTTCAACATGAGAAACACCCTTCTCTCTGGTCTACGGATGCGAGGCGGTAATTCCCGCGGAGATCGGTTTTCCCTCTCCTCGAGTTTTTGCATACAACGTCGAAACCAACGCTCTTGATCTTCGACACGAAAAGGATAATGTTGAGGAGCGAAGAAAAATAGCTTCAGCTCAAATGGCGAGATACAAACAGAAGATCTCGCAGTTTTACAACTCAAGGGTCAAGTACAAATACTTCAAAGTCGGAGATTTGGTCCTCAAGAAAAATGAAGCAAGTCGACAAGAAGCGGCTGACAAGTTAGACCCGAATTGGGAAGGCCCATATCAGATCCTAAAGGTTCATTCCAAAGGATCCTACCAACTCGGACGAGCAGATGGAACCACCGTTCCTCGGCAATGGCACGCCAATAATCTGAGGAAGTATTACGTTTAATTAAACTTTATCGCGATTTAGTCTTACTTTTTTACGTTTTGTAATAAGTCTGTGTGGCCATTTTATGGATATTCTAATAAACATATCTTTTCTCGAGATGCTTTTATGTTTTTCAGGATCTACAGCCTTAACATTATAAGTCTAATACGATACAAAATGTCAAAGGCAATGCAATCAACTACGAGGAGGGGAAATACGCAAGTCGGACCCCTCAATATAGCCTAAAGCAAAACGAGCCTACAAGGCAAAAAAAGGCTAAGGCAAAGGGAGAGTTCGCAAAGTCGGACCAAACGCCCATAAAAGCGACCAGCCAAAAGCAAAACGAGCCTAAGGGGCAAAAAGTGCCAAGGCAGAAGGACGGTTCGCAAAGTCGGACCAAACTCCCAGAGCATCGACCTGCACATAGTAAAACTAGTCCGAGAGACAAAAAATGCTAAGGCAACTAGGTCGATCTCAACTAGACTAGACTCGCAAGTGCAATAAGAACCAAAGGTTCGTAATACACTTGGGGGGCAACACGACATCGATAAAGCAAACAGAAAACATGGCTAGAGGCCCGACAAGCGAAGAGCTAAAAGGCATTAAGACACGAAAGATAAATAATAAAAAGAAAAGGAAACAAAATACCACAAAAATCAATGCAAAATAAGGTCAGGTCGACAAGACCAGAAAAACGAGCCAAAGTATGATCAGAAAGTTATACAGACCAAATTCGAGTTATACAGATCTAAGTTCAAAAAGTCGAATAAAAGTTCAACAAAGGTAAAATTCACAGAATAACAATTATGAGGTAGCGTCAGGAGTCGGCTCGGTGACAGCAGGGGTCGGCTCGGTATCGGAAGTCGAAGGACCATACTTCTGGGCAAGAGATTCCCCTCGTTGGAACTCCTCACCGTACTGGTCGTAAAACTTCTCCGCTTCAGTATCATAAAATTACGGCGCAGCAAGCTTAGACATGTCGAAATCCGGGTAGACGGCCATAGCCTGATTCACCGCCATCGTAAAGCCGCCCATCATGGCCATGCGCATCATCACATTCAAGTCTTCATCGAGCTCCTTCGACTTGCGATATTCCAGGATGGCATCTTTCTTGGCCGCCTCGACATGGGAAGGAACTTTCTCCAGTTCGACCCTCAGAGCATCCCTCTCTTCCGGAGCCTGCATAACTTCGGCCAAAGAAGCATTATGCGCTCTCTGCATCTTCTCGAATTCCACAGCCAGATCGGCCAGTTTCTTATCCAGGACCTGCCAGTCGTTTCGTGTTCTGGTCAAGTCATTGGCAGATTCAGACAGTTCGCCCTTCAACCTCCTTATCTCTTCAATTGTGACTCCAATCCAACAATGGTGGCACTCTTCTCGGCGGTCTCAACGACCAACTTGCGAATTTTCTTCCTCAGATCCTCTTCCGCCTCGACTGGCATAGTCAATCTCTTAATAGCCTCCTTGCCAAGGTAGTTTGTCTGTCGAGAAAAAGAAATGCGTCATCTAGCAGAAATAAAGGACCTGCCCCGATAAAAGTAGGAAAAAGGGAGTGACCTACCAGGCAACACAGCTTCTGAAGTGCAGAAGATAGAACCTTGTTCTCCATGGTTGTGCTCTCATCAGCAGCCCGGTTCATATCGACTTTGATGTCAGAAGGGGCTTCATCGACTTTAGCCTTCTTAGCCTGACTGGGCTGATCCCTCACCAAGTCGGGTAGAGTTGGTCTCTTCTTTGGTTGTCGCGCGACATTATCGACATTCTCACCGGGAGACGATGTTATCTCGACTATGGCTTCATCATCTTCATCTCGCAGTGAACCATAGTGAATAAGTGGAAAATCAGCAGACTGAGGCTGGGCAGAGGAACGAGTAGAAATCGCCGACTCGACATCAGCAGTACGTCCTTCAGACGGCTGCGTAGAAACAACCTCGACTCGGGAAGAGCTCCCCTCTCCAGTATTGGGAGTTGTCCTCTTCTCGACAACCTTATCCGAAGAAGGCACCCGACCCTCGAGCGGCGGAGCTAGCTTACCCTTCGGTTTGGGGACTTGAGTTGGATCGGAGATAACCGAGAACTTCCCCACTGCAAAATGAAAAGATAAGGTCAGTATCATCAATAATACCAAGTTACATATCTCGACAAAAATAGAAAAATATCCTACAGTTCTCTTGGTCTGTGGCATGGAGTGTCGAATAGGGCATCGGCCCCGTGTTCTCCAGTTTAGACAGCTCATACAGAAGGCGCAGATCTGGGGTGGACACCTCAAAACCGAAGTCATCCATCTTACGGGCCTCTCGAGGGCAGGTCCACCATCCAGGTTATCCGTCTTCTTGCCCCTCGACCTCCACTGCCCTATGTATAGGTTATCCAGGCCATGACGTATGAGGAAAAAATGCGGTTTCTGATAGGAGTCAACTTTGCATGACTCCGGCACTCTTTTAGCCCCCATTTTGATGCATATTTGGTATATTTTCACACATTAAGGTCTCAAAATGGGTTGATATCACATGTTTTAGAGCACAAGGGCTTTTATCATCTTTTGATGGTAAAGCCTCATTTTTATTGATATTAACCCCATTCCGAGCACTTTTACCCTCCGGAATCGTTTGTGTGTCTTGTTCGTTCATGAGATTGTAGGGTCTAGGTGTCACGAGAACCTGGAAGGCGAAGATTTATGATGAGAAGTATGATCAAGGTGCAAAAATGAACCTAGGAAGAAGAAAAATGAAGAAAATGGGGGAGAAGTGTTAGTATCTCAACCCCTATGTTCTATTCAGCAGCAATTTGATCTATGATGTAGGAATTTTCTAGTCATGGATTCTTCATGAAAGTTTTAGATAATTGAAAGAGATTTCCAACGCATTTTGAATCACTCAAATCGGAATTCTACACGCGAAGATATCATGGTTTTACTGCAGCCAGAAAACTGCATCATCTCAAACGCGCGTTTCAACTCTCAAACGCGCGTTCAAACTGCTAATTTTGGATAGAGAGCACATGAAGTGAAACGCGCGTTTGGAGTCATTTTTCTGCAGATTTTTGCCCCTATAAATACCCCCTTCCATCGAATTTCTTTAGAGATTCTCCCATCTCTTAGCTAAACTATACCCACTCTTTAACACGAATTTTGTAATAGATTATTCCACTTTCTCTTAGCTTAGATTAGCTTAAACATAGTTAGATTCTACTCTTTCCAAGCTCAAATCTCAATTCCAAACACTAAGAGACCCCCTTTTAATTACTTCTTTAAGTTGTACTTTTTGGATCTCAACTCGAATTTCTCTCAATTAATGGTATATTTCTCTCCTCACTTATTATGGCTTTTATTTACTGTTATATGTATGTTTTAATTAGTATAATGAGTAGCTAATTCCTTAACATAGTCGAATCATGTGAAATTTGATGAAATCACCCTTTGGGTGATGAAATTGGGAGTGGGTAGTGATTTTTATTGTCTAATCTCGCTTGTTTAACGTCTTAGAACTTGCTATAACATCGCTAGATTGGATTGTACACCCAATTTAGTAATCACACACATCAACCTTACATATGTATTTTGCGGGAAGACGTGGGATAAGGGGTTCTAAGATCGCGGCGTAGACTCGGCTTAGTTGTTAAGCCCGAGCCCAATGCGAGGTTACTCGTTTTAACGTTTAAGCGGCTCTAGTGCATAACATGTCTTGTTAGTGAATCTTCTTTAGGGAAGGGTAGTTAACATGGCATAAGATGTTAGGAGAGAGTTGTTCAGACCTTAGCACCGGAATTAGGAGTACGTACCCGTGAATTTGATTGCGAGAGTTTGTTTGTTAAAATGCACACTCCCGGTTTTGTCCACCCTTAGGGTTGAAACTGTTAGGAAATCTACGCGGGAACGCAGCGGAATTCAAAAATTTATTTCCTATCGACCCAAGATCGACTTCGTTTAAGCAATAAACAAACAAGTAGTAGACGGTGGTTACCTTGGTTGATCTAAAAGATCGACGCTTTGACCGTCTAAGGAGAGTAGTTTCGCATAGAGCCGCCCAAGTGTTCGGCCTCTCACCGCTAGTCCACACGAACGACCGCGGAATCCCATCATGGATTGCTATTGGAAAACTCCGGTTGCTAGACCGGCCTTTTTCCCCTCTCTCCAACTCTCAATATGATGCTCTCTATTTTACACAAGAACTATTAGTTCTTGGAATTGTGATGTACAAAAGAGCTTGACACCCACCTCCTATTTATAATGGATGTGGCGCCTCTTAGAAGAGTAGAGGAGAAGAAAACCTTTTTCCAATAAAATAAGAAAAATATATTTGATTGATTTATCTCATTTATTATAATATCTCATATTAAATAAATCTAGGATATTGTCAATATCTTATATTGAATATTCCAAGATATTGTCAATATCTAATATTGACTATCTTTTATTTTATTACCATAAATCAATTTACACATGTGTATATATCACATATATATTTTACACAAATAAATCTATACATATTATATATCCATACTACACTAGTGCACATGCATCACATATGCACACCACACACACGCATGTGTGAATATATATATATAAATATTATTTTATTTTATTAATATCTAATATCAATAATAGGTAATACCATTAATTAAATTGCACAATCCAAGTGTATCTTATACACATTAATATATGCGCCCCTTTAGCCATTAATTGGCTTCCGGAATATTCTTTAATTAATCAATATTATTAATATCTTGTATTTAATTTATTCATAATAAATAAATACCACAATATTAATTTACCACTATAACCTTTATAGTCTCGAGATAAACTTTCCTTATTTGGTTATCATTTATAACCACATTTTAATCCGGCTAGATGTTCATATGTGTGTGACCCGATAGGCTTCCGAATATGTTGGCCGTAGACACAAAGTGCAAATTACGAAAATGCCCTTCATGCCTAACGATCACGGGATAGCGTCACAGCAACACACCGTGACCCCAATCATCGGAAGAGTCAAATGCAATGACTACTACCTTTCATGTGAAAGCAGATTTACCGTGTAACTTACAATCCCATCGCTGTAATAATATCCATACGGTCGTACGTCGAGTGTCAAACATTAACGACCGTATCTTATAATCTGGATATCATGCTCTCTCGAAGTAACTCGTTTACTCCCACTTTGCAAAGATTCACGAGAGTAAGACATTCCTTATAAGAAGGCCATTTCGGATATTCGATCCCAATCATAGGATACGCGATTCCCGGACGACCAATCATGTATACTCCGCATGCTTGAAGATCATACCCAATCACTACCGCATGATCGCCCCGTGGCTGAGGAAACCTCAATAGTGTCAAAGCATGACAATCCACACCGTGATGCCATGAAGACTCGTCAAAAGGATAATTACACAACCGCCACATAGTGTGACACTTATCTCGTGTAAGTGGGTCGCCTAACGTCACGCATTCTCTAATACACGTCCACGCATACCCAAGTGTCTCTACACTTCGATAGAGCGAGATCTATCCCCGCCCTTAAAGACGAAGACATCAATACGTGCTAGTCTGTTTTATACTATCAATGCCCTGTTTAATAGTACATCAGCCTAGAGACATTTAAGTATCAAACTTATTAAGGTGATTAGAGATCTCATCAACCATAATCGCCTATCATGGTTTCTCTATCACAGTTTAATACTAAGGACGTTATCACATAACAATTCATAATTGGTTCTTTAAAAGAACATATATATGACAATGTGAAAAGCCATTTAATATATGTATAAACATAAAGAAATAGTAGAAATGATCCGACCCGGTCGGATCCGGTCCAACCCGATTGGGTTTAGGACACTATTTCAACAATCTCCCACTTGGCCTAAAACCAATCACTCGCACACACAAGACCAAGTTGAAACACAAGAATCTCATGCAATACTCGCAACTAGCCCTAGCCATAAACGGATCGCTATCCGTGGGGACTCAGACTATCTTCATATCACGTTCCATATGATCAAGTCAAAGGAACCGCCTCAACACACACACGAATCTCTGACGAGACCCTGGTCCTTGCTTCAAGCAATGAATCCACTTACTATATCAACTATATAGAAAAGGTGGAAGAACCGTACAAGGTTCAGGAATGAACCTCATAGACTCATGTACTGCTCCCGCTGCGCCTCTAAGGCACTACTGCGTTTTGGCCTACTTGTAGAATTTACAAAGTGACCCATAGGCTAGAACATTTCAACTTCTTTGTATCACTTAATCAAAGTGATTGCAAACCAGCATAGTAGCTCCCACTTGCCTTCATAAGACTCGGGATTTACGTGCAGATATCTACGCTTATTTAATTCCAAGTTTCAATAAACTAGGAAACTTTTCCTTAACTTGTTTAAGGATATTCTCGACATTCACCAGATTTACTTTCATACTTTCTCATGACTATTCATGGACTATGAACATTTGGCATCACCTATAAGATGGTTCCTATCGCAGTAGCGAAGGAAACCTTCCATAAGCATCATCTTTCACCTTACCTTTAGGACGAACGTCCTAACATAGATAGATCTTGAGAACACCGGCTAGCAGTATCCCCGTCGCGATCTATGCTAAACTCCTTTTAGCATCACATCTATATAGGTAAACTATATAATCTAACAGCAGTTAAATCCATCACTATAGATTCTTATTTCTAAAATGAGAACTGCTAATCCAAGTGCTTTCGTAAAGACCTTGAACTACCAAACATTAATTGACTGTGACATGGGGTATTAATTCCTGAGAGAGATATCCAATACTTTACTCAAAAATCGTAACACACTCCCACTATCCATCTTGCACATGGGGCATATCCTTCTTTTGACTAAATCAAACTCTTTTGATTATCAAACAAAGAAATTGTCTAGAGAAACTTGTTTGAGTCCATAAATGGATCTCGTGGACTTACGTGTCATGTTATTGTCTATGAACATCGAGCTTTACGCCAACGTCTTCAACACTATCATATAGTCATGATACGAAGTTACAACAAGCATAGTCCGAATAGAACCAGGCACATTTGCCAAAGATAAAGACAATTATAAGGTTTACACCTCATGCCCTTCACCGTCCACTAAAGCCTTATGGTAATCATATTACTATCCATGTCGACCTTCAGAGGACACTCCCCTTAGGTAAGGCAGGACTAGGTTCACAACCTGGTTGTCAGCGATGGAATCTAATTCGAGATATTATGGCTCTAGCCATATCTCTCAATATTGCCTCTCAAACATTCTTTCATAAGTCGTGAGATATTCATTCTTCAAGATGAACATACCATGCAGTGACCTTTTGGGCTTAAGGTCATCCACAGACTTACTGAGAACTTTTTTGTGTGCCTCGAGCGTGATCTACACCTCATCGCTATGTGGCGTCCGCTCACGTTCTATGGTTGAATATATCTTTGTGGATCTCAAAGCTGTTTTGAGATCGATTCACTCCCACTGTTTCTTTTGGAAGAAACACTTCCTCTAGAAGACTGACATGTTTGGAGACAAACACCTTTTGCTCCATGGACGATAAATAATATCTAGCGTGACTTGCAGAGATATTCCACAAAGTTGCATATGTCGTACTAGGCTCCAAGCCTTTCGACTTTGCTTATGACAACTTCAAATCATCGGTTAAGACAGATTTGACATTATCCTCTTCCATATCTAATATGGAATTTATTCAACCTTTATTCTTTGGAACTCGGTTAAGTATAAGGCACTATCGAAGCGGGTAATGGATACTTCATGGCTTGCGTCACACCTTTATCATATAAAGTGTTGTTTCCATTTTAGGATCACAATCTAATTGCGTATCCCAAAGATGGTATCCTTCAAGGGAAGAATCTTATTCCTTTTCAGACGACTTCTGAAACGCCCTTCAGGTATTAATTACTTCAATCCAATTGAAGATTAATTCCTAAGTAGCTCATCAATCTCATATTAAATCGGCTCGAACTTTTCGGGCTTCGAATTATGCACTTCATGAGTACACTTGACTATTTCTAAAAATAGTCGTAGAGACTAATAAACAATTATTTGTGGCATTAATTGTCACAAGCCAACAAACATCGGTATGTTTAGGCTTCAGACAATTTTTCTAGATTTTACAACCTTTTCATAAAAGGGTATTTTAGTCATCTTTAGGTAAGATACGTATTACCCACATGATTCATGATCATATGGTTCAACATCATCAGAATGACGTTTAATTACGCGCTTCCCTTCCAGAGAGACTATGCCTAGAACAACCACAAATCAAGAATAACAGCCATACAAATATTTAGTTGAGATCTCATCACATATATCAACTATATAGTGACATCAATCTAGTATGTTAGATTCAGTGACCCTCCAACTTTATCGGAATAACATTTATTCTTTACAATTGAGTATGTCTACCAAATCCTAACAAATAACTGAAAGCATGTTCTTCATAAGAACCGGAACATTATAACATTTATTTGGTTCCCTTATCAGTTTACTAGATCCAGAATATGGTAAGTGTTACAACGTTTGTTTCACCTTCCATTTTTGTATTCAATCTTCTAATTTAATCACACTCGTAAGGTATCATATATCTTAGAGTTGACTTTGAACTTAGATAGATTTATCTCAACTCACTTGCCTAGAATAGAAACTTCAATAAGTTCTCTATTTAAGCACATGCCCTAACTTTCCTTTTAATCCTTCAAGCACTTGTAAATGTTTCTTAGTGTAGTCTTCATAAGACTTAAGAAAGATCACAAGAGCTATGTCTTTGATTTCCTTTCATAAAGAAAATCTAAAGTTTATCAAATAGTTTATTTAACCTTTTAAATCGTATTTAAAACATTAACTATTTAATTAACCTTCAAGCAATGATAGAATTAAGTCGATACTTAAATCTTACAATTTTGAAAACAACCTTTCCAAAATTAGATCTGGTCATTCTTATTCAACGTTTGAATTAATTGTCATCGTATGACAGAATGATCATCTTGGATCGTATCCAATATATGACTAATTCGTTGAAACTAATTTCAAATGATTTAATCATATCATGAGCTTCTGCTTTCATTAATAATTAAAGTCTTGGAGTATGTAGTCTCCTTGTCTCTAACTACTATAACAGGACTGCTCATGTCATTGCTTATTTTAAAAGGATTAAAATTACTTAACCATATTTGAGAACGTTTCTCAAAACTAACAGTCATAATTTGGTTTTACTAATCGAGAAAAACATAAATATAAAAGTTTGGTAAAACTACAACATAAAAATGAAGATAAAAGAGTGTTGTTATCTATACACGCAAAATCAAATATGGTCTTTGGGATTATGATTTTGCTCCCACTAGTCAACTACTCCCAATTGACTTTCAAGAATTTTCAAAATTCTTTAGTGGTGAAATCCTATCTAGTTGACTCGATCTCGGCGTGGGCGATCGACCGGGTCAATTTCGACGGGTAGGTACTTCTTACCAATCGCGTCTAACGCGACTTCCGAGTGGTTTGACTAGTCAACTCTTTGACAATTCACATCGCCTCATGTGATAGTCAACCTTATGCCTCTAAAATCGACGGTCCTGGCGTGGGCCAATCACCGCAAGATTCTTAGTCGAGTCGTAACCCAAGTATTCATGAGATCTCATAACGATCATATCTCGATAATGACGATATACCCGTGGTAGGTCAACTCCCGGCGTGGGCGATCAGTTGGATCGAACAAGGGCTCTTCACCGTCACTATAATATTGGGAGACATATTATAACTCGATTTTTGTTGTGGGAGTAATTTTAAATTAATTCACTTAATTAATTTTGAATTAATTCTCTTAATTGATTTAATTACGGTCTCATCAAATATATCTATCTCTATAGACATACATCCTACACATTTATCTAGATCGTGCCTAGTCATGCATCTATCGTATCATATAAAATAAATACAAGCACAAAATAAATAAATGCGTAAAGTAACCGGTATGATCATGGACTTTTTCTAGAGTGCGGTTTCGAATACAAACCGAGCGAAACCGCTGGTCACAATCTAAGGGTAGCTTGCAACCGCCAATAGGATCTTTAATCGCCATTCTCCAATGGGATCTTTATTTTTTCGTCTTTCTTTGGTCTCCATCTTCCGCTCCATTCTTGTTTCATTTAATTCTATCTAATAAAATAAATACACCCGCCGTGCCGTGGGGAGTCAACGGAATGGGATAAATGCAGAAAATAAACTAGGTCACGTTCTTCATAACGGCCTAGGACAATTTTAAACCAACAGAAAAATTAAATCATTCACATCTATCCTATCGATTCGAGTCCATGATCAATCGAGGTCCATATAATCATATTATATCTACTATATCTAATCCATACAATAAAATCTTATGAAAAAGATAAAATTAAAATTTAACTACTTGCGTCTTAATTAATCAATTAACATTTAATCTATTAAATAATTTTATCCAATCAATTAACTAATTAACATTTAATTAATTAAATGATTTTAATCGAAAATAAAATTAACGATTAATTTTAAACCGATTTTAATTTTAATTTTAATTAATTAGAACTATTCCAAAATAAATCAAAATTAAAATTATTTCTCTTTTGTTTCTTTCCTTTTGATTCGTAATCAAAAGGGACGCGCTGGTTTCTAAACTAAAATTTGAGCTTAAAAGTTCAGCCACTTTCCAAAATCAAAATTTTGGAAGTGGCACTGCAAGCCAGCCTTTACAAATCAAATATTTGAGAGAGAGGCAGGCTATTCCAAATCAAATATTTGGAAAGGCCAAATAATTTTGGTTTAGGCACGCCACTTTCCAAAATCAAAATTTTGAAGTGGCTGGCAGCAAGCTTTTCCCAAATCAAATATTTGGAAAGGAAGCAAGCTATTCCAAACAAAGTTTGGAAAGGCCATTATCATTTTAATGTCATGTGGCATCCCAATGGCCAAACTATTTGAACAATTGGTTAGCCACATGACACAACTAAACAAAGGAGATTTTAATCACAACTATGAACCATATTGAATCACAAAATACACAAAACAAAAATTTGGAGATCCGCCAAAGATTGACGGTCAACCATTGCCGGCGGCGAGTTGCCCTAATTTGCCGTCGCCGCCGCCGCCTAGCCGCCGCCGGTGGTGGTGCCGCCGCCTTGATCGGCCGAGCACCACCCGATCTTTTTTTTTTTTTTTTCTTTCCATGTATCAATTTTGCAAATCAAAATCTTTCATCTTTTAATTACGTGATTTAAGCGATAAAATTAACTACGCATAATAACATGCTTATTGCTTAAGCTCGAAACTCGCTCCGATACCACTGTTAGAAATCTACGCGGGAACGCAATGAATTCAAAAATTTATTTCCTATCGACCCAAGATCGACTTCGTTTAAGCAATAAACAAACAAGTAGTAGACGGTGGTTACCTTGGTTGATCTAAAAGATCGACGCTTTGACCGTCTAAGGAGAGTAGTTCGCATAGAGCCGCCCAAGTGTTCGGCCTCTACCGCTAGTCCACACGTAAGCAGACCGCCGGAATCCCATCATGGATTCTTTATTGGAAAACTCCGGTTCTTTAGACCGGCCTTTCCCCCTCTCTCCAACTCTCGATATGATGCTCTCTATTTTACACAAGAACTATTAGTTCTTGGAATTGTGATGTCTGAAAAGAGCTTGACACCCACCTCCTATTTATAATGGATGTGGCGCCTCTTAGAAAGAGTAGAGAAGAAAACCTTTTTCCAATAAAATAAGGAAAATATATTTGATTGATTTATCTCATTTATTATAATATCTCATATTAAATAAATACAGGATATTGTCAATATCTTATATTGAATATTCCAAGATATTGTCAATATCTAATATTATTATCTTTTATTTTATTACAATAAATCAATTTACATGCGTGTGTATATATCACATATATATTTTACACAAATAAATCTATACATATTATATATCCATACTACACTAGTGCACATGCATCACATATGCACACACACACACACGCATGTGTGAATATATATATATAAATATTATTTTATTTTATTAATATCTAATATCAATAATAGAGTAATACCATTAATTAAATTCAGACAATCCAAAGTGTATCTTATACACATTAATATATGCGCCCTTTAGCCATTAATTGGCTTCCGAATATTCTTTAATTAATCAATATTATTAATATCTTGTATTTAATTTATTCATAATAAATAAATACCACAATATTAATTTACCACTATAACCTTTATAGTCTCGAGATAAACTTTCCTTATTTGGTTATCATTTATAACCACATTTTAATCCGGCTAGATGTTCATATGTGTGTGACGATAGGCTTTCGAATATGTTGGCCGTAGACACAAAGTGCAAATTACGAAAATGCCCTTCATGCCTAACGATCACGGGATAGCGTCTAGCAACACACCGTGACCCCAATCATCGGAAGAGTCAAATGCAATGACTACTACCTTTCATGTGAAACGATTACCGTGTAACTTACAATCCCATCGTCATTTGTAATAATATCCATACGGTCGACGTCGAAAGTGTCAAACATTAACGACCGTATCTTATAATCTGGATATCATGCTCTCTCAAGTAACTCGTTTACTCCCACTTTGCAAAGATTCACGAGAGTAAGACATTCCTTATAAGAAGGCCATTTCGGATATTCGATCCCAATCATAGGATACGCGATTCCCGGACGACCAATCATGTATACTCCGCGTGCTTGAAGATCATACCCAATCACTACCGCATGATCGCCCGTGGCTGGGGAAACCTCAATAGTGTCAAAGCATGACAATCCACCTTTGTGATGCCATGAAGACTCGGTCAAAAGGATAATTACACAACCGCCACATAGTGTGACACTTATCCGTGTAAGTGGGTCGATCTAACGTCACGCATTCTCTAATACACGCCCACGCATACGGTCCAAGTGTCTCTACACTTCGATAGACGAGATCTATCCCCGCCCCTTAAAGACGAAGACATCCAATACGTGCTAGTCTGTTTTATACTATCAATGCCTGTTTAATAGCACATCGCCTAGAGACATTTAAGTATCAAACTTATTAAGGTGATTAGAGATCTCATCAACCATAATCGCCTATCATGGTTTCTCTATCACGATTTAATACTAAGGACGTTATCACATAACAATTCATAATTGGTTCTTTAAAAGAACATATATATGACAACAGAAAAGCCATTTAATATATGTATAAACATAAAGAAATAGTAGAAATGATCCGACCCGGTCGGATCCGGTCCAACCCGATTGGGTTTAGGACACTATTTCAACAGAAACTAGCTACTTTGATCATGGTTCAGCTATGTCCCTTAGTATAACGTTAAAAACCGAGTAGTTAATCTTCTTTCTTCCTTTTCTATCTTTAGGCTCGTTAGTAAGAATCACCTTAGTGTCGTTGTAGTATACAAGCACTTTAAAAAGATTGATAACCTAGACTAAGTAACACGTTCGCTTTGGTACTCACAAACACTTTTCCTTTGGGTTCAACCTCGTACTCCTGTAACTATGTGATGAGCGTTTATTTCACCAAAGCAGATTTATAATACTCAAGACAACGGTGACTAAACAAGCTCTCTAACGGCGTGATGGACCGGGTCGACATGAGTATAGCTCACGAGTGAGTCGAGGTCGAACCCAAAGGAAAACGTGCTTAATGAGTACCAAAGTGAACTTCAAACTTAGTCTCAGGCAATCAAGTTGTTGGAATATTTATACACTACAATATAACTAAAGTGAATTAAAGCGACGAGTCTAAAAGGAGAGAGAAACATAGCCGAACCATGATCAATATGACTAATCTCAACCCCGAGGGTTAACAAAACCAAAAGTGTGTAGTGAGCTAAACGTGATCTTACATTCAATCTCACGGGTGCGAACTCCTAAACCCGGTGTTAGCGTCTGAACAACTCTCATCTAACACCTTGTGCCATGCTAAGGTCTGAACAACTCTCTCCTAACATGTCATGTCTACAGCACTAGAGCCGCTTAAGCGTAGAAAGAAACGAGTAACCTCACGAGGAGCTCGGTTTAACGACTAAACCGAGACTACACCGCGATCCTAGAACCCTTTTCCCACACCCTCTCTCTCGAACAACTCTCAAGAGTGATGTGTGTGATATTTGACCTAGGTAGCTAATCTAGCTCAAATCCGTTATAACAAGTTCTAAGACGTGAAACATGCAAGAAACAACAATAAAACACACTACCCACTCCCGATTTCATCACCCAAAGGGTGATTTCATCACATATCACATGACCCGGCTATGGGGAGGAATTAACTACTCATTATACTAATTAAAACATGAAAGAAACAATGAATTAAAGACATAATAAGTAAAAGAGAGAAGAAATGTACCATTAAAGTGCGAAAAATTCGAGTTTGGAGAAGGAGAGCACACAAGAGAGAATTACATAAAAGATGAAGACTTGTTGTTTGTAATGAAAATCTAATCTAAGAAATGAAAAGAGTGAGTTAGGGAGTCTTTGATCTACATAAAAAAGTAATGTAACAAACTATTTACAAAAATCGAGCAAAACCTAGCTAAGGGAAGGGAGAAAGTCGAAGTCCCTTATGAGTTGGGCTGAGGGGGTATTTATAGGTGGAGCAAAAATTCTGCAGCTTTTCACTTCGAACGCTGGTTTGAGAATGTGGAACGTGCGTTTAGCTTCAAATTCTGGGCAGCTCCTTGCTTGTAACATGTGGAACGCACGTTTGAAATGGTTCAAACGTGCGTTTGGCTTACTCGAGCATTTGGTTTGACATGACTCTTAAACCAGCGTTTGGAGGGGTGTACTCTCTGTTCTACTTTGGCAATCTGGAACGCTGGTTTGGAGCTTGGAACGCTAGTTTGAGACATGGAACGCTGGTTTGAGACCTGGAACGCACGTTTGAAGCTTGGAACGCCCGTCTGGGTTTTCTGGACGCCAGTCCAAGACCCAGCTCCAGTATTTTGCTCATAATTTCACTTCTAGGGCTCCAAATGAGGTGATTCAACATGCGTTGGAAAGCTCTTTCAATCCTCTAAAACTTTCATGAAGACCACAAGTCCAGAAAATGCTTCAAAGTGTGGCTAAAATTCCCATGAAGTGACTGGTTCCGGTTTCGTTGATGATTCTTCACTCCACTCTTGTGCTACGAACATGTCCCTTTGTCCAAAACCTCGCCTTCCGGGTCCTCGAGTCACCTAGGCCCTACAACATCATAAACGAACAAGACACACAAACCATTCCGGAGGGTAAAGATGCTCGGAATGAGGTTAATATCAATAAAAAGAGGTAGTAAACCATCAAATCGACGGAATTACTCCCCGTGCTATAAACTCACGATGTTACCCCAAAGATGGTCTAAATACACCAAGAAACATGATAAAAGTGGGATGAACGGGGGTAGAAAATGCACCGGAATCACGTAAATTTGACTCCCATCACTATGCTAGAGTTCGTTTGTTAAAATGCACACTCCCGGTTTTGTCCACCCTTAGGGTTGAAACTAGCTACTTTGATCATGGTTCGGCTATGTCCCTTAGTATAACGTTAAAAACCGAGTAGTTAATCTTCTTTCTTCCTTTTCTATCTTTAGGCTCGTTAGTAAGAATCACCTTAGTGTCGTTGTAGTATACAAGCACTTTAAAAAGATTGATAACCTAGACTAAGTAACACGTTCGCTTTGGTACTCACAATCACTTTTCCTTTGGGTTCGACCTCGTACTCTTGTAGCCTATGCTAGCAATCGTCAATCATTTTCCAGTCACCATGTGATGAAGGCCCTTTGGACACAAATTCGTGTCGATTTGGCTTTCGTTGGAAGGTGTACCACAGTTTGTCCGGCATGCCTTTAATCTTATAATATTAGCGAAAGAGGGGGATCGAAAAGCAAACTCCTACCACTCGACAAGCTATTACAAACCCCATTAGAATCCTAACAGCGTTTGGGGCTAACTGAGAAACACTTATCTCATAGTGGCGCAGAATCGCTACGATGGCCGGGTATAATGGAAACCTCAACCCACTGGAAAGTTGGGCTTCGTAGACTGTATAGAACCCTTCTGGGGGCTCATCAGCGTATTGATGATTGCCCGAGGGAAGTTGAATTTCAAATTGAGGGCCCACAAGACCAAATCTTTGGCAAATTTTATTAGCCTCATCGATAGAAAGGGCAGTGAGACAACCTTTTGGACCCTTTCCGTCCATCCTAGTAACTAATTTCTTAGGTTTCTTAAGGACAGAGGGAGATGAACCTACGGGCTCGCCGGAAAGTGACTGGAGAGGATGATCAGAATGGGAGGACGACGAAGCTTGACTATGAGAAGGCGGTTCACTACCATTAACAGATTCTGTAGCACTACTTGACATTGGTAAATGCAGAAAGAAGAGGGAGAACACAAGTAAAATGCTTACTTGGTGTTTGGAGGTTAAGCAGAGAAAATGGCGAAATGATCTCTTCTCCGACCTTTTCTCCCTTTTTATGCTTGCAAAAATCTCGAAATGATTTGAAAAGACGTGATCTGAGGGGGTTATAATCCCCCACTAAGCGCGAGAATCAAAGCAGGGACTTTACGGTTAACGAAAAATGACGCTCATTATTTGTGCGGAAGATACGGCGTTAGTGCGCCATAACGTCACACTACAGTGCTATGATTGGCTAGGGCTACAGGTGGCAGTACAACTGTTTCCCGCCCAAACAACAACCCAGCTCGAAGACGATTCAAATGGCAGATTTGACCTCGGACAACGGGAGTCGCCTCTCTCAAGTCTGGGGGGCTTATGACGATACAGGGTTTCACCCCTCCACGTGTCGTCTAACAGTTGGTCCCCGCAATATGAATAGGTATCAAAGCGCGCATGTCGATTCCCAGACTCGGGGCTAGGACGATCGACATTTAGGCAGTGTAGGACGATGGTCCCAGACTAGACCACCGTAAGTCGGTTAAGTCGGCGTAGAGGACAGAGTCCGCACCAGCTACGAAGGCCCATTATCAGCATGATAACTTGGGCAAGGGGTAAGGCCCATGAAGGTTAAATATGACAATAGCTTAGACCAACCTAATATTAGGGTTAGGGCATGCAATATCATTATAAATACCATGTTCTAGGAACTACGTAAGGCTTGATTCCTGGACGAATACAGGATACGTAGGCAATCTAAGACAAGCTCTTAGACTCAGCCACAAATCTTAAAATCTACAAACACGTTCTTAAGGCATTAGGGTTTTGAGTACTCATCATTAGATTCATTCAGGCCCGGATTAATTAGGTGACATAATCTGTCATCGTCAATGTGTTCGATGAACTGATCGACAAGGAGGATGATAATGATGTGATCCAAATGATTTGTCTTCTTTGACATTTGTGTGAGTCTATGTGTGTTTGGCTCTACAACAATAAACAACAATAAACGCCCTTGTCTTAGCTCGATAATTTCGCAAGCTCAAGTAAGAAGCTGAGCAATACTTGAGCATTTGACAAGTTTTTCTGCAAGTCTATTAAAATTTAGGGTAGGTGCGGCTAAGGGCGTAATATAGAGATCGAGCTCGACTCGATCAACAATACTCGAACTTGAAACTAGGATCGAGCTTGATCGAGCCATAAAGAAGCATTATCGAGCTCGGTTCGTTAAGTATGCGACATAACTTGACTAGGCTCGTAAGCTCAATTGAAATTTTTTTTTTAGAACTCATTTTTTTTATAAAACACAGTAAGATCGAACTCGACTCGTCCAATACTCGGCTCGACTAATACTAATAATTTATTTAAAACATTACATAATAATAAATTTATAAATATGCTTAATTAAATGATTATTTAATTGGTCACTATAAAATCATAATATATCATGCATAAAACTATCAATTAAATGCAAGCCTTAAGCACAGACACTATAACATTAACAATCAAAAGTTGTAAAACATGGAATTGAACCCTTGCACAATCACACTTTAAGACGCTAATCACTGAATCTTCACACCACCTCAATTAAGATGATTTAACTACTCATAACAATGAGTAAAAACGTAAATTAAATAAACAGTAAAATAAAGTAAAGTACCCAAAACAATGATCTTAGATGGAACGGTGGCACTCTAGCCTCAATCCGTCCAATGCAAAAGCTGCAATAATTACTCCTCAATCTTATATTACAATGCTAAGAATTGATCTTTATTGTTTTTCTAAGCAGAGTTGCAGAGAAAGAATATACCAAACCTCAAATTACTTAATCTAATACCCCATCTGTCAATTTATCTAATTTAATACTCCGTTCGTCCCATAATATATTTTCTTCTGGCTTTTTAGACTTTTCTCAGGCATTCTTACATTTAAATTCATTATTAAATGTATTTTTTTTTGGCTCTCATATTAAAAATGCATCACAGTTCCAATACTGTTGAATATCTTTTATATTGTATTCCGAGGTTTATTCTAAACTTCAAATTCCTTAACATCCGGTCAAGGGCTATAGATTGAATTTGAACCTTCTTTATCCTTGTCTTTACAAGGAGGCTTGTAACATTTCCACTATTCCATGGTGGCATTCTGTTGAGAATAAAAATTGTTGAGAGAATTGTCTCCCCCACAGTTCAAGATATATCTGAACAAATCAGCATGACACTCGTCATTTCTTTTAGTGTTCTGCATTTAAGAAACACCACTAGTCAATTGAGGTGTGTATAGTGTAATGGTTTGATGAATGGTGTTGGTACCAAAACAAAACCCATTGAACCATGAATTATACTATCCATCCCAATGAATCGTCTTAATTCGTTTAACCGAATGGATTCCCGACTTCAAGGGCCTCATCTTTGTTTTTCAATAGGCAAACACAAGAGTATGTTGTGCTATCATCAATGAAAGTAACTAAATACTCTTTTAACATATCCTTTGCACTACTTTGAATCACATAAATCAATGTGAATTAAATCCAAAAGTTCGGTGTCCCTTTCCAACACTGAAAATGATTATGCTATCTTGGCTTCAACACATCACATTTGTTTTGTACTAACCAAATTAACGAACCATGAAATCTTGTACTAATTAACAACATGAAATCTTATAGCATGCGGCCGAGCACATTAGTAGCAATAATCGATCATTTCATCGGCATGCTCATAACGAAGTAACCATAGAGACGTTAATTAAAACTATTTTCTGATTTCCCAAACTCGAAATTGCACAATGTAAGATGTTGTATAATTATCTTTGGAGTCTAATTAAAAGGCACAAATTAAAGAACGTCCGACACCTAGAAAATTAAATTTTAATCTAATTATACACGTAAGCTTTACGTAAGCAGACATCAGAAAATAAACGGAAGGTAAAATGACTAACTCGAGTAATTTGAACAACTAAAAGCGATCGAAAAGCAGCACAAAACGATCAGGTGGCGGACGCGGAAAATTTTCCAGGTGGGTAAATTCAAAAAAAAAAAGTTGATAAAAAAATGGACTCTAGACCTGGAAATTTTTCCAATAGAGGCCAAATTGAAAAAAAAAAGTTGATAAAAAATGGACCCTAGAAATTTTTCCAGTAGGGGTCAAATTCAAAAAAAAAAAAAAAAAGAGTTGGGGGCCAAATTCCAAAAAAAAAGTTGATAAAAAATGCAAGAGACAAGTTTCAAACCCACGAACTTAGAATATGTATTCAAGCTTCCAACTAGTTAAGCTAAATAGACAATTATATTATGAATTGTCTGAAATAATATACATCTGTGATATTAATATTATTAGAGGGTGTATTAATAGCTTGTGGGAAATTTGAGTGGGGTCAGGCCCATGACCCCACCCTACCATCTTTGGGTCCACCCCTAGCTGCATCTATTGCATCACCAAAAGACTTATTATAATCATTAAATACAAATGGATCCATTACAACTTGTTAACCATAAACTCAACTCATTGATTTCATTCGCTACAAAGGTTAAGAGAATATATACAAAAAATGAACCGAAAATAGAGAACAGTAGACTTCATCTGCATCATATCCGGGTCATTCCTTAGTGGCCTCGAAAACAACCTACAAATGCACCACCTTCTCGGGTGGGGAGACAAAAGAGAAGAGAGGGTAAGTACATACGTACTTAGTAAGAGGTAGAAGAAACGGTACAATAAATAGCAATAAAGGCATGTGCATATAAATAGCATCATCTACAATCACTACCACATAGTTTGTAATAGTAGAGCTCACTCATCCTCTACTAGCTCTGTAGTACATCCTCGCACAAGTAAGGTTTGTTACATCAATACCAAAGGACACTGTGCATGGTGAGAATGCACCGAGACATATTAAGCACATCTAAAGGGGGCATGGACTTAGGTCTCTCCATGTGGAAAATTACACGTTGGCCTTTGACACATAACTCAAAAAAGACTGTAAGAATCTCATGCTTCGATTTAGAAACTTGCCTTACCACATAACTCCAATCATTTTTCAATTTTACTGTTATACGAACTATGTGAAACATTTTTTATTCTTAATAGCCTAAAGAAAAAGATGAAAAAGAAAAATTACAATAAAGCTTACCTTTGCAATTGCTGGGAAAAATCAACCATTTCACCAGCTTGAATCTTGTCAATCAATTCACCGGCCTGAATCATGTGCAGAAATAGCTTTAGATATCCATCGATTTATGTTGGCTGAATTTCTTAAAGTTCATAGTCATTTTTGTTGTCATGCATTTGCTGAAAGTTTCACACAGATTTTGATCAACACGCTCTGAAATGCGGTCATTAGCAATGGTATAAAACTAAAAGTATCAACTCTGCATCAAGAATTTTTTATCATCAGTTCACTTTCAAACCAATCCAAAAACCTCAAAGCACTGAAACAAAAAAGATATTATGTATGAAGTATAGGTATAGAATTACCCTCTTTAACTTTCAACCTTCTGCTTTGTGCCTTCAATGGCCGCCTCACAAGCTCGCCGGAGCTCCTCGTCATCGGCGCTGGATTTCGCCATTATTGCGATAGATTTCCGTCACTTCTCTCGACGTTCCAATCCGTATGGGTAAATGAGAGGAGGAGAGTAGTAGTACCTGATAGATTTCCGTCACTTCTCTCGACGTTCCAATCCGTATGGGTAAATGAGAGGAGGAGAGTAGTAGTAGTACCTGCTTTGATAAAGGAGGAGAGTAGTAGTACCTTGCTTTGAGAGGAAGGTGAATTGAAGAGAGAAGCTGTTTGAGATCGAAAAGAGAGGGAGGAAGCTGATACGCTGCTGATAAATAAAGTATATATATTATCAAAGTCTAATTTATTTGTCCTTAATGCAACTAAAAATTTGAAGCTGGATTAAAGATTAAATAAAGGGGGAAATGTGAACTTTTACCTAATTTTTCCTAGAATTTACTCTTTTGGTTCTGCAAACCAACAGCTCATAATGCTAAACATATTAACTAAGCATCAAATTCAAAGTTACAGCTGATCAGGATAGAGACGTATGCTCGATTTTCTGTAGCATACTTGATTTAGGACTAAAAATCGACAAAAACGCTATGAAATCATTGAAATTCAACCCATCCACCATCTTAAGCAATCTCAGCAAAAACATAAACTGAAATAAATAAATAAAATCCGAAGATTTAACACGATACAGTTAAAGACAGCAACAAAAGTTTTATTCCCACCTGGGAAAGTGGATTCATGGCAAACTCCGGGACAAGATAAGAATTCATCAGCTGATATGAAGCCCTTTAGCATTTCTAACAAGTTGAAAAAAATCTCTTGTACAAACACACTATTTCTTGCTGGGAAACTACATAGACCAGAAAGTGTATTCCAGTAACTGAAAAGGAAAAGAAACACATGAAACATAGCAAATGGTTTTTTATTTCTTATTACTATCATCAGAACTAAAATCCAGAATAAAAGATGGGCTAGAGGATTATAATCAGAAAGGGAAAACTAACAGAGACTGTTGCAGTGTTCTTGGACTTCTTCAATATAATACTGCGTCAGCATTGAAGAGGCACTCCCCATTTTCCACACTTCAACAACAAAAAAGAAAAAGAAATTATTCTAATTTTATCTATAGGCTCTATGCATAGAAAAACATGCATCTTCACTTAGAGTTTAAGATAGGTTTTGGGCTCCTTTAAATGGCGGTTGAAGTCAAAACAACTACAAAATATATACATATACTGTAACAGAACAAAATTCAAAGTGATTCCATAATCATTTTTCCCCAATATATTTGCAAAAGCTTAAGCCAACTAAAGCATGATAGATGATAATGTCAATCAAGTGCACTAATCCAAAAGAAATATATATCCTGAATTGTTTATCTATTCGAAAACAACCTTGAAAATATACGAACTTGATAATTTTCATCTTTCTATGGGGACATAAAGTCCAAAAAAGATACAGAGGCCATAATCCATCACACTCATCTCATTTCCCCTGTTTTTTTTTTTATGAGTTTCAACAGAAAATAGAATCTAATACTTATGGACACTTTTATTTAATGTTTATAAGAATACCTTGAAATGAATGGCCTGGAGAGGAAGATTGCAGCAAGAGAGACCAATCCTTTATAACATATCACAGATTTCAAGCTGTAAATATCATAACAAGAAAGAAAAATAATATTATGTAAAACAGAAGCATACTTAGGCTCATAGATAAGCATCTTGGACATATGAGTTACTTAACCAAACATGACACTTAACAAGACAGAAGGCAAACATGAACAGCAGAACCTAAGAAATAAGAAACATTGTAAATTAATCTATAGGCTCATAGATAAAGAAGCAGCAACAACAGAAAGAATAGTGGTAACGATGCATTAAGTGACTTGTTTACACCGTGGTTTGATTTTTAACCAAAATTATTTTCACAGTAGTGTGTTTGTAAGGGCTGTGTCCCCACATGGAATATTCCTTCTTAAACAACCTAAAAAAAGGAAAGGTAGGAGAACTGCAAACAAAGAAATTTAGATGGAAAACCTCTTTCAATCCTGAAAGGCTGTTTTCTGCATCATGTAACTCTGTATCTTTCTCAAGAATGAGTTTTTGGGCTTTGCTAAACTCAGATTCTGCTTTAGTTTGCAAAATGGACAACGCAAGCTGGATGCATAAACAGATTCATAATTAGCAGATGTTACTCTACATACCGCAATTAAGGTAGCAGTAATCTTTCCTCATATAGAAATATAGTCAAGAAAGAATGTTCTTAAAAAAAACTTAAGAAGACCTGAAAAGGATAGATTTACTAGACTACATTCTCAAAGCCCTTTTAGCCCTAAGCATAAATGATCCCTATATATGGATAACACAGAAACAAGATGCTTGATTGCACATGGATGATTCTAGCTCAAAATTATGTTCTTGATCTGGCACAGAAAGAAACTTAGTATTCACATGGCCTAGCAGTTCATTCCTTCACAAGAGTTTGTAAACTTATGCTTGTGTTACTAGACCGAAAACTCAAAGCATGCACGAAAATCTGACTCAGTAAAACAGGACATCAAGAAAATTGACAGACCAGAATATATATCAGACTCATGAGATACTTAACCTACCAAAACAGTCTTTGTCCAAACTGATAACTTGATACCGCAGATCATTTCATAGGCTAAGCAAATAAGTATAAGACCTAAAACTCTAACCAGAATCTGAACCAGATTCTAAGGCAGCA
Organism: Gentiana macrophylla; assembly: GCA_026214975.1. Lineage (NCBI taxonomy): Eukaryota > Viridiplantae > Streptophyta > Magnoliopsida > Gentianales > Gentianaceae > Gentiana > Gentiana macrophylla. Next base: position 119,218,608 of record CM047812.1, on the reverse strand, counting down.
GAGATACATAACAATTCACACATTTGCAATAGCCTCTGATAATGACACAGAAAGTTCAATGCTAACTATATGCAAAGCAAAATCAAACTATTCAAAGATGATGATTTTACAGAATCGGAATGATTGTTGAGAAGTGGATTTCATGTTGAGCCCCTCCTTGAAAATGGCCCCTTTCTTTCTACATCAGTTGAACCCCTCCAACAGATATATACACAACCCTGCCACCAAAACATACATAAAATTGCAAGGGCTATGATTAATCTGCCCTTAAGCTACAATGGGCACATGTCATGTAAAACATAATAAGATCATGTTGTCATTGTTAGGTGTAGTGCCCGAAAGACAATTATCTAATTGTTTTAGGACATAAATAATAATTCATCTTATTATATGCATGTATGCTTATAATTAAGACACTACTGAAAACCCTAAGTACCTCGTTTATGTAATCATATAACTCAGTGTATGGCTATACACGAGAGGATTGAGTTAGTGAGATATACTTAAAATTAACTTAGTCCGTAGCGTTTATTAATCTGAGTACGGGTCTCAAGATTAATTGCTAATAATGCGCCCAGAACACTTTAGGTGTGACTGTCTTATCCGGACTGTCTGTAATATGGTACCTAATGGGGCATTTATATATGATGATAATCATATAGGGCTGGACCGATTTGATTTGAGTTCTCGATATAATTCCGTGATCGAGAAGTCTTATCGAATCACAAGATGATCATATATGGATTAATCTTAATCTGAAGTGATCCTGCACGCAACGCTTAGACTAGGGTAGAGTTTGATGTGTTAGTAAGGATCACTTAGCAGTATGTGGTCCAACACTTCTCGTTGGCTCTATTCTGGGATGTGTGAGTAGTCTGTGCTATCACAGATATGGAATCCATTCCTTCCCTCGGGAAGTAGACATACAGTTCCCTTATTTGTTAATCCTAGAAACTGATCGAGGCGCCAGTTCATATTATATTAGTTATGAACTAATTGATCACTAGGGGGTTAATGGTAAATATGGATAAGATGTTTCGAGAAGGGATTACGGAGATATCCCGAATCGTAATGAACAGTCTATGAAGGATTTATCCGTATGTAATGATTATATCAGTGGACACTTTCGGCTCATAGTTGAGTGTAAGTTATCTATATTCGGCAGAGTTCAGTTTCGGGTTTATGGTGGTGTAATCCCGGAATTAATAGATTGAATATAATTGTTCGGTCTGACGAATAATTTTATTTAATTTATTGTAGCTACTGAATATGGGTCCATGGTCCCCGATGTGGCTCATAATATAGCATATACGTTTTCTCGTCGTTTCACCTCAATTGTAATTAAATAGTCGGATTGGACTATCTAATTGATATGTGGATTAATTGTTTAGTTGGACTAGATAATTAAATACACAGAAAAGAACTTTTTCGTGGACTCGACCCAAAAGGCAAAAATGCGTGTGGCCCTAATTTATTTAGGGTTAGTGTTGACGGTGGTTTTTACGGTTTATATGACTTTATTTCGTAACAATTTCCTTCGTGTTTTACTAATTTTTATAGAAAATTAGGTGTTTAATGGATTTATTGAAAGAATGCGTATGGAAATCATTAAAGTGCATAATCGAGCTTATTACGTGATTTTATTAGCGATTTTCTATCGATATATATGGTTCTACATTTTGCACGTTTCTATTATCTTGTAGGTACATTTGCATGGCGTAGGATGAGCTAAAAAGATATTCAATTGAAGGTTAAATAGAGGGAGGAAGATGCATATTGAAGTTGGAATAAAGATTTACAAGTTGGACGTGCGTTTGATGCTCCGTCAGCTTAGACGGGCGTCTAAGGAAGTAAACGGGTGTCCACTGGAGCCTTTGGATTCGAGGATGTTCATTTTACGTGGACGAGCGTTCAAAATTATATAGGACGGGCGCCCAACCAATCGATTTTGCGTTCAGAAGAAGAGTAAAGGATAGACTTGGAATTATCTTCATTTTATTTTATTAGGGTTTAAGACTTAAACCCTAAGTCAAGCTAAATGAGTTATAAAAGAGGCATATGCAAGAAAGACAAGAAGAGGATATATATCTACACATTATCATACCGGCCGCAAAAAACCCTAGAACACTCGGCTCGGTCGACCGAGTGCTTCTGCTCGGTCGACCGAGTGTTACTTTTCTTTTTTTAATTTTATTTTGTTTGTTTGCTGAGGATGATCAGAGGCTCAGGCCAGTTCGAGCAAGCATGTGAAACCGTTTCTGCAACATCTTGATCTCAACTTTGGGATTGTTTCGTGAGTTTTATTAAAGTTTGTATCTTTATTATGTTCTTATTGATTATGCAATTTAAATCGAGAGATGTTTGCATGTTTGATGTTTAACGTTTGATGAGAATCGTTGTTAGACCTAGATCACCGTAGTAAAGATTACATTTTTAACCCAAAAAATAACGAGAGTTGCTAGGTTAAATTTCTAGGATTCTAGATTGAGAAATCTTACACATTTGTTATGGAAGCGTTAATCTTTAAGATCGAGAGATGAAAGATTAATAGGCGAATTATCTACGAGAGTAGGAATTCATACATTTGATAGGTGAACCACATCTTTATTAAATCTTCACTAGACGACCTTAGAGAAAAAATTGAGGGTTGTGATTTCGGTGGATCATTGCTTGTTCGTTTTCAATTTATTTGTTATCATCTTAGTAATTTTATTATCTTTTTAGAATGGAATTATTTTCGTTGGTTTGGCTCGTAACTTTCCTTCCTGGCTTTGGATTCTAGATCCTATGTCCAGTTTATTGTTTTCATTTTTTTTGTTCTGTTTTGTTTTATTTTTTTCGTGACAACTTTTAGGAGAATTAATAAACTAGATAAACAACCTCGATTCCCTGTGATTCGACTTTGGTTTAATCGCTATACTACGATCCCTGCACTTGGGGTAAACCGGATTTATTTTATTACTTGTTTATTTTTCATTAGATAAAATCCGAGACAAGTTTTTGACGCCGTTGCCGGGGAATCGGTACGGTTGTCTAGTTTATTATTTTCTGTTATAAGTTCGGTGTAAAAGGGATCGCTATAGCACGCGGTAGTATTCTGGCCATAACTTTCGGCTCGAGTGTCCGTTTGGCGTGCAGGACCCCAATTCGGAAAGCTCGTTCCGACGCCGACGACGTGGTGAACGCCGGAGGCCGTTCGACGCCGTTTTTAAGGTCAAAATCTTCTGTTTTCCCTTCCATTTTGGCCCCAGAAGATTTCAACATGTTTTTTTTCACCGTCTTAGTGTTTTTTCTGTTTTAAATTTTTCGTAGGTAGGTTTCTGTTTAAGTTTTCCGTATCTTTTCCTGCTTCTTTATCTTATTATTAAAAAAAAAGGGGTCATACAATCTTCTAATCTAGGATTGAGGGCATGGATGAGCAAAGACAGATCGCCATGCTGCAGCGGCATGTGGCAGCTCTTATGATGTTACGCAATCCTATGAATCAGACCCAGTCTTTTCCACGTAACTCTCGGGTTCATTGCGCAAGATGTTGTCGACTGGCCATCTTTGTTGGCGGTGTCAATTTCTTTCCCTCCTGCGTATCAAGTTAATACCGCCCACAATCGTGGAAATTTGACCAGTCACATGCCGGATATGTGACAATGTGGGGATATATCGCTCGTTTACGCCCTATGGATGGACGAGCAATGAAGTTCATGCTTTCAAAGTGGTCGGCAATATCAAGGATTTAACGATCGGTTCTCGGCCACGGCGATTTTCAAAATCGGGGTTTCAATCAAACTTGGAATTTCAATCAAAACCCGAACTTCAGTCAGAACCAAATATTAATTCTTCCAATCAAGATCAGTGGTTCAATCAGAATAGTCCCAATCCTATGTTCCAAAGTTGGCCTAGCCCATCTTTTCCACAACACTTTGAACTCCTATCGAGCACCTCCCAATCTATTGATCTTGAAGCTAAATTGGAGGAGCTCCAATCCCTTTCGAAGGAGCAAAACGATAATTTCCAACTTCTTCTTGGTATGCTTGCTAATATTGAGAGACAGATCGAGCAAATGGCCCAGACTGAGTTCGATCAAGATGAAGGCAATTGGCAACAAGAGGTGATTGATGAGCTGGAACCTGATATGGATCGGCTTAAGTTACAAAGGTTAGAAACTTCCTTCCCTCCTGCATGGTGTGATGATGAAGACGGTTGTCCTATGGTGGATCCGACATCAGAGATGGTTGAAGATGTTAATCACCGAGAAGGTGAAGAAATACACCCGGTGTTGGAGAACATAGAGGACGATGTGCCTGAATTAGAGATAAGCCACCCGGAGGAAGTCGCATTTGAGGAGCCGTTGAAGCCAATAAGTGTTGAGGTGATTGTGGACGAGCGAGTGAGCGTGAAGGAAGTGATCTTCCCACTTGATCACTATGTCATGGCGGGAGGTGGAACCCCTAATCCCGTTCTTCTTTTATTGGGAAGATACTTCATAAAGGTCCTTGAGCCATGGTTCCATTAATTTCCTATGAAGGTGAGTTGGATGGCTCGTATCTTTGAATATTCGTTGAAGAACCATGCGAGAAGGACGTATCCGTTTGATAATGGATAGTGAGCTAAGTGTGTCTAGCCAAAGACACTAAAGAGAGGCGCTTGTTGGGAGGCAACCCAATTTTAAGAAAAGTTTTTGCTATTATTATTTTATTATAGTTTTGTTTGTGTTGAATAAATAACGAAAGATAGTTTTCTTCTCGTTGTAGTAGTTTTGTTTTGTTTTGTTTTGTCTTGGGTTTTGGTGTCGGTTTCTGTGGTTAGGTAACTTGCATTTTCGTAATTTGAAAAATCAATGTGTTTCCTTCCTCCTGCCGATGTTACATTTGTGCAATACTTTTCACATAGATTCGGTTATTATCATTTTTTTTTTTTTTGCATTGCTTATGCTTTGTTCCATGATATTGCCTTGTCTATCATATTTTGTGCCCCTATCCCCGAGGTACGTTTTGTTTTGTTTTTCAAGTGTGCAGGATATTTTCGATAGCAATTGTGAGCTTTTAAACGATGTCAGTTTTCCGGTGAATGGTCCACAGTCTACTGACTTCTTCAAGCATTTCTGGATCTGACTCATGACCACTTCCAGAATTGCCACCTTCGAACTACAAACCTGTTAGGAAATCACTAGTTTAACGCAGCGGAATTTAAAATTTGATTTCCTTTTTCTAGATCGTTCTTCGTTTAATGCAATAAACACGTTAAGTAGTTTGACGGTTATACCTTAGATGATCTACAAGATCGTCGCTTTGACCGCCAACGGAGAGTAGTTCAATCGCGCAAGCCGCCCACGCGTCCGGCCTCTATCGCTAATCCACACGAACCCCTCGAATCCTCCTCCTGGATTGCTATCGGAAAAACTCCGGCCGCTAGACCGGACCTTTTCTTCCTCACAAACTCACTATGGAGAGCTCTCTATTTTACACAAGAATTATGAACTCTTGCAATTGTGATGTACAAAAGAGCTTGACACCCACTTCCTTTTATAGAGGAAGTGGCGCCCATCTCAAGTGTGGAGGAGAAGAAAACCTTTTCCAATAAAATAAGGAAAATCAATTAGATTGATTTATCTCTTTAATTATAATTTATTTTGTCAATATCATATATTGATTATAATTATCTTATTACCATAAATCTATTTTTCCAAAATCAATTAATATCCTATATTAATATTATGGCAATATTTATTAATTAAAGTGCACAATCCAAGTGTATCTTATACACACAAAAGTGGCGCCCCATTAGTCAACAAATTGACTTCGGAATATTCTTTAATTAATCTAATTTATATATAATTAATATCTTGTATTTTATTTATTCATAATAAATAAATACCACCATATTAATTTACCACTATAACCTTTATAGTCTAGAGATAAACCTTCCTTATTTGGTTATCAACTATAACCGCATTTTAATCCGACTCGATGTTCATATGTGTGTGACCCGATAGGCTTCCGAATATGTTGGCCGTAGACACAAAGTGCAATTTACTAAAACGCGCCTTCATACTAACGATCACGGGATAGCGTCTCAGCAACACACCGTGACCCCAATTATCGGAAGAGTCAAAAGCAATGACTACTACCTTTCATGTGAAGCGATTACCGTGTAACTTACAATCCTATCGCTATAATAATATCCATACGATCGTATCTCGAGTGTCAATACATTGACGATCGTATCTTATAATCTGGATATCATGCTCTCTCGAATAACACATTTACTCCCACTTTGCAAAGATTCTCGAGAGCTAGACATTCCTTATAAGAAGGCCATTTCGGATATTCGATCCCAATCATAGGATACGCGATTCCCGGACGACCAATCATGTATACTCCGCGATGCTTCAATATCATACCCAATCACTACCGCATGATCGCCCGTGGTTAGGAGAAATCTCAATAGTGTCAAAGCATGACAATCCACACCGTGATGCCATGAAGACTCGGTCAAAAGGATAATTACACAACCGCCACATAATGTGACACTTAATGTAAGTGGGTCGATCTAACGTCGCATTCTCTAATACACGCCCACGCATACGGTCAAGTGTCCCTACACTTCGATAGACGAGATCTATCCCTACCTTCTAAAAGATAGAAGACATCCAATACGTGCTAGTCCGATTATACTATCAATGTCCCGTTTGATAATATGTAAGACTAGAGACATTTAAGTACCAATCTTGTTATAGTGATTAGAGATCTCATCAACCATAATCACTATCATGGTTTCTCTATCACAGATTGATACTAGGGACGTTACTATATATATACAACAAATAATATGAAGACAAACAATATATATCATAACATAAGTGCTTTTATTAATCATAATAAAGTTATTACATGAACTAAATAGATCAGAACGACCGACCGGTCGGATCCGGTCCAACCCGATTGGGTTTAGGACACCTTTCCAACAATCTCCCACTTGGCCTAAAGCCAATCACCCATATGCCTAAGCCCGTGCAAGTGAACATGTTTCTCATGCTTAGCTTGAGACAATGCCTTGGTTAACGGATCGGCTATGTTATCATCCGTGTGGACTTTCTCTATCTTTACATCTCCTCTATCTCTACTCTCTCTAATCAAGTGATAGCGCCGTAGCACATGTTTGGACTTCGATGAGACCTTGGTTCCTTTGATCGAGATATCGCTCCATTATTATCACGATCTGAGGCACTGGACCTTCAATGGAGGAACCACACCAAGTTCGAATGAACTTCTTCATCCAAATCGCTTCCTTTGCCGCCTCCGAGGCTGCTATGTATTCGGCTTCCGTTGTAGAGTCCGCAGATAGTCTCACGATTGGAACTCTTCCAGCTCACTGCTCTGCCGTTAAGCGTGAAAACAAATCCAGATTGTGACTTAAAATCGTCCTTGTCAGTTTGGAAGCGGCATCTGTATAACCTCGTAATACTAAATCATCGTTCGAAAACCAGGAACATATCCCTAGTCCGTCTCAAGTACTTAAGGATATTCTTGATGAGAATCAATCCGGTGACCATCACTGGATTGGTGGTACCTACTAGTCATACTAAGAAGTGCGAGGCGTCTGGTCTTGTGCATAACATGGCATACATGATAGACCCGATTGCCAGCATAAGGGACTTTACTCATTTGTGCCCTTTCCTCCTCTGTCTTAGGACTCATTCCCTTTGTGAGTAGACCCCATGTGACATGGGCAGCAATCCTTTCTTGATCGCTCCATGTTTGAATCTCTTCAAAGATCTTGTCTATGTAGGTGGATTGTGTGAGACCAAGCAACCTTTTAGATCTATCTCTATAGATCTTTATTCCCGAATATAGGTTGCCTCACCCAAGTCCTTCATTGAGAAGTTCTTGGATAACCAAGCTTTGACTGATTGTAACAAAGGCACATCATTCCCTATGAGCAGTATGTCATCCACATAAAGCACTAAGAACACAATGGCACTCCCACTAACCTTCTTGTAAACACATGGCTCATCTTCGTTCTTGATGAAATCAAACTGTTTGATTATCTCATCAAAGCGAAGATTCCAACTCGAAGCTTGCTTTAATCCATAAATGGATCTTTGCGGTTTACACACCATCCTGGCGTCATTGGTTGTGAAACCCTCAGGCCGTGTCATATACACTTCCTCAGACGAGTTCCGTTAAGGAAATTTGTTTTCACATCCATCCGCCGATTTACGTAATCATGGTATCTTTGCAATAGCAAGCAAAATTCTAATGGATTTTAACATGGCAACAAAGCGAGAAGGTTTCATCATAGTCAACTCCTTGTCTTTGCTTATAACCTTTGCCACCAACCTAGCCTTGTAGGTGGTCACGTTATCGTCCATGTCGGTCTTTCTCTTAAAGACCCATTTACACCCTATGGGAACTATTTCCTCGGGAGGATCAACTAAGTTCCAAACTTGGTTGTCTTTCATGGATTCCATTTCGTAATTCATGGCTTCTAGCCATTTCTCTTTGTCATGCCTTAATAGCACTTCCTCATAAGTTCTAGGGTCCTCATCTTCCATGAGATACACGCCCGGTGTACCTTCGGGTTCACGGCGTTCCCTGGTGGATCTTCGAGGTGCTAATGTGTCCACGGTAGAGGCTGGTGTCACATCTGTGTGTGGCAAGTCCTCTACTTCCATCAACTGACTATTATCCGTAAGTGGTTCTCGAATTTCTTCAAGATCAATTTTACTCCCATTGACCCTATCCAGAATAAACTCTTTCTCCAGAAAGTGGCGATCCTGGCAACAAACATTTGTTCCTCGGGATGGTAAAATTGGTACCCCTTTGGTTTCTAGGATATCCCACAAATAGACATTTGTCAGACCTGGGCTCTAATTTGTCAGGCATCATCCGCTTCACGTAAGTCGGACAACCCCAAGGTTTTAGATGACCTAGGCTCGGTTTTCTCTTAGTCCATACCTCGTATGGCGTAGAGTCAACCGTCTTTGATGGAACTTCGGTTCGAGTGTATAGGATGCGGTTTCAGAGCATACCCCAAAGCGATTTTGGAAGAAGCTGCGTAGCTCATCATGGATCGCACCATGTCCAACAAGGTGCGGTTCCTCCTCTCGAACACGCCATTCATCTGTGGCGTTCCGGGAGGAGTCCATTCAGGTAGAATCCCATTCTCCTTCAAATAATCTTGAAACTCTCCATCTAGGTATTCTCCGCCTCAATCGGATCGAAGTGTTTTGATTTCTTTACCTAGTTGTTTCTCCACCTCACTTCTGAATTCCTTGAACTTTTCGAAGGCTTCAGATTTAAACTTCATTAAGTATATATAACCATAGCGAGAATGGTCATCAGTGAAGGTGATAAAATAAGAGTATCCTCCTTTGGCTTGAATTGACATTGGGCCACACACATCAGTATGTATGAGCTCAAGCAATTCATTGGATCTTATCCCTTTGCCACTGAAAGGTGACTTTGTCATCTTGCCAAGTAAACAAGCTTCGTGATACGTCAAGCGATTCGTAATCGAATTGATCCAACATTCCATCTTTATGGAGCTTGGAAATGCGATTCTTATTTATATGGCCAAGTCTACAATGCCATAAGTAGGATTCATTCAAGTCATTTGTTTTGGCTTTCTTGTTATTTATATTAAGTACGTCAACATTCATATCTAATATGTAGAGACCATTGCTAAGTATGCCAGTACCATAAAAGATTCCATCACGTGAAAAAGAACAACATTTATTCTCAAACGTAAAAGAAAATCCATCAACATCTAATGCGAGAAATAGAAATAATGCTCTTCGTAAGAGCAGGAACAAAATATGATTATTGAGTTCTAGTACTAGCCCACTCGGGCAATGAAAGAAAATAAACTCCTACGGCCGGTAGCAGCAGAACACTTGCTCCATTTCCAACGTGTGTAGGTCCACCTCTCCTTTCCTCGGATCTCTAGTTCTTCTTAGTGCCTGCATATTCGTACAAATATGAGAACCACAACCAGTATCTAATACCCAGAGTGGTTAGACTTAGAAGAAGCAATATTGATCTCAATCATAAATATACCTGAAGTCGAAGCATCAGAATGCTTCTTCTTGGTACTCAAGAAGCCTTTGCAGTTTCTCCTCCAATGTCCGGTCTCACCGCAATGGAAGCAAGCATCCTTGGATTTGTCTTTCGCTATCTTAGGCGTTGGCTTAGGTGTGCCCTTCGCTTCTTGGACTTCTTTTGGGCTTTTTGCTTTGCCCTTGCTTGAAGTGACCATCAACACTTGCTTTCCCTTCCCTACAGTGCCCTCAGCAGTCTTTAACATGTTCAATAACTCCGCAAGGGAGCAATCTATCTTGTTCATGTGATAGTTCATCACGAACTGCGAGAATGAATCAGGTAGAGATTGTAGAATCAAGTCAATACTCAATTCTCGTTCCAATTTGTGGCCCAGCTTCCCAAGCCTCTCTATGTACCCGATCATTTTAAGCACGTGTGACCCCACAGCAGTCCCAGATGCCATCTTACAACTAAGCAGGGCCTTCGAGACCTCGTCTCTCGGTCAAAGGCGAGACCGAGAAGCATAAAGTTCCTTCAGGTGGACCATGATAGAGTAGGCGTCCATAGACTCATCTTTGTTTCTGCGATTCGGGTGTCATAGAAGCAAGCATGATACATGTAGCATCGATCTTGTCGAGCAATTGCTTGTTGTACTTCTCGACAACATCTGCGGCCGAACCCTCGGGCTTTTCCGGTAGGGCCTCGCCCAAGACATAGCCAATCTTCTCGTGCCTCAAAACGATTTTGAGGTTTCTTTCCCAATCGAGAAAATTTGTCTCGTTAAGCTTGTTTTTGATGATAAAACGAAGGTTCAATTTGTTTGACATTTTCTACAACAATAAATAAAGATAGAATAAGTAAAGCTCATGTATAAAAAACCCTAAATTTGCACTTAATAAATCTATAAGGTTTTTACTCCCACTAGCCAACTATTCCCAATTGGCTTTCAAGAAAATAATTCCTTTAGTGGTCAAGATCCCATCGAACTACCCCGACCCCCAACTTTGGCTGATTGGCCGAAAATAATTAAACAGGTGGACAACGATTTGTCGATCGTAACTTATACGATTCTAGTTGTTTGACGATCCAACTCTTTGACAATATTTCATCTTATGAAAATAGCCAAACCCTTGCCTCTAAAATCCAAACGACCCGCTTTGGTGGTGGCGAGAGAATTCTTAGTCGAGTCTTAACCCCAATATTCATGAGATCTCTTTCGATCATATCTCAATAACGACGATATACCCGAGGTAGGTCAACCCCGCTTTGGTGGTGAGTTGGGTCCGAACAAGGGCTCTTCACCGTCGTTATAATATGGGAGGCAATTCCGACTTGATTTTTGATGTGGGAATAATTTTAAATTAATTCACTTAATTAATTTTGTTTAATTATGGTCTCATCTACTATGTGCATATTACTACGATATCATATAAAGTAAAACATACACAACATTCGCGCATAAAATAACCGGTATGATCATGGACTTTTCTCTAAGTGCGGTTTGAATACAAACCGACGAAAACGCTGGTCACAAACTAAGGGTATCTGCAACCGCCAATAGGATCTTTATTCTTGCACGCCAATGGGTTCTTTATCTCTCCTTGGTCTTGAACTTCTTGCTCCATTATTGTTACATAATAAATAATTACACCCGCCGCAGCACACTGGGGGAGCTCGAGGAATGGGATAAATGCAAAAAGTAAACTAGGTCACGTTTCTTCATAACGGCCTAGGACAATTTTTTTCAAAACCAACATAAAGAAAACATTCCCATCTATCTTATTGGTCGAGTCCATGATCAATCGGGTCCATATAATCACATTATATCTACACATCTAATCCATACAATTTTATCTTATGAAAAAGATTAAATTTTAATTTTAACTACTACTACTCATGCGTCTTTATTTTATCACGTCAAATAATTAAATAACTTTTAATTAATTATATGACTTAACCGAAAATTAAAATTAACATTTAATTTTAAATCGATTTCAATTTTAATTAAATTTGAACTATTCAAAATAAAATTAAAATTATAAAGTCTCCTATTTGTTTCCTTTCCAAACTAAATTTAGCTTAGCAGCTCGCCCACTTTCCAAAATCAAAATTTTGGAAGTGGGCAAGCTCAGCCTATACCAAATCAAATATTTGGAAAGGGCCTAGGCCTATTCCAAATCAAATATTTGGAAATGCCAAATTATTTTAGTCTAGGCCCTGGCCACTTTCCAAAATCAAAATTTTGGAAGTGGCTTAGGCTAGGCCTATTCCAAATCAAATATTTGGAAAGGCCAAATAGTTTTAGTTTAGGCACAGCCACTTTCCAAAATCAAAATTTTAGAAGTGGCTCAGGCTCAGGCCTATTCCAAATCAAATATTTGAAAGGGCTGGCTATTCCAAATCAAAATTTGGAAAGGCCAACATGCATATATGGTTTCCCAATGGTCCAAACTATTTGAACCATTGGTTGGCCATATGACGTAACTAAACAAACGAGATATCTATGCACAATAAAATATCACAAAACGAAAAGGGTCGATCTCCCCATTGGAAGAGGAGAGCCGACGGACGGCAACCCTAGGGTTACCGCGCCGCCGCCGCCCCTTGAGAGGGAGGGGCGCCCCGATCGGCCGACCCCCAAGAACCCTATTTTTTTTTGTTTTTTTGTTTTAACGTTCGTGATTTAAATCTTGCATCTATCGATTAAATACTACGCATTTAAATTATGCTTATTGCTTAAGCTCAAGTCCATCTCGATACCACCGTTAGGAAATCACTAGTTTAACGCAAATGAATTTAAAATTTGATTTCCTTTTCTAGATCGTTCTTCGTTTAATGCAATAAACACGTTAAGTAGTTTGACGGTTATACCTTAGATGATCTACAAGATCGTCGCTTTGACCGCCAACGGAGAGTAGTTCAATGCGCAAGCCGTCCACGCGTCCGGCCTCTATCGCTAATCCACACGAACCCCTCGCCGGAATCCTCCTTGGATTGCTATCGGAAAAACTCCGGCTGCTAGACCGGACCTTTTCTTCCCTCACAAACTCACTATGGAGAGCTCTCTATTTTACACAAGAATTATGAACTCTTGCAATTGTGATGTACAAAAGAGCTTGACACCCACTTCCTTTTTATAGAGGAAGTGGCGCCCCATCTCAAGTGTGGAGGAGAAGAAAACCTTTTTCCAATAAAATAAGGAAAATCAATTAGATTGATTTATCTCTTTAATTATAATTTATTTTGTCAATATCATATATTGATTATAATTATTTTATTACCATAAATCTATTTTTCCAAAATCAATTAATATCCTATATTAATATTATGGCAATATTTATTAATTAAAGTGCACAATCCAAGTGTATCTTATACACACAAAAGTGGCGCCCCATTAGTCAACAAATTGACTTCCGGAATATTCTTTAATTAATCTAATTTATATATAATTAATATCTTGTATTTTATTTATTCATAATAAATAAATACCACCATATTAATTTACCACTATAACCTTTATAGTCTAGAGATAAACCTTCCTTATTGGTTATCAACTATAACCGCATTTTAATCCGACTCGATGTTCATATGTGTGTGACCCGATAGGCTTCCGAATATGTTGGCCGTAGACACAAAGTGCAATTTACTAAAACGCCCTTCATACCTAACGATCACGGGATAGCGTCTAGCAACACACCGTGACCCCCAATTATCGGAAGAGTCAAAAGCAATGACTACTACCTTTCATGTGAAGCAGTTACCGTGTAACTTACAATCCTATCGCTATAATAATATCCATACGATCGTATCTCGAGTGTCAATACATTGACGATCGTATCTTATAATCTGGATATCATGCTCTCTCGGAATAACACATTTACTCCCACTTTGCAAAGATTCTCGAGAGCTAGACATTCCTTATAAGAAGGCCATTTCGGATATTCGATCCCAATCATAGGATACGCGATTCCCGGACGACCAATCATGTATACTCCGCATGCTTCAATATCATACCCAATCACTACCGCATGATCGCCCGTGGTTAGGAGAAATCTCAATAGTGTCAAAGCATGACAATCCACACCGTGATGCCATGAAGACTCGGTCAAAAGGATAATTACACAACCGCCACATAATGTGACACTTAATGTAAGTAAGTGGGTCTACCTAACGACGCATTCTCTAATACACGCCCACGCACGGTCCAAGTGTCCCTACACTTCGATAGACGAGATCTATCCCTACCTTCTAAAAGATAGAAGACATCCAATACGTTTTTAGTCCGATTATACTATCAATGTCCCGTTTGATAATATGTAAGACTAGAGACATTTAAGTACCAATCTTGTTATAGTGATTAGAGATCTCATCAACCATAATCACTATCATGGTTTCTCTATCACAGATTGATACTAGGGACGTTACTATATATATACAACAAATAATATGAAGACAAACAATATATATAATAACATAAGTGCTTTTATTAATCATAATAAAGTTATTACATGAACTAAATAGACTGTAAACGACCCGACCCGGTCGGATCCGGTCCAACCCGATTGGGTTTAGGACACCTTTCCAACAAAACCAACTAAGTTTTTCTTATTCTGTACAACATGAGGACATGTTGTTATTTAAGTGTGGGGGAGTAGGGATTGGTTGTACCTACAATGTGCTTAATTTATTATGCTTACCACCATTCTTCAAAAATTCAACAAATTTTGAAATTTTTTTTAAAAATTGTCCCGAGCATGATTTTATTTTGGCTTACTTACTTTTTATATTCCCATACTTGTGCTCAGTTGACTAGTATTTTAGCATAGACCTTTGATAAATAAGCCTTTACTCGAATTATTTTCACGTAAGCCTCTTCGATGACGAGCTGAACTTAGGAAATTGTACCCATTTAAACCGATGATGTTTGATTCTGGTTATCAGACCGTTCGCTTAGTGCTCATGTCATGGAAATTGTAATATGTGTGTAGTTGGAATTGAAGTAGGAGGTATCGTGAATATACCGAAGCCTGAATGTGATAAGTGAAACGTAACTACTGTGCTTTGGAAAAGTTGTTTTAAAGAAAAAATATATGAATTAAATGGGTGTGTCGGAAGCTGGTCGATGATTGGAGTGAGGTAGGGCGTACCACGAATGTCCTATACCACTATGATGACCAAAAGCTCACGACAGTCAGAAGAAGCTGCCTTATGATTTGAGTAACGTAGGGTATATCTCGAATATCCTATTCTACTATGACAGGGCAATAGCTCATTCTGATGTGTGTTTAAATGTGAAAGATTGTTGAATCAACTTATATAAGGGATCTAGTATGAATTGAAATGAAAGACTTAGTTATCGCCTACCTTATCCCCAGTATAGGCCAAGGTATATGTTGTAGGGAATATCCTCTGGGTACAACTGAAAAGATTTCGAAAACACATGTATTACTCTAGTCATGACTTGAGTAGTTTTGTAGGGCGTATGTATAGTCAGGGTGATTCATTATCTGTCTTTAATGGGTATTGGTCGGTTAGCTTGATTTTAATTATCAAGTGTGGAATCGGTGGAAGTTGAAGAAGGCTTTGCACACACTACACATTCGAGTAATCGTTTATTGCATGGGATGTATGTTTTTGATGCTAGTCGACCGGTTGTGATTTGATATATGGGATTTTATGTGGTTCAATGTTCAAGTAAGTCCATGGATTTCTTGTTTTGTTTTGCTCGGGACGAGCAAAAGCTAAGTGTGGGGGAGTTGTTGACGGTGGTTTTTACGGTTTATATGACTTTATTTCGTAACAATTTCCTTCGTGTTTTACTAATTTTTATAGAAAATTAGGTGTTTAATGGATTTATTGAAAGAATGCGTATGAAAATCATTAAAGTGCATAATCGAGCTTATTACGTGATTTTATTAGCGATTTTCTATCGATATATATGGTTCTATGATGACCAAAATAGTAACGACCAACCTTAACCGGCAGGGTACCGGGTCGGAAGTACTATAGAGGTGAGCAAGGTCGTATCCCACGGAGAATCAATCGAATACCAAAGTCGTCTTCGGATTTAGTTTAGATCAACCAAGGTATTTCAAGTTTAATTACACTAAAACGGAATGTAAACTAGAGATATTAAAGATAGAAAGATACATAGCCAAACCATGATCCAATTGACTACTTTTGCCCTCTAATCGATTATTCGGGAATGGGATTAACCATCCTACCAACCTAACGCTTATATCGACTCATCCATGGGTGCAAACTCCTAAGCTAGTGTAGGGACGCCATTCAACAATCAAACACCCTTTGCCCGGTTCAACAAATCCGCCTTTAAGGATTTAATTGACCGAAACAAGATTAACGCACTAGAATTGCCCGATTTCACAACCGATTAAACCTCACTCCCTAATCAATCTAAACAACTCAGTTGATTATAAGGAATGATCTCAAAACCCCTTTTCCCACACCCCTTCGCAACATACATTTATGAAAGTGGTGTGTGTGTTCGTGAACTAGGTGATCAAGCTAATCCACGCATTAAGAACAAGTTTTAAGACATGAAATTGTCAATATAACAACAATTAAACACTACCCATTCCCAATTTCATCAATTAGAAGGCAATCTCATCCATCTTCACATGATTTGACTATGATATATTTAGCTACTCATAATGGAACTAGGAACAGAAATTAAAGACAGAATTAAAGCCATAAGAGAAGAGAAAACTAAAATTGATTACCAAATTCGTGTAAAAATCTGAATTACATCAAGATCCAACACCATCCAACGTTAATTGCCGATGAAGAAGACCCACAAAAGATGAAATCCAAAAGTAGAGAGGAAACTTGAGCTAGATTGAGCTAATTTTATCTATTGACTAAAATAGAAGAGAATCTAATAGTGAAAGAGTGAATTTCGATCTAGGGGAGAAGAAGGGTTTGGGGAGAAAATTCTAGGTAAAAATGGAGTATCAAAAAGTGTCCAGCCTCCTACAAAAATCTGTGCAATCCTCTATTTATATGTGCCCAAAATCATACTAAGAGTCATCAAATGCGCGACACATTCTTTGTCCAATGCGCACGCATTGCCCTGTGGCTGTCTGTCAAAATCTGACTTTGCTGAGGTGGATGCGTACGCATAGACTGGAATGCGTACGCATGCCCACTTCCTTAGCTGCTGTTTCTTCTGGAATGCGTACGCATAGAGAGGAATGCGTACGCATTGTTCCTGTTCTTCCCATCCTGAGCATCCTGTATCAATGATGCGTACGCATAGCTTGGAATGCGTACGCATAGCTTGGAATGCGTACGCATAGAGTTCATTTGTCCAAACTTTGCATCCTGTACCATGGTTGCGTCGCGATAGCTCATAATGCGTGCACGCGATAGATCGCATTTCTCCATCTTTTGCACTTTTCTTCAACTTTTCTCATCCCGAACCTCGGTCTTGCCTTTTGAGCTCATTACCTCACCTTCCAGGCTTACGAGCACCTAAATCTGTGTCATGACGTCCAAACATATACCAAGCATAATTTCACAAGATAAATAGGACTCGAAAGGACTAAAAACATCATCAAATAACACGGTTTGCCATCTATATGATGGTTTACCTCAACGTGATTGCATTGTGTGTTTTCTCCTTAACATGGCCTAAAATTGCCCGGAATGAGCCAAAAGTGCCGTAAATGGGGTTGAACTAAGCACGGAGCAAAGTAAAGTTGACTCTCATCAACCACCCCCACTTAGCGTTTGCTCGCCTCGAGCAAAATGAGCGCTTTTAAAAGAATCCAAGGAGTCAACGTCACACAGCGTATGTCAAGTCAATCACACCTCAATGATAAACGGAAAGTAAATGAGTGAATGCATAACACTTAACCCTATCTTATCAATCAAACGGGATGTGTGTGAGTGAATAGCTTTTCCTACATTTACCACGGTTCACCGGTTCGGATTATGGATGCTAGGTTAATCACGACTACACCATAGGCTCATACTTCATAAGCATCTCCACTAATCGAGGCCAACCGAGGCTAAGTGAGGTCAAGTAGGACTTGCACGGTTGTAACGTTAGGCTAGGGACGGGGCTAACCGAAGGGAATTTTCTGGGGAAAGACAAGAAAGAAATAAAACGAGCAAGCTTAATCTCGGGGTGTACAATGTAGAATGTAGCTAGCTCTACCCTTCTCTAGCTAGCTCAAAAAATGAGCTTAGAAACATGATTCATTAAGTAAAACGCCATATCGCACTATGTCTCAAGTGTAACGAGGCTCAAATGTAGATGAAATCATGTTTCTAGACCGGAGACTCGTCCCAAATACAAACATCACAACTCAAATCAAAAACACAAGTCTCAAAACGCTTGGCCTTCTTTGACTCAACCTCTATTACACTTTTATTGACTTCATTGCAGGCTTTCTTTGATTGATTTCATTCTCTTTTGAGTTTTTTTTTTTTTTTTTTTTGAACTTAGAAAGCTGCATTATACAAATTAAACAGGTTTGAGTCAAGGGCCATCACATGAACATAATACGAGTCAAGCTCCTACCCTCCAAGATATGAAATAGCTCGTAAAAACACCAACTCCTCTCAAAATACACATCACTGTGTGATTAAACGAAAAGATTAAGCTTAACTCGTAGGGTGTTCAAGGGAATGTAGACCACAAATAAGGCTCGGGGTTGGGAAATTACGGGCTAAATACGAATGGCTAAGTGTCGGATGGGGGTCTAACCATCCTACCAAGGCTTAGAGGGGTTACTGTGGAATATGTCACGGGATGGCTATATGGCTCTAGTTAAATCAAAGAAATGCCATAACTATCGTTCCAAACTCTACCAAAGTCGGCCTTTCTATTTCGTCTCGAAGTTAATGATATGAGTTCTAGGTAGCCGAATTGTGCCTGAGTCTACCATAATCGGTCACTAGTTACCATGGTTCATGAAATCGAAGCTATACGTGCGTGAAAATCCCGTTTCCAAGATAAGGTAGTAAGCCAAGTATCATGCATTTAAACATTCACTAACCATTTATCCTATCGGTGTGACGGCTCAACATACGAATGCAACATCAATACCATGGAAAATTTTAAAAAGTGCTCAACTTTTTGCTAGAGAAGTGATCACACACTAAGCATACAACACAATGGCCAGAAACACAATAAAGCACATATCAAAGCTAAGCCTACCACCCCCCACTTTAAATGCAACACTGTCCTCAGTGTGTAAATGATAAAGAGAAAGAAGGCTTAGCTTAACCCGGCAGAAAGGCGCAACTGTGTACGTGACATGTCTAGGGAAGCTCCATCCCAAATACCTCCCTTTTTAGGCACCACTTGGGTAGGGCTCACCCACTCGCTATCCGATATGGCGTAGATGATTCCATGCTCTAGCATCTTCACCACGTCTTTACGCACCACTTCTTGAAGGTGTGGATTGAGCCTTCTTTGAGGTTGCCTCACCGGCTTCACATCCTCCTCCAATATGATCTTGTGCTTGCAAACCTCGGGGCTAATACCCCGGATATCAACCATCTTCCACCCAAAGGCTTTCTTATGTCTCCTTAGCACTTTCATTAGCTTTTCTTCCTGCAAAGATGTTAGTGCCGCAGAAATAATCAAAGGTAACAAATTATCGGACTCAAGAAAAGCATACTTAAGGTGCTCCGGGAGTGGCTTTAAGTCCAAATCCTTTGGTGGCTCCTCGATAGACGGCTTCATCTTCTCACTGTTGAGGCCAAGCTCTAGATATTTATGCCATGACGCCTCAAGAAAGGGCGTTGCCTCCAACTCACAAGCCGCTTCTCTCAATTCTTTATTGTCATCATGAATCGTGCTAGACTTCATTAAGCATTCCTCCATTGGCTCTTGATAGCCCTGCGTGTTAGCAACCTCGGAAACACAAGAATATATAGATTCAACTTCATCACATTCCTCAATATCATCATGAGGGTACTTAATGGCATCAAATACATTCATAGTCACACTCTCATCTCCTACTCTCATAGTAATATCGCCTTTGGCGACATCTACATTGGCACTTCCGGTAGCAAGGAAAGGTCTCCCTAGCAAAAGTGAATTCCTAGGGTCCTCCGCAACATCTAGCACAACAAAATCGGCAGGGAACACAAATTTATCAACTTGGACTAACACATCCTCTAATATTCCCATAGGCCGCCTAAGGGTCCGGTCGGCCATTTGTAAAGTCATATTGGTCTCGGTTAACCTACCTAGGCCCAACCTCTCATAGATACTCCTAGGCATGAGATTCACACTAGCACCTAGGTCACATAAAGCTTTTGGAAATCTAATAGAGCCAATGGTGCAAGGGATAGAAAAACATCCGGGTCTTTCTTTTTAGGCGGAAGCTTGTTTTGAAAGACAGGAGCATTCTTCGTTTAGGCACACCACCTCATCCATTTTGGCCTTGTTGGACAATATCCCTTTCAAAAACTTAACATCTGAAGGCATGTTAGCTATAGCATCAACTAAAGGGATATTTATCTCAACCTTGCACAAGATGTCAAGGAACTTGTTTTGACTCTTGGACAACACATCCTTCTTAGGACCTCTAGGGGGAAAGGGTAAAGTGCTCAAATCAAAGGTGTAGAAGAAGTATTCATACCATTGCTACTTGTACCTTTCCTTTGTGGATTGGAAGTGGTTATGTCCCCTTTGCTAGTCGCCGGTGCCTCCTCAACTTTCTTGTGAGCTTCACTAGTGTGCTCTCCAACAACTTGATCCTCACTATCATGTTCTACCATATCATCCACTTTGCTTTTACCATGATCTTCAACGCTTTTCCTCACCCCAATGTCATTACCAACCACCTTGCCACTTCTTGTAGAGATAGCATTCACACCCTTGGGATTTCTCACGGTGTTACTTGGCAAGCCTCCAACCGGTGCGGTATTAGCATTTTCGGTCAATTGACCTACTTGGGTTTCAAGATTCCGTATTGCCGATTGGAATGTGGCTGTGGTGTTATTGGCATTTGTCTTGATATCCCTTAGCTCCCGACTATGCTCTTGTAAAGTCTTACTAATTTGCTCCAAGAGGATATCGGTAGAGCTCTTTTGTGGAATAGGAGCCATTGGTGGAGGTTGAGAATAGCTTCCTTGAGAATAGTTTTGATGAGCATTTGGATGTTGGTAAGTTCCGGATTGTTGTTGTCGTGGAACTTGATTGCCTTGATATGAAGAACTGTGTTGAGGCCTAGAGGATTGCCCTTGATTCGGACCACGACCCCAAGTCAAATTAGGATTCTCTCTCCAATTCTGTTGAGCTCCTTGAAAATCATAGTTTTGGACACGCCCTTGCCCCACATAGTTAGCATCATAGGGTTGTGTGTCCAACATCAAACTCGTATCCATAGGTTCAATAACCGGATTGCCATAGGTGGTGAGAGGGTTAAAATCCATTTGCCCCGCATTCAATTGCCCTAAAGCGTAGGCATTCATCAAAGATTGTTGCAATGAATTCGCATTAGCCACTAAAGTCCCGGCTTGAGGTGCTACTTGAGCTTTCATTGGCACAGTTGTTGGTGGTGTATTTGGAGATGTGCAATTCATAGCCGAATGTTCACCACCACAAAGTTGACATAACCGGGCCTTCTTGTTCTCTAAAGCCAAATCATCAACTTTTTGTTCCATAGCCAACACCTTGTTATGCCACTCGGAGTTCCTTTCGGGCTCATCTACCACGGCGGTCACAAGTGGCTTTTTATGCTTTAATTGCTTTCTTCCCGAACTCCATTGCCTATTATTCTCACAAATCCTCTCAATGGTGGCCAATGCCACATCCGGTGCTACATCCATAATGGATCCTCCACATGCCCCATTCAATTGTTGCATTGAACTACCATCCAAATTTCGATAGAATAGATGCACTTGATCCCATGCTTCGAATCCATGTTGAGGGCATTTTCGTAACATAGTCTTGAACCGATCCCATGCCTCAAACAAATCTTCACCCAATAGTTGCTCAAAATTAGAGATGTCGGACTTCAAGTCAAGGGCCTTCGATGGTGGAAAGTACTTGAGCAAGAATGTGCTAGCAACTTGTTCCCATGTGTGGAGAGAGTCATGAGCTAAAGATGAATACCACTCCCTCGCCTTTCCTTTTAGAGCAAAAGGGAACAAAAGTAGCTGAACCGCTTCCTCACCAACCCCATTTATCTTCACTGTTTTGCACACCTCAAGGAAATTATTGATGAAAGTGTTCGGATCATCCGTCGCCTTTCCTTCAAATTGAGCATTATCTCCAAGTAAATGCCAAACATGTTGCCTTATTTCCAAGTTATTAGCCGCAACGGCCGGTACTCGAATAGGACTATGACCCGTGGTAGCCATCGGTGTCACATAATCTCTACAAAGCCTCACCGGTCGATTTCCCGCTTGGTTCACTTGAGCTTGAGGTGCACATGGTTGAGGGTTCACTACAGGATTTGGTTGAGGATTAGCTTGAGGGATAAATTGTTGAGCATAGGGGTTTGCCATTTGAGGGAATTGGTTCATCATAGGGTTCATCATGGGATTCATCATAGGATTGAATTGGGCCATTTGCATCATCATTTGTTGATATTGTTGAAGGAATTGGGGGTCCATATGTGGAGGTTGTTGTGTTTGAGGGACTTGTGGAGTTTGAAGAGGGATATTGGTCCTTTGTTGAAAGTGATTTGTCAATGAGGGACTACGCACAATATTCCCTTCTCTAGGTAAAGTTTCCATCCTTGGGGAGAGTGAATTGGACGGTTGACCTTGATATTGAGTAGTATCCCTTTCCTCAAAAGGATTCACACTTCTTTCTCGTTCCATACCCCGGTCAAACTCAAGATCTTCATTCCCCGTAGCCATACTAGAAGTCTCGGAACTAAAACTCTCACTTTCCAACTCTTGAGTAACCTCTTCAACTTGAACTACCTTGTTTCGCAAGGCGTTTCGGTGTCTAGCCAAAGCCTCAATCTCGGGAATATATGGAAGTAATGGTTCCTTTGAGCTTCGGGTCATACACTACAAGGAGCAAACAACACAAAAACAGTAAAATAAAAACAACCTAAGCCTAAATCGTCAAAAGACTTAAGAGACATCGATCAATCCCCCGGCAACGGCGCCGGAAAACTTGATGACCAAAATAGTAACGACCAACCTTAACCGGCAGGGTACCGGGTCGGAAGTACTATAGAGGTGAGCAAGGTCGTATCCCACGGAGAATCAATCGAATACCAAAGTCGTCTTCGGATTTAGTTTAGATCAACCAAGGTATTTCAAGTTTAATTACACTAAAACGGAATGTAAACTAGAGATATTAAAGATAGAAAGATACATAGCCAAACCATGATCCAATTGACTACTTTTGCCCCTCTAATCGATTATTCGGGAATGGGATTAACCATCCTACCAACCTAACGCTTATATCGACTCATCCATGGGTGCAAACTCCTAAGCTAGTGTAGGACGCCATTCAACAATCAAACACCCTTTGCCCGGTTCAACAGTCCGCCTTTAAGGATTTAATTGACCGAAACAAGATTAACGCACTAGAATTGCCCGATTTCACAACCGATTAAACCTCACTCCCTAATCAATCTAAACAACTCAGTTGATTATAAGGAATGATCTCAAAACCCCTTTTCCCACACCCCTTCGCAACATACATTTATGAAAGTGGTGTGTGTGTTCGTGAACTAGGTGATCAAGCTAATCCACGCATTAAGAACAAGTTTTAAGACATGAAATTGTCAATATAACAACAATTAAACACTACCCATTCCCAATTTCATCAATTAGAAGGCAATTTCATCCATCTTCACATGATTTGACTATGATATATTTAGCTACTCATAATGGAACTAGGAAGTAAATTAAAGATGTAATTAAAGCCATAAGAGAAGGGAAAACTAAAATTGATTACCAAATTCGTGTAAAAATCTGAATTACATCAAGATCCAACACCATCCAACGTTAATTGCCGATGAAGAAGACCCACAAAAGATGAAATCCAAAAGTAGAGAGGAAACTTGAGCTAGATTGAGCTAATTTTATCTATTGACTAAAATAGAAGAGAATCTAATAGTGAAAGAGTGAATTTCGATCTAGGGAGAAGAAGGGTTTGGGGAGAAAATTCTAGGTAAAATGGAGTATAAAAAGTGTCCGACCTCCTACAAAAATCATGCAATCCTCTATTTATATGTGCCCAAAATCTGTACTAAGAGCTGTCAAATGCGTACACATTGCTGTCCAATGCGCACGCATTGCCCTGTGGCTGTCTGTCAAAATCTGACTTTGCTGAGGTGGATGCGTACGCATAGACTGGAATGCGTACGCATGCCCACTTCCTTAGGCTTCTTTGTTGCTTTCGGAATGCGACATAGATAGAGAGGAATCGCGCACGCATTGTTCTGTTCTTCCCATCCCGAGCATCTGTATCAATGATGCGCGACGCATAGCTTGGAATGCGACGCGCATAGAGTTCATTTGTCCAAACTTTGCATCCTGTACCATGGTTGCGTACGCATAGCTCATAATGCGTACGCATAGACTGCATTTCTCCATCTTTTGCACTTTTCTTCAACTTTTCTCATCCCCGAACCTCGGTCTTGCCTTTTTGAGCTCATTACCTCACCTTCCAGGCTTACGAGCACCTAAATCGTGTCATGACGTCCAAACATATACCAAGCATAATTTCACAAGATAAATAGGACTCGAAAGGACTAAAAACATCATCAAATAACACGGTTTGCCATCTATATGATGGTTTACCTCAACGTGATTGCATTGTGTGTTTTCTCCCTTAACATGGCCTAAAATTGCCCGGAATGAGCCAAAAGTGCCGTAAATGGGGGTTGAACTAAGCACCGGAGCAAAGTAAAGTTGACTCTCATCATTCTACATTTTGCACGTTTCTATTATCTTGTAGGTACATTTGCATGGCGTAGGATGAGCTAAAAAGATATTCAATTGAAGGTTAAATAGAGGGAGGAAGATGCATATTGAAGTTGGAATGAAGATTTACAAGTTGGACGTGCGTTTGATGCTCCGTCAGCCTAGACGGGCGTCTAAGGAAGTAAACGGGTGTCCACTGGAGCCTTTGGATTGAGGATGTTCAGATTTTCTGTGGACGAGCGTTCAAAATTATATAGGACGGGCGTCCAACCAATCAGATTTGCGTTCAGAAGAAGAGTAAAGGATAGACTTGGAATTATCTTCATTTTATTTTATTAGGGTTTAAGACTTAAACCCTAAGTCGGCTAAACAGGTTATAAAAAGAGGCATGCAGCAGTACAAGAAGAGGATATATATCTACACATTATCATACCAGCCGCAAAAACCCTAGAACACTCGGCTCGGTCGACCGAGTGCTTCTGCTCGGTCGACCGAGTGTTACTTTTCTTTTTTTTCTTTTTTTTTATTTTGTTTGTTTGCTGAGGATGATCAGAGGCTGAGGCCAGTTCGAGCAAGCATGTGAAACCGTTTCTGCAACATCTTGATCTCAACTTTGGGATTGTTTCGTGAGTTTTATTAAAGTTTGTATCTTTATTATGTTCTTATTGATTATGCAATTTAAATCGAGATTTGCATGTTTGATGTTTAACGTTTGATGAGAATCGTTGTTAGACCTAGATCACTGTAGTAAAGATTACATTTTTAACCCAAAAAATAACGAGAGTTGCTAGGTTAAATTTCTAGGTTGCTAGATTGAGAAATCTTACACCTTTGTTATGGAAGCGTTAATCTTTAAGATCGAGAGATGAAAGATTAATAGGCGAATTATCTACGAGAGTAGGAATTCATACCTTTGATAGGTGAACCACATCTTTATTAAATCTTCACTAGACGACCTAAGAGAAGAAATTGAGGGTTGTGATTTCGGTGGATCATTGCTTGTTCGTTTTCAATTTATTTGTTATCATCTTAGTAATTTTATTATCTTTTTAGAATGGAATTATTTTCGTTAGCTTAACTCGTAACTTTCCTTCCTGGCTTTGGATTCTAGATCCTCTGTCCAGTTTATTGTTTTCGTTTTTTCTGTTCTGTTTTGTTTTATTTTTTTTCGTGACAACTTTTAGGAGAATTAATAAACTAGATAAACAACCTCGATTCCCTGTGATTCGACTCCGGTTTTAATCGCTATACTACGATCCCTGCACTTGGGGTAAACCAGATTTATTTTATTACTTGTTTATTTTTCATTAGATTAAATCCGAGACAGTTAGAGCCGCATTTTGTATTATTATTATTATTAGGAAATTTGTTTACTTGATAATTATAATATATGTGATTAAATTATTTATTTGTTAAATAATTTAAGAAAAAGAAAATCTTTTGTATATCCTAATTAATTTAGGAATATTCTGGATTTATCTTTTTAAGGAAAATGATTAATATGATTGATTTTGTATTAATTAATTAATCCTTGGAGGACAAGGATTGCTCTTCTATATAAAGAGAGTTCTCCCAAGCCAAATCATATCACATAATTTCGAAATATTGGGTAGTATTTTGGCTTATATTTTTCGGCCAAAAGTACTAGGGTTCGAGTTTTAGAAAACTTCGGGTTTTTCTAAGGTAGCATATCGAGGAGGTCAAATGGCTTGAAACACCATCCACCTGGTGGTGCTTGGAGACACACGTTGGAAGACTGTGGCTTTTCATCTAGCTTGGATCTTGGATTGAAGATTGTTCTTGGAGTTTATTCACCATAAACTGGTAAGCGATCTAACCCCCTCGTAGGTTTAGATCTATTATATTTATGTATTTTGGTTGACTAGATCTAGATCTTGTACTTTCCGCTGCGTAATCGGGTATATTTATGATCCATCCGGCGATATTACATCCTACAGTCTTGTAGTAAAACATAGAATGAATAATGATTACAAATGTTTCTTCACTAGTCACTGTACAACAGCCCCATGCATCACATTCAAATTCGTCAGCTAAAGATAAGTACCTTACGATGCATCCAATGTAGACCTTCATTCCGCTTCTCAAGAATTTACAGTGTTATATTATCATTAGCCTCCATGTTCTGCTCTATCCTTCCGTACAATTTCCTGAAATTCGGCAATGCTGTCGTTTGCATCCACACCAGTAGATTCTCTTGCTCACTCAACTGCACACACAGGCAACAAGTTACAACAATCCACACCAGTAGATTCTCTTGCTTAGCAACAACGACAAAATTCGTTCAAAAGAGTATTTATGCGATCAAGGAAGAAGCTTCGCGTGGATAACTACAAGAAAAAGCAGTATCAACAACGACTGGACGACTTGGACAACCAATCCTCTTTCTTTGAGCAACAGTAATGACTAGTTGGGTATTGAATCGTAGTTTGTTCGGCTTGGAGTTGTCGAGTTTGTCTTGTTTGTTTTTTAGTTGACATTTTCTAGGGAGCTTTGTCGATCTACCACTACTTTGCCGGGCCATTTGTGCGACTACCACTCTCTTGTCGAAATACCACTCCCATTTTCGCGTTTTAGGTGTTTTTTGAACCAAACTAAACCCTAATTGGGGAAGGGAACCCAATAGGGAAGGGTGTCCCTTAAGATCGTGCACAAAGGTGAAAAAAGCGGAGAAAATCGCGAATCAAAATTGGTATTTTCTGCCTTGGGTGGTATTCTCACAATTTGTTCCAGAAAGTGGTGGTAAACCAGAAAATATCCCCATTTTCTACGGCTTGGATATATTTTTTTGTAATCTGAACCTTTTGTTATCTAGCGTCTTGCTAGATTTTTATAAATAAAATTTTTTGCTGTTAAAAAAAAAGGACAAAAAGGTCAAAGAAAATCTCATCAAGAGAAACAACTAAAAAACAGAAGGCTTTAGGCATGAAATTAAGAAATAAGTAACAATAATAAGAACTTCAAGAAGCAAATTGAAGGATAAAAACATAAAAATTTAAACAGATCAAGTAAACATATTGTGTAAAATGGTAGTATAATTTTCTAGACAGATGAAGCTCAACACATGAGTATCTAATTCCCGAAATCCCTACTTTCTCCGTCAACGAGCATTGCTTCACATCTCTATGTTTATCCAAACAGCCAAGAGAATAATTAAAAGCATCTTTTTTTCATAAAATTACATGCCCAGATTGGGCAGTCCCATAGACGATCTTTTCTCCTGGTATAAAGACCAGATGGCAAAGCTACCCTCGTAACAAGTTGAGAAAAAGAAACCTTGAAATCACAAAAATAGACCAAGTAAACCACCCAAACATTAAGCAGCATCATTCAACTATATCAATCATTCACCATCAATGCTACAAAGAAAAAAACCAAATAAAAGATGCTAAATTAACAGTCCAAAAATCTTAACATTGATTACTACATACATTTTGAGGCAAAATTAGGATTTTAGTCTTCTAACTTGGCCTATTTTGGATTTTAGTCCTGCTCCTGCTCCGGTGAGGAAAATGGTCCTCTAACTTGTTTTTTTTTGGAAAAATAGTCCTATCCATGGAAATAGTGATTTGGCACGGAATCTTTAAAAACGCACTACGTGGCAGCCTAGTTAGAGGACTATTTTTAAAAATTTCCGGTGCCCAATCAGCTATTTCCGGCAGATAGGACTATTTTTCCAAAAAAAAACAAGTTAGATGACCATTTTCCTCACCGGCCGGTGCAGGAGCATGACTAAAATCCAAAATAGGCCAAGTTAGAGGACTAAAATCCTAATTTTACCTACATTTTGATGTCCTTCAAGCTTTTTTAACAACTTAATGCAGCCTCCGGTAGCCTTTTCCTCTAGCCCTATTACTTTGTGATCCATTCTCATACTTCTTGTCTCACGCACAAAAGATTACCACTCCAACTCTTCACGTTTCAGCTTTGAATTTCCTAAAGCAACATTGTTCGTATTAAGAAACTCGATAAAAAATCAATCAACATATATTATACAATTGCAGTTTTTTTTCCGTCTTGTTATTTCAATGAATTAAAGGAGGGAAAAGTATTTGAATATCAACATATGGGTAAGGAGAGGAAAAATTGGAGCTGGAAAATTGTGGTATAGAAATGGTGTATGTCACTATACTATTTCTATGATTTGGTGATTTGTTTTTATTTTTATTCATTGAATATGTTGCAGTTGGTGTAAATGTAAATAGTAGTAGTTAATACATGTTGTAATTAGTTTAGTTTATATTTTACTTGATGATGTAATTAGGTAAAATGGCCCAGTATAAAAGGAAAGGATACTGTAAAACGACATGAGTTTTGGATATTTTGCCATATTACAGAATGTTTTCCCTTCTCCTTTTTCTCTTCGTCATATTCAATAATAAAGTGCGTGGTCGGGTTTTCGGTTTTCAACCACTTTTAAAACCAAACCATTTTTTACGGTTTCAAAATTTACAAACCAAAACCGAACCATAGCTAGGTAAAACCATTTTAACCGGTCCGGTTTGGATCGACTTGGTTACGGTTTTTTCCGGTTTTTAGTCCTCTTTTTTTTTACGAATAATTCACTGAAATGACATTATCACGGTTCAACGAATTCATGTCATTATTCATACAACAATCATACAAGATTCTCATTCTCCATCTACCATACACCATAACTCGAATGTCACACTAGGTCCTCTATATATATATATATATATATATATATATATATATATATATATATATGTGTGTGTGTGTGTGTGTGCGCGCGCGCGCACAACATTATAATTATATTATCATATTTTCCAATTAAGATGATCATATAAAGCCATGTAAACTGTTTTATTTTATCTTGTCATAGGTCTTATTAGGATGTGCATCAAACTACGTGTGTGAGGTAGTTGATTGAAGTATTAATAGATCATGAACTGAGATATTAGTTATTTACATGTAATGATAATCGAGGGGGCCGACAAAAAGTCGGTTCACTGTGGTAATCAGTTCTCACAATGTACTGACGAAAAGCCGGTTTTACTGTGGTGCACAAATAGAGTGGTACACGAGTGGATTGTTGTGGTGCAAATAAAGACCCCTTAATTAATAGTGTCGATATTCACACACACACACACACACACACACATATATATATATATATATCCGGTTCCGGTTTGGTCCGGTTTTTACCTTAGAAAACCAAAACCAAATTGTTTTTCACGGTTTGGTTTTTTACAATTCAAAAACCAATCAAAAAACCATGGTTTACGTATTTTCGGTTTGGACCAGTTTGGTTCGACCGGTTGGTTTGGTTTCCGGTTTTTTTGTTCACCCCTAATATTCATGGCATGGTGTAAACCCTAGTTCTCAATTTAGCTAATTCACATGGTATCAGAGCAAATCAGTGTTTCCGCTCACATCTCCATACTTTCTTCTTCGCTCGTTGCTGTTTTCGTCGATTTCCGTTGATTTTTTGTTTGGTTTTTTGTTACCTCGCTTCCATTCGAGCGTCATCCATGGCGAATACGATTGATACTGAAATTACTCCTTCACATCCTCTCTATATGCATCCAAATGAGAATCCTTCGATTGTTTTGGTTCAGCCGCTGCTTACTGAAAAAAAAATTCTATGGTTGGAGTATTGCGGTACGGCGAGCCCTAATTTCGAAGAATAAATTAGGGTTCGTAGATGGAACTCTTCCTTGTCCACCGGAGGGAGATAAACACTTCGGAGCCTGGAATCAATGCAACAATATGGTATTATCCTGGATACTTAACTCTGTTTCACGATAGGCGAGCCGCTCGAGCCAACAACGCAAGGAAGTTTGGATTGATCTGAAAGAGCGATTGTCTACTGGTGACTTCTTCCGAGTGTCTGATATTCAGGAGGAGATTTATGCGCTTCGACAAGGTAATTCATCTGTTACAGAGTACTTTACGCGTCTGAAAAATCTATGGGAAGAGCTAATCATGCTACGCCCAATTCCTCAATGTGAATGTCGGACCACACAACTTTTTAAGGATTATGTCAAAGCAGATTACATAATTGGTTTTCTTAGAGGTCTGAACAGCAATTTTGAACCAGTCAAGTCCAAAGTGCTCTTGATAAATCCTTTGCCCAAAATTAATGAGGTCTATAATCTAGCAATCAAATTGGAGAGACAGCAGGGACATGGATCATCAACTAACTTTCAAGCTGGGAGTATCAACTATTCTCTGTAGCAGCTCCACTGATTCCCAAGGAAAATTTGTGAAGCAAGAGCCACAACGGAGATCAATGATAACCAATCAGCAGGGCAATTCTGGTTCTCAGAACAGGAAGAATCTCCAATGCACATACTGTCACAAGACTGGTCACACAGAGGACCGTTGTTATAAGAAGCATGGGTTTCCCCCGGGTTTTCAGAATAGAAGGCAAGTTAACATGGTGCAGCAGGATTCCACACACTTAACATCTTCTAGCTTTGGACTAGATCTGCAGAAAAGAGGCCTTTTGTGCCATCATTCACAGCTGATCAGTATGAGGAGATGATTAGGTTCTTTCAGAACATGAAGATGAATCAGAACACAGGGTCTGGGCAACACATAGCTTCAGCAGCAGTATTGAACACCAACTTTACTCAACCAATGGCTGGTAAGGGACATATTAAACACTTTAGTCGGTGGATACTAGACTGGGGCCACCTTGATCATGTGGCTGCGCTTTTAGACTTATTTGATTCATTTCAACTAGTTACACACAAACACATAACACTTCCCAATGGCACATCAAGTGCAGTCACTCATATAGGAGAGGTTCATGTCATGAATTTCTTACACTTCATTTCTGTTTTGTGTGTACACCTTTTCATTTAATCACTTGTCCCTTAGTAGTACTTTACTCGATCTGGAAAGTACTTTGTAACATTCCAATCCTCTTCATGTGTCATCCAGGAAATGGGGAATATGAGAATGATTGGTACAGCTAAGGAGACACATGGGCTCTATTACCTTGAAGCCTCCTTTGCTCCACATTCCTCTGTTGCTCAGTTCAGCACTCAACATCCTCGTTCCATGACTGAGGATCAGCTATGGCACTATAGGATGGGCCACATGTCTACTCCTAGGTTGCAGCTGATTCATCAACATTCTCCTTTTGTTAGCATTCCAATAAATAAACATTGTGACATTTGTCAAATAGCAAAGTTGAGAAGGAACCCCTTCCCTCATAGCATTAGTCATTCTCATGCCTGTTTTGATCTTTTGCATCTAGATATATGGGGTCCAAATAGACACCCCACCTTCAATAATGAACGTTACTTTTTGACTGTGGTGGATGACTACAGTAGATACTATTGGTTATTTCTTTTACAACATAAATCTGAAGTTAGAAAAATTATACATGACTTTTATGAGTATGTCCTCACTCAGTTTCACACTAAAATCAAAATCTTTAGAATGATAATGGGCAAGAATTTAACATGCCCGAGTTCTATGCATCTAGAGGTCCATTCATCAAACATCATGTACTCATACACCCCAAAGCAAAATGGTGTTGTGGGCGCAAACACCAACACATATTAGCCATTGCTAGAAGTCTCAAATTTCAATCTCATTTGCCTATAGGATATTGGGGTTTCTGTGTGTCCCATGCTGTCTGCCTCATAAATATCTCTCCTACTCCACTCCTCCATAACTCTACACCATATGATAAGCTATTCAATGTTTTACCCACCTATGATTATCTAAAGGTGTTTGGGTGCCTAGCCTATCTTTGTCAATCTAGACCCTCACAAATCCAAGTTACATCTAGAGGCATTCCATCTTTGTTTTCAGACACTCATCTACCTGTAAAAGCGTTATCCTTCTTAACTTGCATACCAATGCTATTTTTGTATCTAGGATGTGACCTTTGTTGAAAACATTTTTCCTTTTCAGTCCCATAGTGATTGGACCAACATGCCCTATTGCCCGACCTTTCCTTAGATCTAACAGACAGCACAAGAAACCTACCTGGCTGCAAGACTATCATTGTAACCTACTTGCATCCAATCAATCCATATGCACCTCAACCTTCTACCCCCTCCAAGCACATCTGTCATATGATCATGTCAGCTCCACTTACAAATCTTATGCCTTAAACATTATGGCACATCCAAACCCCAGAAACTTTGCTGAAGCTTCCCAATATCCTGAATGGCAGCATGCCATGCAATCTGAAATCCAGGCTTTAGAGCACAATCAGACATGGACTTTAGTTCCCTTGCCACCCCCACTAAGAAGCCAATTGGTTGCAAATGGGTCTTCAAAGTTAAACACAACCCGATGGGTCAATCGAACGCTATAAGGCTAGACTTGTAGCCAAGGGCTACACCCAACGATTAGGGGTAGATTATTTGGATACCTTTAGTCCCGTTGCCAAAATGACCTTTGTTCAAACATTGTTATTGTAGTGATTTCTCGTGGTGGCTCCTAGAACAACTAGATGTAAATAATGCGTTCCTCCATGGGAATTGCATGAAGAGGTCTATATGCTACCCCACCGGCTTCACTCCCTCTCCTTCCCATCTAGTTTGTAAGTTGCAAAAATCCTATATGGTTTAAAAGCAGGCAAGTCGTCGGTGGAATGCCAAATTAACATCCACTCTACTTCAACTTGGGTACACTCGGTCCTTGCATGATTATAGCCTTTTACCAAAAAGCAGAATGGCACCTTTACTGCTCTTTTAGTCTATGTTGACGACATTGTCATAGCAAGTAACAGTCCCCAGGAAGTTGGCCAAGTTAAGGGTCATCTACATGCTGTTTTTCAAATTAAAGACTTGGGTCCCCTGTGGTTTTTCTTGGGAATTGAGATAGCTAGGTCCAAGGAGGGTCTAGTACTTAATAAAAGAAAGTACACTTTAGAATTGCTTGAGCAGGTTGGTATGCTAGGATGTAAGCCTGCACTTACTCCCATGGACACCAAGTTGAAATTGGCTCATAATGATTCACCCATATCACGATATTCGCAGACTACCGAACTCTCGTGGGTAAACTCTTGTATCTTACTATCACTAGGCCGGATATCTCCTTTGTGGTGCAAAGAACTAAGCCGTTTTAGATGCGCCAAACTGTTACTACATTTTCAGTCGCCCAACATTTGCTACGTTATCTAAAGGCCACCCACAGGCGGGGCATCTTTTATCTGCTTTGTAAATCTATTGAATTGAAAGCATATGCGATTCGATTGGTGGTTGTGTAGAAACCAGGCGTTCAGAATCGAGTATTGTGTCTTCCTTGGTGGAGCACTCATTTTCTGGAGATCAAAAAAACAACCCACCGTGTCCAAAAGTTCATCCGAAGCGAGTATAGGTCTCTTGCCATGGCTACTTGCGAAGTCCAGTGGCTCTTATTTCTCTTGGCAGACTTGGGTTTCAATCATGCCAAACCTGTGCCACTATTTTGTGACAATGATAGTGCCATTTATATCACTGAAAATCCGGTTTTTCACGAGCGTACCAAACACATCGAGATTGATTGCCACATTGTTCGCGAAAAATACATTGCTAGGGTCATTAAACCTATGCCGATTCGCTCTCAATTCCAGCTGGCTGATTTGCTAACCAAGCCACTTGACCGTTTTACACTCCAGAACCTGCTGCAGGGTCTTGGGACTAAAGATCTTTACCGTGGCTCAGGTTTGCGGGAGGGTGTTGCAGTTGGTGTATATGTAAATAGTAGTAGTTAATACATGTTGTAATTAGTTTAGTTTATATTTTACTTGATGATGTAATTAGGTAAAATGGCCCAGTATAAAAGGAAAGGATACTGTAAAACGACATGAGTTTTGGATATTTTGCCATATTACAGAATGTTTTCCCTTCTCCTTTTTCTCTTCGTCATATTCATGGCAGGGTGTAAACCCTAGTTCTCAATTTAGCTAATTCACAGAATAAAGTTTGTTTTGTTGTTGTTTGATCGAATCGAATATTGTATTGAATGAAATGATTTTATTATTATTATGAGAAAACAATTATGAAATGAAACGTTGCTTTATTCAAATAAAATGTTGTTGTATTGGTATAAAAGTAGTGTGATTAATTAGAATAGAATCAATTAGTGTTCAAACACATACACACATTGATTTTTGTTCATTTGTTCGGACATCAATGGGGTTCAAATAAAAATTGATATATGTATGATGTGTAGACATGTATATATGTCTAATACTTCAAAGACATTCCAAATGATTAAAGTATTTTATTGCAGTGGGTTGAAGTGAAAATATACACAAGTTTTTCTTTGCATTTATATTCAAATACCTTTATATAATTTTGAATGAAGTGATTAATTTTGTTCCCCAAAATTAAAGTCTATATTAGACCGCCTAAAGAAAGTGTTAGGAAATGATTGTTTGTTTGCTTTTTTTTGAGAGAGAGGAAATGATTGTTAACTTGATTGAATCTTGATATTCAATATAAATTTTCAATTGTGTATGAATCTTGATTTTCAATATAAATACTCTTATAAGGGTTACATGTTCTATCGATTCATTTGTGATTTAGTGGCTTCAAATCGAAATAATTAAGGGGTTTTACATAAAAAAAAAAAAAAGTATTATTTTCAGCATACACGTCGTTCTTTTTTCTGAAATTTTGGATCACGTTCATGTATACGCTTGTATTTTGTGGCCTAGTAGTTGAAATACTTGATTGTTTAATGTGTTGAGTGAATTAATTTGAAGATTTATCTTGTGCTTAAAAATATGGTTTATGCAGAAATTTCACCGTGTATTATGTTTTGAAGTGTAATATGATATATGTCTATAAAGCTTATAATTTGCGAAGTATGTTTAACAAGTTCAAGCCTTCCTTTTTCAAGATTTTTGCATAATGCTTATGTTAACTATGTACTGAATTTATGAATATGAAATATGTGCATGTATGTTAAGTAAATGCCCGACCTATGAATTAAGAATAGTATACATTTGACGATCGAGCTAGTTAAGTCCTGATTAGAGTCGACTTTGTTATCCTTTTGCATGCGTTTTGACCCATTCATAACTAATTTGACTCACTTTTGGGCTGTTCTGAGCTATTATCGACGCATTTCTGCTATTTTTCTAACCCTGGGGTATAAAGCAGACTGATCCGAAAACCCAGTCATTTCAGGCAGGAACTTGGATTGTTGAGCCTATTTGTCTTACGGAATTATATGGGCTGTGTTTGGTATAATCTTATGCAGAACACAGATAGTCATGAGCCTGGAAGATGAGGTATAGAGCGTGAATGGATCCCGGGAGTGAAAATAGGAAAAGAAATGAAGAGTTGAAATAATATCTCAAGAGCTCGCCCAAGCTGCCCATGCGCACACCTGAAGAGCGAGGAAGTTCACAGCCAGATTTCCAGCAGTCCGGCGCACGTGCAGAAAGTCCCAGCACATGCCTCAAAACTTGATGCCTTAGTAGGATTTCATGAGAGCCAAGTAGTCCATCACAGGTTTAGATCCTTTTTTTAGTTTTCAAGACTTCTTTGTATTCTAAGTTTCTAACATCCTAGCTTCAAATCCGTTATTGAAGAGAACCTCAAGAGCGTTCCAGATCTCATTTGAAAATGAACAATCAACAACTTCTACCAAAGCTTGCTCAGTCATTGAGTTCATTAGCCACTAGCAGTTGATCAGTAGCTACCAAGACTTATAGGACAGATTTGGTTCCAAAGAAGAGGAACTAACAGTACATGACTGAAGAAAACGAGGAGGTGGAACCTTGGTTCCAAGGAGAAATCCATTATATCGCCTGTGACCGCAAACAACCGAAAGAATGATGCATTTCCAGAGCAAATAACTGGATCTGTCTAGTATTACCGCACAAGTTTGAATAATACTTCCTTCAAATGGTGCTTTGGTCTGAGAAGGATGAACTACACTCAACACAACATAATTTATTTGCAGTCAAATTGAGGGACTGGGTGGCAGATTTGAGGTAATCTGGGTAAGGCTAGTGTTTGGGATCGGAGAGAAGTAGTGAGATTTGGTAAAGAAAGAGATTGAAAACTTCCACAAGAGAAGCTTAAGGAGCTCACCAGAGCAGTAGTCACTAGTGGCGTGCTGGAAGCGATGGTATCAGCCGTTGTTGGTTCTGATACCAAGTTAGAAACACAACATATATTAACAAGAAATTGCACCCACTAGAATTGTTAAGGTGATAAGTTCAATACATTATATCAGTCGAGGTAGTTAATTAGTACAAGATCCATGGAGGATGATTCAGATATATAGTATATAGTACACATTTTGCTAGGGATCTTAGGACACTTGACACACTCTAAGCCTTATACAATAACAATAACAATCACAATGACACCTACCAACGAGTTACTTAGTTACTTTGACGGTCACAAGCAAAGCAATACTTCTCAAAATGTCCCACTAGTGCATGTTTTCCCTGCCCATAATTTACTCATTAAATTCCCATTATATTCAAGAAAAATGAAAACAAATAACATTGGATAAAATGATATATTTCGTCATAACATTGTGTCACGTAGAATCAATAAATTATAGTGGTTTATAAATGTGACCGACTAATTGTTGTGACAATATTATTTTTCTATCTTGTAGCCGAATCGGCGCCCAAGCCATTTCACGGATTTTCTTTGAAGTAAATAACCCCATGGAAGTTTTGAAGGCTATACATTCATATACATGAATAACTTTGTCAAGTGTTATAAGTGGTTAAAATTAATAAAGATGCATCCGTCCCATAAAAAATGTCCAATTAAAAAATCGGACACTTTTTATAAGACGGAGACAGTAGTTTATGATATTAAATTTTTTTTTTTCCATTTTGCTGCACAAAAGTTTACGATAATCGGCGGTGTTTTTAACCGAATAGGAATTTGGATCATTGAACTGAAGCATTAAGTGTTTACAACTTGAAGGATTAGAAGATAAGATAGACATGTGTATAAAGTTGATTGGTTCTTCAATGAATCACAGGATTATTAAAGTTGATTGGTTCTTCAATGAATCACAGGATTATCCTTATCGACCCTTGGATCGAGTGTTAGAATCAACTATTGAATGAATACCATGACTAATCTATTGACCCTCGGATTGGATTCCAATGAGAGGTTAGATTTTAGCACCTGAAAATAATTATATAAGCCCCACGTATATCGAGGTCACCATCGGAAAAAAAATCCACAACGGATCCGTCTAACAACCCTTCTGCTGATTTTTTGAATGTTGTTAGACGGATCCATCATGGTTTTTTTTTTCCGATGGTGACCTCGATATACGTGGGGTTTATATAATTATTTTCAGGTGCTAAAATCTAACCGCTCATTGGAATCCAATCTGAGGGTCAATAGATTAATGTTGGTATTCATTCAATAGTTGATTCTAACCCTCGATTGAAATCGATCCAAAGGTCGATAAGGATAATCCTGGGATTTGTTGAAGAACCAATCAACCTTATACTCGTGTCTATCTTATTTTCTAATCCTTCAAATTGTAAATACCGGACACTTTTATTTCAATTTTTTTTTAATGCTACAGTTTTATTATCCAAATTCCTAGTCGGTTAAAAACACACCGCCCATCAGGTCTCTCCCATCCAAAGAAATTTGCAGAATAGGAAGCATGACCAGAAATGCAATCTGCAACAACTCCTTTGAAGGGTGAATAATCCACTCAATTCATTTAGGAGAGGCCTTCAAGTTACGATATTCATAAACTCTACTATCCAATAAGATTCCGATGAAATGTCATGAACAAACAGTGCAAGAGGAAGGATTAGTGTAAACTCTAAAGAAAAAAATGATGTTATGGTATGGTAGGATACACTCTTGATCTGGATTGTCAGCAAAATTGGAGTGCAAAGCGTTCCCTAAGCTATCGACTTTAGCAGAGGTAGTCATGGATGCTTCAATACACAGTGTTGCAGTGATTGCATCCAAACGTGTTACCTAGTTACTGAACAACAGCCTTGCATGAGATGCATTCATGCATCATCATCATCATCATCAAATGTAATTAGCAAATCATAATGCTGAATTCTTGTACCTTTGATCTAAGGTAATTGATAATAGTAATACCTTGAGCAAGTCATATCAGACTCTCCGGTATGTGTACAGATCTTCAGTATCTCATCCTTTTCCTCTTCTACCAGTTGTTAACAGGAAAAACAATTAAATTAACTCGATTGTATGACACTAATGGTCATCCCTTAAAGCATTACCTGGCCAAGAATGTGACTGGAAACAATTGCGTCCCAATATGGGTTCTTTGTGTCTAGAAGGACCAACTCTACACCAAATCTGCCCAGCAAAGGTCCAGAGAGCGGTGTTTTCACAGAAAGAGCTAGTTTATGCTTAAGAAATTTCAATTGTACAGCAATGCAGAAGCCTAAAAAATGTCAGAATACCGCTGGAAATACTACTGCTACTAACATAATCTATTGATTGTGCCTTTGTGGGAGAAAGATTGTGATTATGCATCGCTAATAAACAGAAGAGCAACCAAAAAGAAAAGGATACATTCTTCAGGATCATATTGTCCCTTTGGATTTGTTGCACCGAAGACAGTAGTCCCTGCAGTAAAGAGTTGTTACAAGACTAGCCTGAAAATCAATGTTTTTTTTTTCCAGTCAATTGACAATTTCTTGAGCAGACTTTTTTATGGCAAAAAATGGCATAAATGTACGGAAATGAATCAACATCCTTGACAAACACATGATTTATCACATGAAAGAGTTAAACAAAGTATGCACATGCAGCATAAATCTAACTTGGCGACACTTATAGTCTGTTGCTCCATAGCCTCATGAATAGTTGATCTATCATGTCCTCTCATGCTGTCAAGGCATTAGTAGTCATGTTAGTAAACGTGTTGAGCAGGCAAATGCATCACACCTGTCACATGAAAAAAAAAAATCTTTTCTTCTGAATCAATCTGCCCTATGAAAATCTATCATATGGAATGTTGGTGATTATATCACCAATGTCATTTAGTGTAATTGGACTTAGTTTTGAGGTTTGGTAAGCATGAAACAATCGATATAAGTTAGGGGATGCGGGGTGCATGCTTATAATTGACATTTGCAAGCTTACGGAAGTGATTAGATCAAGTGTTGAACAAAACAGGATTCTGCTGCTGTTTGGACGGGCGTCCATATTATATGAGCAGGCGTTCATCTTGGCTTCTTTCAGCACGGGCGTCCATATTCACCGGGGCAGGCGTCGATGTTCGAGACAGCTCTTGGTTTTAAATCTCTTTATTGGACGGACGTTTGATTCTCGGACGGGCGTCAAAGGTGTAGATTTAGATACAGGTTCTAAACTTGTTTGGACGGACGAACGTTTTGAAAAACTGGACGCCCGTCCAGTTTGCTTTAGACGGGCGTCCAGAATTCAAACGGGCGTCCAGTAAGCAGTTTTTGAAGCAGTTTGGTCGGTTTTGTTGGTATCCTTTCGGGTTTTGTCAGTTGCAACTGACTTTGAAGGGATGTAACTTGTGTTTTATCATTGCATAAACACAAGACATATATATATAACACTTGAAGAACAAAAACAAGTAGATTGATTTCAACTCTTGAATGTTTTCTGAAAATCTCAATCTTCAACATACATATTCTACTAAAACTTTTATAGCATCCTTTTATCTAGTTGCCTAAAGATAAAAGGGAACGTAGTTTTATCCCGCAATCATATTCGTGAAAATCCCGGAGGCAATCAATAGGGATCGAATAATTTTTGCAGGAAAGGGTCTCACCTCGACTCTACGTTATTGTATCTAGTTTTCTCGTTTTGATAATTTTGTTCACTTCATTATAAACTCCCCAACAATCTGCAAAAATTATTGTTGTTTTTGAACAATGTCGAGTATCAAGGAGATGACTTCTAATTTCAGCAAGTTGGAACAATTCAATGGTGAGGATTTCCGAAGGTGGCAAAAGAAAATGCATTTCCTTTTGACTGCATTGAAGGTTGTGTACGTGTTGAGTACACCATGCCCTCAGATTGATGATACACGACACCATGGAAGAGTCGAGGAGAAAAAGTAAGTGGGAAAAAACGATGACTATATATGCCGTGGTCACATCCTCGAGCGGTATGTCTAATAATTTGTTTGATACCTATCTTGAAATTGAAACATCTAAAGAGTTGTGGGATACTTTGGAGGCAAAGTATGTAAGTGAAGATGCATCTAGTAAGAAGTTTCTTGTTGGTAACTTTATGAAATATGTGATGGTAGATAATCGTCCTGTCATGGATCAATATCATGAATTGCTACGTTTGTTTGGTCAGTTCTCTATGCATAAGATGGCTATGGATGAGTCCATATGTGTTTCAAGCATTATTGAAAAGTTGCCTCCTTCTTGGAAGGATTTCAAAAATTCTTTGAAACATAAAAGGAAGAACTTTCTTTGATTGAACTTGGTTCTCATTTGAGAATAGAAGAAAGTTTACGTTTGCAAAGAGAATGGTAAAAATATTGTAGGTTCTTGAAAGAACATTGCAGGTGGTTCAACTTCAATCAACATGGTTGAAGTTGGAGAAACTTCAAAAGAATAACAAAAGAAAGTTTGATTCCAACAACAACAAGAACAAAGCAAAGTCAACAAAAAGCCAAAAGGGGCTTGTTGGTATTGCATGTAAGGAAGGCCATTTCAAGTGATTGTTTTTCTAGAAAGAACAACAATGGTAAGGGCAAAGGCCGGTGAATGGGTCGAAAGATCCAAGTCCACCTAAACATCAAGGTACAATTGTTTTTAATTGTGGTTTTAATTACGATTTGAATTATGTTCCACTTGATTTCGAAGCATGTTATTTGCGAGGATGATGATGTTAGTTGGTGGATAGACGGGAGCAACTAGACATGTGTGCAAGGATAAATCGTGGTTTTCAACATATGAAAAAGTTGAAGATGGATCCATTGTGCATATGGGAAACAGTCTAAATCTTTTGTTGTTGGAAGAGGAATAGTTAACTTGCAATTTAGTTCGGAAAATTTGTAACTTTAAACAATGTTTTACATGTTCCTTTAATCCGGAAGAACTTGGTTTCGGTAGTGTTTTGTGTGTAAGAGGGCTACAAACAAGTTTATGAGTCCTCTCGTTATGTATTATCTAAACATGGTATGTTTGTAGGATTTGGTTATCTTAGTAATGGTATGTATATGCTTAACATTAGTAATGGTTTGAATGACAATGTTGCTATGAATGTTATGAATATTAATGTTGATGAATCATACTTATGGCATGCAAGATTAGGTCATGTACATTTTAGAAGAATGTTGCAAATGTCTAAAAATGACTTAATTCTGTTTGTAGTACAACTATGAATAAGTGTGATACTT
Organism: Gentiana macrophylla; assembly: GCA_026214975.1. Classification (NCBI taxonomy): domain Eukaryota; kingdom Viridiplantae; phylum Streptophyta; class Magnoliopsida; order Gentianales; family Gentianaceae; genus Gentiana; species Gentiana macrophylla. The sequence continues at coordinate 119,176,378 of CM047812.1, read as the reverse complement.
GTAGCTTAACTAAAATTGTAAGACAACCTTTTAAAGGTGTTGAAAAGTCATCTACAATTTTGGAACTTGTTCATAGTGACTTGTGTGATTTTCATTCTTCTCCTTCTTTTGGAAACAAGAAATATGTTGTTACTTTCATTGATGATTGCACTCGTTTTGCTATGTTTACTTGCTTTTACAAAAGGCGAGGCAATGGAAAAGTTTAAAGTATTTAAAACCGAAGTAGAATTACAACTTGAAAGTAAAATTAAGAAGCTTCGTGACGGATAGAGGTGGAGAATATTTTGATCCACCATTCTTTGAATCTTGTGGGATTATACATGAAATCACTTCACCTTATACACCACAACAAAATGGCATATTGAAAGAAAGAATCGATCATTAAAAGAGATGGTAAATGCTATGCTTTCTTACTCGAGGATTGAGTGAGGTTTTTGGGAGAAGCTATCTTGTGACTTGTTATCTTTTGAATAGAATTCTAATAAAAGAATCCTATTACCCCATATGAGCAATGGTATAAGAAGAAGCCAAACTTGCATTATTTGCGTGTTTGGGGATGTAAAGCGATCGTGAGACTACCCAATCCCAAGATTAAAACCTTGGGGAAAGAGGCATTGATTGCATTTTTGTTGGATATGCATTGCATTCCAAGGCATATAGGTTCTATGTTATAGAACCAAATGATTCGATTGCGGTTCATTCCGTAATTGAATCAAGGATGCTCTCTTTGATGAAAGTCGGTTTTCTTCTATATTAAGGCTAAGAAATGATGTTCCTATTGGAACTAGTGAAAGTTGTGGTGGTGAGAAATCACAAGATGAGCCTTTGGTGCTTGAAAAAGCAAAAGGGCTAGAAAAGAAAAATCTTTTGGTCCCGATTTCCAAACATATTTGGTGGAGGTACAAGAGATGAAGTAGGATTTCAATATGCTTATTGTTATCATATTGATGATGATCCTAGAACTTATAAAGAGGCTATGGAGTCTCGGGATATTGCCTTTTGGAAGGAAGCCATTAATGATGAGATGGATTCCATTTTAGGCAATGATACGTGGATATTAACGGATCTTCCACGTGGTTGTAAACCGTTAGGTTGTAAATGGATCTTCAAAAGAAAATTGAAGATTGATGGATCCGTTGAAAGGTATAAAGCCCGGTTGGTGATACAAGGCTTTAGACAAAGGAAGGCATTGATTATTTTGACACTTATGCCCCGGTTGCTCGAATCTCCACTATTAGATTGTTGATAGCCTTGGCAGCCATTAACAATCTTGTTATCCATCAAATGGATGTTAAAACAGCCTTCTTGAATGGAGATCTAGATGAGGAAATTTATATGAAACAACCGGAGGGTTTTGTGATACCGAAATGAGCATAAAGTGTGTAAGCTTGTTAAATCACTTTGTATATAATTTGAAACAGGCTCCCAAACAATGGCACCATAAGTTTGATGAAGTTGTTTTGTCTAATGGTTTTAAGCTTAACCAAATGGACAAGTGTTTATATAGCAAATTTGATGAAACCAGAAAAGGTGTAATCATTTGTCTATATGTTGATGACATGTTGATCTTTGGTACAAGCCAAGATCAAGTTGACCATTGCAAATCTTTTTTGTCATCAAGTTTTTCAATGAAAGACATGGGGGAGGCGGATGTTATCCTTGGTATAAAAATCACAAGGAATGACAAAGGGATTACTTTGACACAATCTCACTATATTGAGAAAGTATTGAAGAAGTTCAATTGTGAAAATTCTGTTCCGGCTAGAACTCCCATGGATCCACATGAGAAATTTGAGTTGAATACGGGTAAACCAGAGTCTCAACTTGAATATGCTCGAGTGATAGGATGTTTGATGTATGCAATGACTAGCACACGTCCGGACATTGCATATGCGGTTGGAAAACTTAGTAGATATACTAGTAATCCAAGTAGTATTCATTGGCATGCGGTGACACGTGTGTTAAGGTATCTTAAGTTTACCAAGGATTTTGGTTTAACTTATGTTGGACATCCTTCGGTCATAGAAGGCTACTCGGATGCTAGTTGGATATCAAATGAAAATCATTCTTCTACGAGTGGTTGGGTGTTTCTACTTGGAGGTGGTGCCATTTCATGGGCTTCCAAGAAGCAAACATGTAATGCAAACTCAACAATGGAATCGGAGTTTATTGCCTTGGCTTCGGCCGATTTAGGCGGAATGGCTTAAACATCGATTTCTGAGATTCCATTGTGGCCAAAACCGATATCACCAATTTCTATCAATTGTGATAGTGAAAATACATTGGCTAAATGCTATAGTCAAGTGTACACACGGAAAGTCGCGACATATTGGAGTTAGGCATAGCTCGATTCGTGAGTTGATCACCCACGGGTGATATCACATTGCTTTTGTGAGATCTCAAAAGAATTTAGCCGATCATTTGACCAAGGCATTGGCTAAGGACTTGTTCATCAAGTCGGTTGTCGGGATGGGTCTACAACCCATTGAATCTTTGCATTAGGATACCCAATTCCCTCCTCTGTCGACGACATTGGGGCTGAATTCAATGTGGAAGGCCTAGTGACTTAGATTTGGCACATGTGTTTTGTCCCGAAGGTGTGTCTTTGAGAACTGCATGTGAGGTTGATATTAATCTTAATGAGTCTTATGAAAAAGTGTTTGTTGCGGTACACGACTAATAAGACTCACCTATATGAGTATGAAGTTTGGCGGCTTCAAGAAAGTTAGGGTTGGCTTTCTACATGCTCATGAATTGATATGGACACAAGGCCTGGATAGAGTGTCAAGCAAGCTATAGAAGTTGTTTCTTGATTCATTTGTGTATTATCTTTGAAGTATTCAAATGTGTAAAGGGTTCAATGCTTAGTCACACCCTGATACTAGAATATTTTGGAATGTGTAATATACTAGGTGGTAATTCAATCTGCGTGATATTATCATTGAAAGATGAATTGTTGTATGTTGATATGTTTTAACTAAATCAAGGGTTACACTAAATGGGGAGGATTGTTGGTGATTATATCACCAATGTCATTTAGTGTAATTGGACTTAGTTTTGAGGTTTGGTAAGCATGAAACAATCGATATAAGTTGGGGATGCGGGGTGCATGCTTATAATTGACATTTGCAAGCTTACGGAAGTGATTAGATCAAGTGTTGAACAAAAGCGAGATTCTGCTGCTTTGTTTGGACGGGCGTCCATATTATATGAGCAGGCGTTCATCTTGGCTTCTTTCAGACGGGCGTCCATATTCACCTGGGCGGGCGTCGATGTTGACAGCTCACGGTTTTAAATCTCTTTATTGGGACGGACGTTGATTCTCTCGGACGGGCGCCCGGTGTAGATTTAGATACTGAGTTCTAAACTTGTTTGGACGGACGAACGTTTGAAGAAAGCTGGACGCCCGTCGATTTGCTTTTAGACGGGCGTCGAATTCAAGCGGGCGCCCGAGAAGCGATTTTGAAGCGATTTGGTCGGTTTTGTTGGTATCCTTTCGGGTTTTGTCGATTTGCAATCGACTTTGAAGGATGTAACTTGTGTTTTATCATTGCATAAACACAAGACATATATATATAACACTTGAAGAACAAAAACAAGTAGATTGATTTCAACTCTTGAATGTTTTACGAAAATCTCAATCTTCAACATACATATTCTACTAAAACTTTTATAGCATCCTTTTATCTAGTTGCCTAAAAGATAAAGGGAGCGTGAATTTTATCCCATAATCATATTCGTGAAAATCCGGAGGCAATCAATAGGGATCGAATAATTTTTGCGAGGGAAAGGGTCTCACCTCGACTCTACGTTATTGTATCTAGTTTTTTCGTTTTGATAATTTTGTTCACTTCATTATAAACTCCCCAACATGGAATGCCTTCTGAGAAGAAGGCATGCAATGAGGTTTCTTCCATTATGTTCTGAATAATTTGTATACAAAGTCATCTACTTCACCTTTTTCTTCATCTAAGATATATCTAGTTACAGAGTTCACTGCCTCCTTCTCGTTTGCCTGAAATAAATAATTGAGGTTATGTTTGGACAATAATTAATTGGGGCATTAGTTTAAGAAGAGTGATTGATAAAAAATATTGCTCAAATAATTTTTTGTAAAACAAATGTTGTTTAAAACTTGCCTAAAATACTCCTGGAAAAGAGTTTGAATTTGTTACACAAAACATCGTAAAGAAACTTAGCATGTGGAAGGACAAATCTTTGTCGCAACCGGCACGAGAAGTACAGTGTGTTACAAGCCATCCCGACATTTAGCTTATTTAGGTTTCTTTTGATTTTTGCAAATTTTTGTTTGTTAAGCGGACCGGCAATCAGCTTGCTCACCTCTTGGCCAAGCTTAGCTTATTTAGGCTTTGTTGATTGGAGTACATATATTGCCCCTGAACACGTCCTTGTTGTTTGTACTTCCGATTTAGCTCAATTATATGGGTCTGTTCGCTAAAAAAACTTGAATGTTTTGTAAGGACAAAACAATATAATTGGACAAAAATACTCCTTTTTTTACGGCAAAATAAAATAAATTTTTTTTTGAATGTTTTGGATGAAAGAAAGTGTATTCTTTAATAAGGCTAAGAAGATGTTTGATGTTGAGATTGTACATGCAGATCCTCTCTTTCAAGGGACTAGAGTTGGAGTTGTTGTGTATAAGTTTCTGCCTGAAGGGGTTGTCTGAAAGATTAGCCTCCCTTGAATTGGAGGGAGGCAATGAAGTTTGTTTGTTTGTTTGTTTGTTTGTTTTTTTTTTTTTTTTTTTTTTTTTTTTTTTTTTTTTTCAAGCTAGAATATGAATATCAAGGGTAAATTGACTATATTGGCATCCTAACGTCCATACTATCTACACAATTAATGACCGAGATTCTTGTTTCGATGGGTTACACAATCACTTCCAAGATGTGCCAACGCAAAATGTCCAATCTTTTGTTGTGGGGAAAACCGCAACAATACAACGTGAAACCAGGCCAAAGTGATATGAAATTACTCTAAATCATACTTGAAATGAAAAGATACTTCTAAACATCAATATAATACATTTAGATTTAATTGGTTGAACACCCATTTACCTATGATTTCACCAAAAAGCTCCAAGAACATCAACTTGAAACTTGAAAAAAATCCTAGATCCACAAGCAAATCTCTAAGAATCTAAGAAACCTGTTTCGAATCTACAAACCAAACGAAGTTTTACGATTAGTACAACTTCTAAAACGTTAAAAAATCAAGAAAAACTCAAGAACACATCTAGATCTTGAAAATGAGTTTTCGAAATTTTTACCCGATCGGGGTAATACTTGTATCAAACGAAACTCTAATCAATGGAAGCATTGTGTGATTATTTTGTGATTTTAAGAGCTGGATTGATCGAAAATGGAAAGATTTTATTTTCCTCTTCTCTTTTCTCTTTTCTCTTCTCTTTTCTCTTTTTCCCACTCTCTTTCCTATTTCCAAAGGCAGCACTCACATGGAGGAAAAAGTGAGAAGGGTTTTGGGTGCGTTGGGTTTAAATAGAGGTTGATAAAATTCTCATTTTGCCTTTATTAAAAGTTCTACGTTTAAAATACCGTAAATGCCCCTTTAACAATTATCTTGACTTTATTTATTTAATTAAAAAATTCCCGGGACACATACAAAATTGTAAAAAGACTTTATACCTTTTACGGAGATACGAGATATCACATTAAGCTAGTAACTAAAACACCCTTTCGAATTTACAACCAAAACATTAATGGAACAATGCAAGTATGCAGTTGTGTAACTCGGAGATGAAGAAATACCATAAACAACAAAAACAGGTAGAAATTAAGGGACACACTTTTCTTAAGACAAGGCCTAGTGAAAAAAGGAAAAGAAAAAATAATCTCCTCCAATACACTTGACGGTCAAGTACAACAAAACTGTGGCTAGGTTTGGGCTAGAAATGCTCCGCTCCTTTTGCTGTGAAAGCAATTTCAAAACATTTCAAATTCTTATGAAATGTGTTTTTCAATCACTTGCATCAGTTGTTGACTGAACCTCATCATAATAATGTTCATGTTGTAGCCCAAGGCAAATTAATTGGCACCTAGTTTTGATATTTCTGCAATTGGAATTTTTTATGATACTCAATAAGTCATAAAATATCATAAAAAATATCTTCCTTTGTATTTAGAATAAAGGTATGGTCACGACCACTTAGGCACCGTCCGCGAGTGACACAATCTGCTAGTACATCATTGATGATACTCAATAAGTCATACATGTTGATTATTTGTATACAAGCAAGTTGTATTAGTATCAACGTTCCAACAAAAATACTTGTATACACAAAAAACCTCAGGTTCAGCAGGATAAATACATTAAAATGGAATAAATTTTAGCGAATCTTATTGAGAGTTCGATCCTGTCTCAGGATGAACGCTGGTGGCATGCTTAACACATGCAAGTCAGACGGGAAGTGGTGTTTCCAGTGGCGGACGGGTGAGTAACGCGTAAGGATACAGTCATTGTGACTAAGTGGTTTTGGTCGTACGATCTTTTGTCGTGTTCTTATTTTTATCTTCTGTTTAAGCTTCTTCCTTCAAATTTATAGAACACGATGCACAATACTATTGGAGTAAATGTTTATGCTTACATTTACAAATAATATAAGTCGTTTTTTTTTTCTTTCCCCTTTTGAAGAAACAAATTTGTATTAAATCGAATCTAAAGTACAAGCATCTTCGACTCTAGACGGTCGAAAAAACTCAATCCACAAAGACCAACAACCTACACCCCTTCTCTAACTAGAAAGTGAGTCAGAAAATTGTCACTCTATTTGACAATAGAAAAAGAACATGTCACAAAAGAATAAGGTAATTTCTGCATTTCTTCTTCTATGCTCGTGTTATTCTATGCTCATGTTTGTGTGATTTTTGCAATATTGCATCCTCTGCTTTCAGATTGATGCCTCCATACTCTTTTTTCCACCTGGTTTAAATGCAACTTATATGCTCTTTGTGTGAAAGAGTTTTCATCCGGGAGGCACCTTTGTGAGAATCGAATTAGCTCGTTGCCTGATGACGTTCTTTCGATCATTCTATCCTTCTTAACATTGAAGGAAATGAATGGTAAAGACAAGTATCCTTTCTAGTCGATGGCTGAATTTGTAGGTGAACACTCCTCTACTTGATTTAGCTTGTTGTAATAACATGATTCGCAATTATTTTGTCAAGTGGGTCAACCATATCTTGCAGCAACATAAGGGTCATTAAATCTTGCAATCATCTCGAGGAATTTGTATTGGAGGTAGGCACTATTTTTTTTTTATGCCTTTGTGTTTCTCTTGCCTCCCTCTCCCTTGATATGTATTTTTTGTCCCATGTTATCAAGTTGGAAGGAGGCAAGTGAAACACAAAAGACAATAAAACAATAAAAAGGTATATAATTTGCCTTTTTATTGTTTTATTTCTTTTCTTGCGCTATTCTTTTGACTTCCTTGTATGTGTTTTAGGGAGTGCATACGCATGATGGTAATTGGTAAGAGAATAATGCTTTATATTTTCAGAAAAAATGTAGACTAAACAATACTAGACACTATTAGGGCCACTTGAGATTTCTAGTTGCCGTTGAATCCAAAAAATGTACTAATGATAGATGAATATCAATAAAACCTAAAATCCTTGTTTTCTTATCTTCTCAAAAGGGGGGAGGGAAATCAAACATCTTCAAGTGTAATAATCAAACATGTTTTAGGTTTTGTAGTTGCCCGTATTTCGTATAATTTTAATTGGTCCTGGGCTTAATAATCAAACATTCTTCTTTCCACCTTCTCAGCTCTCTTTCTTGTTGTGACTTGTGATGGTGATAAATGCGTGTTTGCAACTTGCAGTTGCATTGGATCAGTCATGAGCGTTCTAGTAGAAATATGTGGAAGGTTGTGAGCCTTAAACTTTTTGAGTTTAAGGGTTATTATGGTCGTGTTAGCGACATTGAACTGATCATGCATGTAGTGATGAACGCAGTGGCGGACCTATATACAACCAAGGGGGGCAACTGATTTGAAAAAAATACACTAAAATTTTTGCTATCCATATAGTTTTCCACCTTAAATTTTTTATTTGCATTTAAAAAATTTATTACTCCTCCCCTAACCGAGATCCTGCGTGTGCCCCTGGATGAACGCTCCTCTTCATGAGAAACTAATCATTGACCCCTGTAATATGACAAGGCACACAATGAACTATCCTGAGCATATCAATGAACAGGAAGCTAGATGGTTTGCATTGAAGCATATTGAAGATCTCAGAGAAGCTAAATATATAGAGCCACATGTTGACGTATTTATCCTTGAGCTAGCTATCTTTTCTTCGCCCTGTGGCATTGTTGTGACAATAAAAGGATGTGATCGTATGTAATGTATTTTTTTTCCCTTCATATATCTGTACAACTAAATTTGTGATATTTAATCTGGATTATTTACGATGTGATCCTTTGTGTATCCAAATTGGCATATTTTTTTCAAACATTTACTTTTCGGACATATTTCTTCAAGTTTCTCTAAAAGAAGTCCTTTTTATTTCTTGTTTGAAAGAATAAATTGTATTAAATCAAATTCAAAGTAGAAGCATCTTCGACTCTAGATGGTTGGAAAAGACCCAATCCACAAGACCAACAACCTACGGACCCTCCCTACCTAGAGGTCCTAGACAGTGCGTTTGGAATTGCCATTGTGCTTGACAAAAGGAAAAAAATATGACGTAAAATAGCGGGGAAATGAGGGAAAATGACATAAACATTTCATCAATTATAGATAATGACAGTTTTTGAAACTTTTGCATAGAAGACAAAACTATTTATTTATTTTTTTTTCTATTTTCTGGCGTCATTTTCTATTAAAAAAAAAAAAACCAACACACTTTCTCTCTCATTCATATTTTTTAAACAATCATATCTTTCAATCTACAGTTCCAAATTTGAAAATTCTTTTACTAATTTTTTTTATTTTTTCATGCTCTTTATTTTGAGACCACATTCAACATATTCCGAGGAGGTTCCAGAAAATCCGCTGTCGAAATTCACTATTGTTCGAAATTCACTGATTTTCGGGATTCACCGAGTGAATTTTGACAGTGAATTTTACGCAAAAATTTTTAATTATATCGTCTCAAAACGAAGAGCATCAAAAAATAATAAAATCAGTGCAATTTTAATCACGTTTGGCGATGTAGATCAAAAGATATGACTATTTGAAAATCGGAGAGGAAAGAGAAAAAAATAAAATAAAAATAAAATAAAAAAGCTTCCAGCAGCAGCAGGCGTGTCCTAATTTTTTTTTTTTATATTTTCTTTTAATAATTTTTTTAGTTTTGTCATTCAGGCTATAAAAGATATAAAAATTGTCATTCCCTTTATAAAAAATGTATTGTTGTCCTGTTATTCATTAATATTCTAAAAACTGTCCTTATCACTAATTCTCCTGTAAAATAACTAGCTAAAGCAAGACAATCAATTACCATACAACCGAAAGGTAAAAGACCCTCATAGCGGATTACAAACTCTAATACTCCCTTATAATACTCCCATAGCCTAAAGAAATCGATACCAGCATACAACTCTAATACATAAAATCGCCTAACCCATATGAGTCTTAAAGACATTCTCTCATTTACTATAAATCATTTACTTTCTCCGTTTCAAAATGACTTATGTAATTTGTTGAAATGTTTTGTTCTATTTTTATGAGGCAATATCCTTTTCAAAGCAATATTTATTGTCATTTTACTTGTTTCACTTTATATTACAATAGAAGATATAAAAAAAAAGGGTTAACAAAATACCTTGGCTCAAGCGGTGTAGGTGACTTGAGAATGCTTAGAAATGTCATCGGGTTTGATTTTCCTTTGAGGCGTTATGTTGAAAGAGCTCATTGTCAGACCATACCCCTAAGTAAGAGTCCGACTCTGCATGCACGACCTAGACCGAACTCCGGATTAGTCGAAGATAAGAGTCCGACTCTGCAGGCACGACCCAGACCGAACTCCAGATTAATCGGACCAATTGGTCCCGATTACCGAAAACTTTAAGAAAAAAGGGTTATTTTAAGGGAAACTTGAAAAAATATGCTAAAAAATCATATTATTTGTGTGCTATGCCTCAAAAGAATAACATTTGAAAAATATGCCTGAAAAGTATTTCGTAGAGTTTTCGCAGCGAATACGTAGCGAATCAGCTACGAAAAGCTTTTCAGGTATATTTTACAAATGTTATTCTTTTGAGACATACAACACAAATAATATACTTAAACTAAATATATACCCCCACATGTTAAATTGTTGATGTACTTATCCGTTAACTAGCTAGCTAGCCTATAGATACTGCTGTCATTCTGCTGATTAAGTTAATTAGAATTTTTACATAACGAAATTCTGATGTAATACAGCTCGGTTTTTCAGTTTAATAAAAGTTCAGAAGTTTCATTCAACACTCGTTTTTACTTCATTTCTGTTTTGTTCTTGAAGTTTTTGCATAATTCTGCGGCACAACTTTTTTAGTTTGTTTCGTATTATGTGTTATATACTATGATGCCCGATTTCCCTTAAACTGAGTTTACTGGCTTCACATTGATACAAACATTTCTTAATTAAGGTTTTCCATAATTTGTATCCATCCAACTACGTTTACTTGCTTGCAGTTATAATAGTTAAATGATGTATAATATATTTGGCATTTTAGCGATACATTAATAACATCTATCTACTTTATTAATCTATATGAAAATTCTAGTATGACTAGTAGTATTTAAAACGGATGTAGTAATACTAATACACTGCTCGATGAAGCTACTGGTAGTAAAACTCAAAGCAGCATTTATATCATAAAATGATGACTATGTATATATAAATGCAAATGATGATTGATAATAGTAGGAGTATAAATTTATAAATTAAGACATTCATACAACCACCCGATTTAAATGCACATTTATAGTACTGCTATAGACCTGTGAAGAAGTACATGTAATCGCATTCTATCGCACAAATCATTTCCCATAAAAATGGGTGATGTTGCACGATAGTGATACAATATACTTCTGTATCTTTGATTATGTTGTATTTATGTGATGGCCTATTGAGATAATTACCTAAGTACCATTGTGTGGTGGCATGTGTATGGTCTAGATCAGAATACGTGTGTTGATCGTAACCGTTTGATTACTTTCTATTAGTAATAATGTACATGTCTTTGTGTATAAAAATGATGTATTGTGATTCTGAATTGATGTGAAATGGTTCTACTAAATCTAGCACGTATTCTATGTTGGTATCGGAGCCGGTACCATGGCCGACGCTACAATTAATTGACATATTCCACTTTATATAACACATTGCTAGTATGAATCATTGGTACATGATATGAATCAACTTTACCATCGATTTACCCCGTATTATGAGCTTATTTGCATAGTCTTGAGTAAGATACGCAAGCTAAATGCGTTATCTTGACATTTCGTAGCTCTTAGTAAGTCCCGATATCTTGATGCCTTCAAGATCCATCAGATTTGCATTGAAGGATTAAAAAGCCTAGCTTTGTTCGGCCATAGCAGTCGTGCTATAAGGGCTCTTATTGACCGACGTCTGCGAAGGGTCATCATCCTCCCTCTTGTGATCCATAGTAGCATATCGGTATCTAGGCCAGCGTCCCCAAGCATAATTTTATCAGGTGTATCTGACAACTCATGCCCCTAAATTTCGCCTTTTTCGTAGTTCGCATGATATTATCCTCCTCCACGGATACCGATGGAGTAATAATCCTACCGGATTCCTTATCATCTTCGGAAAAAGAATAAAAACGGCATGGAAAACACTACAAACAGCCCGAAAAAACGGAAGAAAACGGTTGGGGCAAAAGAATAGAGAGAAAATGAAAGAGAGAAATTCCTGAAATTAATTAGTGGAGAGTGATTTAGAAGCACAATTTATCTCATGCAAAATGTCACATAAACGGCATCTCAACCATTTTCTTCCTGTAAACTTTATTTTGTTAATAGATCCTGCAATAAAGTGGCGGATCTTTTAGCAAAATTAGGGTTTTCCTTTCGGCTAAATTACAATTTTAGTCCTTTAAATAGACACGTTTTTCGATTTTGATCCTGGTTTTCCTCCGGCGAAAATTTTAGTCCTGTAAGTGGTCTTTTTTTTGCAAAAATAGTCCTGAATGCCAGAAAGACCACTTACAGGACTAAAATTGGTCTTTTCCGGCGACAATTTTAGTCCTTTAAGTGGTCTTTCCGGCGACAATTTTAGTCCTTTAAGTGGTTTTTCCGGCGTTCAGTACTATTTTTGCAAAAAAAAGACCACTTACAGGACTAAAATTGTCGCCGGAGAAAAACTAGAACCAAAATCGAAAAACGTGTCTAGTTAGAGTACCAAAATTGTAATTTAGCCCTTTTCCTTTCTCTTTAGATTGTATTAATTTGCACTATTGGGGTACCAAACCCCCGCCTGTAATCCTTTCCGCTATTAATGCGGATATTGACTAATTTTAATGAACGAACCTTTTCCTTAAAAAAAAAAGAAAAAAAAAAAGAGAAGCAATAAATGGAACGGGACACGTGAAAAATTTGGGATGAGATCACCTGTCCAATTTGTGTGTCTAATTTCGGTGTCTAAGTAAAAACGACGTCGTTTCATGTATGTTTTATTTTTTGGTTTTGGTTTTTAATTTTTATTTTATTTTCTTCAAGAAACAAAATACACATGAAACGACGTCGTTTTTACTTAGACACCGAAATTAGACACACAAATTAGACAGGTGATCTCATCCCGAAAAATTTTAATCGGTTCCGGTGCGAAGGCAAGGATCCTATTTACAACCGTTAGATTAATTTTAAATAAAGGGCTGGATTTTAAGCATACTAGCCAATGCTGTTCTTATCACCAGGTTCAATCAACACCTACATATGTCGATCCCTGATCATCATACATCACGTTCCAACCCAAAAATTACTCGCGATGAATCCTGATATCATTCTCGTCAACTCATATATATATATATATCGAGAATAATATTGAGTCTAGTTAAATATTAGTATTTCTAATTTATTATTTATGTTTTGTTGGCCAAGTCGGCTTTAGTCAAAATATTTGTATCTACACTATTCGGTTCAATGAAATACAATACACTTTGAATTATGTTAATCTATATATTTCATCAAGCACTTTCTGGGTCGGCTCAGACCTTACGATTAATATTTATTGCCAAAATATTTGAAGATACACACAAAAGGTTTACTTGTTATTAATATAGTCTAGCTCTTGTCCTTCTTTAGACTCCCTATTTTACTCCAATAGTATTATGATCGGGTCAATGCATAGGAAATGAATGCATTTACCTACTATTAAATACAAAAAATAAGTTTCTCTATTTCTCGATGCGGGCGGGGAAGGGATATAACTCAGCGGTAGAGTGTCACTTTGACGTGGTGGAAGCCATCAGTTCGAGCCTGATTATCCCTAAACCAAATGTGAGTTTTTCTATTTGGCTTTGCTCCCCCACCGCGATTCAATGAGAATGGATAAGAGGCTCGTGGGATTGACGTGAGGGGGTAGGGATGGCTATATTTCTGGGCGAATATGAAGCCGAATATGAAGCGCTTTAAAACAGAAATCTACTAATAGCATCATCAATCTTATCAATCATTATCACTCAAACTTGCTTCGCACCTTTGAAGCAAGTTGGTTTTACCTTCCATCACATCTTGTATTTGGTGTGGAGTAGAAGTGGCTTGAAGATGAGAGGTAACCCAGAGAGTATAGGCATCGCGGAGTCAACAAGGTGGAGAGGCGATCAAATGTACTAGATAAAATGAATTAGGAGAAAATCGCAAACCAGGCATAACATTGATTCAGATTTCCCATTGCTAGACTTGGCGATCTGATCGGTGACCGGCACGGAATTGATATCTATGGAGCTCCTGTTGGCGAGGCCGAGTTGAGATCCATCGCACGTACTGCCTGAGAAACGGGCAGCAGAGCTTGAGCGGCGGTCACAATGGTAGCGACGCGAGGATCGCCGTCGGATCCTTCACGAGAGAATAGATATTGTTATAAAACGGATGGAGATAACTTCAAATGCAAGAAGCAGTAAAGCGAAGCAATCAAACATAAACAATCAAAAGAGAAAAGCGAAACAAGAAGAACACGATTTAACGTGGAAAACCCGCCGATTGGGAGAGGTAAAAACCACGGGCGTAAAAGAGATATTTTATTATGCCTTTGAATTTTACTGATTTCAACACACCCAGATAATGAGACAACAATTGTATTTATAGGCACAAATCCCTAAACCCCTAGCCGCAAGGAATCTTTTATCGATGCACCATAAATACCCCTACACGTGTCCTCCTTTTAATGACATTTGTATAGTCATCACATAAATGAATTAGCAGATGTGGGACCTCACAGATTCAAGTACTCAGCAGACTATCACCTGGCGATGATAGTCACCCCCGACAGAAGCTCGATGAGACTCCACCCTACCGATGCACAGAATTGAATACACTTCACAAATTTGTCCATCACATAGTTGAGTCTTCAGATTGGTTCCACCTGGATGCAGAGTTTAAGTCACCTATCGACAAATCTCCACCTTGACTTCAACTCTCACTAAAGTCAAACAGATTGCATAACCGGATGTACTTGTACCGGATGCATTCGTCAATGCCGGATGTACTTGTACCGGACTATCTCCACAAAGATCCACTCCACCGATCCGCCTCGGTAGAGTTTCTCAAAGCATTATAAGCTTTGAATATTCGGTAAGTCCAGGCAAAGTGGAACTTACTCTCTTGAATCGGTTTAGTGAACATATCGGCCAGGATTCTCCTTTTGTGCCAATCTTCTTCACCACAACCTCTTCTCATTTCTCGTAAAATGATACCCGACATCAATATGCTTGGTTCTCTCATGATGAACCCGATCCTTGGCTAAACATATTGCACTTAGAGATCATCACAATATATCTCGGCTGATCCTCGATGCAACCCGAAATCACCGACTAGCCCTTCAACCGGATACCTCCTTAGTTGCTTCAAGAAGAGCCATGTATTCTCGCTTGATGAGTTGATAAGGCCATCAGAGCCTCAAGAGTAGCTTTCGGTGACCAACTGCATTTCCCAATGTAAACACATACCCGATCATTGATTTTCTCTTTGTCAACATCACCGTGATAATCAAAGATCACAAGAACTCCGTGACTGCACAAGATCACCTCCATAAATGAGACCAACATGTTTGTGACTCTCTGTATCTCGAATATCCTTTAACAAGCTTTCCAGTGTTCCTTTCCAGGTTGAGCCATAAACTCGCGACAACACCGATCGCTCGAGCAGATCAGGCCTAGTGCATACCATGGCATACATCGATCGCCAAACCGCACTAGCATAGGAACTTTGACATATACTCCTTCTCTTGGTGGATCGTGAAGCATAAAAGCAGACAAATGAACATTTGATGCCATAGAGTATCTATTGGTTTTGGCATGCAGACATCCCAAACTTGGCCAATATCTTCGCACATAACCTGCTTTGAGACAAGAACAACTTCTTCCCGACTTCTATCTCTCCGGATCTCCATCCCCAAGATTTTCTTGGCAAGCACCCAAATCCTTCATTTCAAACTCAAGATCGAGAAGGTTCTTGATTTTGAACATCGGACTTCCTTGTCGCAGCCTATCAAAGATGTCATCCACATACAGGACAAGATAGATATATGATCCATCTTTCAAACAGATTGTAGTAAACACATGATCATATGGACTTGTTATAACCCCTTTGAAGCATGAAGCTGTCAAACCTTTTATACCAACGCCTTGGAGCTTGCTTCAAACCATACAATGATTTCTTCAACTTGCAAACATAGTTTTCTTTGCCGAGGAACTTGAAAAACCTCAGCCGTGTGTCATGTATATCTCCTTATCCACCTCACCATGTAAGCGGTTTTCACATCTAATTGCTCAAGTTCCAGATCTCTTTGTGCCACCACCATTAGTAACACCACTGATTGAAGTGTGTCTCACCCTTTGGTGAAAATATTTCATCAAAGTCAACCCTTCCTTTTGATGAATCCTCTTGCAACCAAACGTGCCTTATACCGGACCCTTACGCTTTGTTATTCCTTCCTTTTCTTGAAAATCCATTTACAAGTCACAACTCCCTTGTCAAGAGGTTGTTTGACCAATTCCCAAGTCCGATTCTTCAATAATGACTCCATTTCATCTCCCATGGTGCGCATGCCACCGAGATGCTTCAGACATGTCATCGCTTCCTGTAAGTAGTAGGTTAAAGAACCTCTACTTCTTCAAAGAACTTGGAGTGCATATCCAGCCAAATCATCATATCCATATCTCCTTGGAGGTATCCCAACATTAGATCTTCTAGCTCTTTGGCGCCTAGACTCTGGCGATCAATGTTTGTATGACGCTCGCCGAGGTCTCGTGAGACCGGCTTGATCGGATTCTCGGTTCATTATCCAGATCAAGATAGTGTTGATTTGGATCCACCGATTGTTGCATATCAAGAGACTCCACTGAAGCTTCACCTGTTTCTCAACACTATCAGATTCAACATTTGGTTTCGAGGCTCAGTGAGACCTCCCACCGATGAGTTTAACATAGAATTTTCATCAAACACAACGCCCCTGCTTTGAGGATTACTCTGGACTCTGTGATGACCAAATCCTATATCCTTTCACTCCATCACCATACCCCACAAACACTCCCTTCTTGGCTCTTGGCTCCAACTTCCCTTCACTAACATGATAGTAAGTGACTTCCAAAAACCCTTAGAATCGAGTAGTCGGCAGGCTTGCTCGACCACATCTCAAATGGTGTCTTGAGATTGATTCTGTGTGAGGACTCTGTTGATTAAGTAGCAAGTCGTCTTAACGACTTACGCCCAAAATCTCCTTGATAAAACCGACTGAGAAAGCATACATCTTGCCCTCTCCGGAAGAGTTTGATTCATCCTTTCACTACACCATTCTGGCGAGGTGTATTCTCTTACGATATGATGTCTAAAGCAATACCTCTCGGTTGCACAAAATGAATCAAAATCCGCCCACAGAATTCCGGACCATTATCCGTCACGAAGCTTCTTGATTTTCTTGCCTAAGCTGATTCTCCACTAGGGCCTTCCAATGCTTGAAGTTCTTGAATGCATCACTTTTGTTCTTCATCATCACCACCCAAGTCATCCTTGAATAGTCATCTATGAATGACACAAAATATCTGTGACCACCCAATGACTCAACTTTTGATGGACCCAGTGATCTGAATGGATATAATCAAGTGTTGCCTTTGTATTGTGCAACCTCAATTTGAGAATTTACTTCTATGCAACTTCCCAAACACACAATGTTCACAAAAGTCCATATTCTTGACCTTATATCCCCCAAGAAAACCTTCTGAAGAAAGAATCTGCATACCCCTTTCACCCATGTGACCTAGTCTCGTGTGCCACTGGTGAGTCTCATTGAGACTCAGGTGAATCTAGCCGAGGATGCAACAAAGAAGATGCTGTTGATCTGATAGATCCTTGTAATATATACAAGGTTCCTCTCTTGATGCCTTTGAGGACTACAACTGATTCTTTGAAGACATTCAGCTGTCCACCTTCACCCTTGAAATTGAACCCCTTGCTGTCCAGTAGACTAAGAGATACCAAATTCTTGGTCATCTGTGGAACATGTCTTACATCTTTCAGTGTACAAAATTTACCATCCTCTGTCCTTAACTTTCTCGAGCCAATTCCACAACTTTGCAAACCTTCTTT
This sequence comes from Gentiana macrophylla, assembly GCA_026214975.1. Lineage (NCBI taxonomy): Eukaryota > Viridiplantae > Streptophyta > Magnoliopsida > Gentianales > Gentianaceae > Gentiana > Gentiana macrophylla. The sequence continues at coordinate 119,158,578 of CM047812.1, read as the reverse complement.
GTTGGCCATATAGATTTGACCACCATCCATCTCTTTCATAAGTAGAAAACCACTCCTGTTTGGACAAATATGGTAGGATGCTCCAGAATCAAGTATCCACACATCATTGTGGTGTGTAGAATCTCTGCAACTAGAACCAGATCCTCATCGGATTGCTCGGTAGCCAAAGGCTGCCGTGCGAATTGCCTTCCTTTGCTTCTTCTTCCTTGGGCAGTTGGACTTCCAATGTCCCTCGCTCCTACTGATAATTACAGACATCGATAGACTTAGGACCTTTGGACCTCGACTTCTTTTCTTCTTTACGTCCATATCCTTTTCCACTATTGCTGCTAGCTACTAGCCCAGAAGCCTGACTGTCTGTTCCAGCCGCCTTGTGTCTAAGCTCCCTGGCATGTAAGGCAGACCTCACATCCTCCAAAGCTCATTGTATCCTTTCCAACTATGAAAGATCGCACAAAGTTTTCATATGATGCCGTAATGACACCAACAGGATTAGGGGTGCGATCTTCATCTTCAATTTTAACATCAATATTCCTTAAATCAAGCAATATTGTGTTCACCGGTCCAGATGTTCCTCGGTGGACTTCCTTCATGCATCTTCAAACCGAACAACCTCTGTTTCAACAACAACTTGTTGGTCGTTGACTTGGTCATATACTGAGGCTTTCAAGCTTCTTCCACAACTTGGGTGCGGTGTCTTCCTCAAAGAACCTCGGTGATAACATCATCGATAAGCACAACATGATGGTTGAATGTGCTTTCTCTTCCAGACTAGCATAATCTTTTTTTTGTATTTGGTTTGTCGGATAAAGGATTCCACAAACCTGCTTTGTTTCAACGAAGGCACGCATCTTGATTTGCCTGGACCAAAACTGTTCCTTCCTCGTAAATTTATCGATTTTTACGTTTCTGCCGACATCTTTTCTTGCTAAAAATCACAACTTTATCATAGATCCAGCACCTTGTGAAGGCCTTGGTGAAGATGAAGTTGATAAATGCATTGTTTTCTCCGGAACACATCTCTCGATACCACTTGTTATAAAGCGGATGGAGATAACTTCGGATGCAAGAAGCGAAGCGAAGCAATCAAACATAAACAATCAAAGGAGAAAGCAGAAACAAGAAGAACACAGATTTAACGTGGAAAACCCCTCGGTGGGAGAGGTAAAAAACCACGGGCGAAAGAGATATTTTATTATGCCTTCGAATTTTCTGATTTCAACACACCAGATAATGAGACAACAATTGTATTTATAGGCACAAATCCCTAAACCCTAGCCGCAAAGGAATCTTTTATCGATGCACCATAAATACCCCTACACGTGTCCTCCTTTTAATGACATTGTATAAATTGTCACATAATGAATTAGCAGATGTGGGACCTGCTTTGTATTCAAGTACTCGGCCAGACTATCACCCCGCCGATAGTCACCTGCCGATGAAGCTCGTGACTCCACCCTATTTATGCACAGAATTGAATACACTTCTCAGCTGTCCATCACACAGCTGAGTCTTCAGATTGGTTCCACCCAGATGCAGAGTTTAAGTCACCTTACTGACAGATATCAAATTCGAGCTCCAAGTCACGCATCACCATCTCTAAACTCTTATCGGTTGTCTCACCCCATGATCGGTCCGGCCCGGCACCAACACCGCACTACAAGATATCAAATTTGAAGGACGAACACGGATGGGATGGTAGTGCAATGTTGGTACTGTACCGCCAAGTCTAGCAATGGGAGATCTGAATCTGAATGTTATGCCTGGTTCACGCTTTGCTCCTCGCTCCATTTTATCTGGTAAATTTGATCGTCCCTCCACTCTTGTTGACCTGCATGAAGCTGGTAAATTCACCTCTCCACTGTATATGTATAATACAGTAAATACACCCCTATGAATGAGAATTAAACGTTGAATTCTCCCTTGTTTTCTCCACTAAAAAAGAGTTTTCATATAGTCGTTGTTTTTGAGTCGTCGAAAAGAAGTCGAGGTAAGATTCGCCAGAGCATCCGAGACGTGACTAATTTGTCATAAGGAAAGAGCGTCTCGATTTGATTTTTGTTAATTTGTCTCAGGAAAAGAGCGTCATTTATGCATCGTAATTTTTATGTCGTGGTTCTATTATTCCGTAATTTCTATCCGATCGTGAATCACTCGATTAAAATAATTGTCCGAGTGAGCCAAGTTTGACCGCATACAACTTGAATAAAGAAACGTCCATGACACCACTTAACCGAGATGAGCATGCCTTAAAGACACGCCCCTCATCTACTATAAATCATAGTAAATATTTTCCTAATTTAAACAAATTAAAATTAATTACTGAACGTGATGGACACGGCAGAACCCATCAAGAAGGAAACTTGATAAAATCACACCACAATACTTGGTGAATAAAAAGCTTAATTGATTAATTGCGCTATATTGGTTTTCTCTGTTTCTACAGATTCGAGCACTAGTTGACGGGCCGGAGAACTAGGCAGATTGGAATTTCATGGAGAAAAGTTTGGATTTTTACTCCCGTTTTCACCTGAATAAGGTAATTTCTGCCTTTGCTCTCATGTTAGGGTAATTGCAGTTTATGCAATGTTGCATCGATCCTCTGCTTTGTTAAAGAAAATAAAACTGCCGCCTTGAATTTGTTTGAATAATATTACTTCATCTGTTATGTATATTTTACACGCTTATATACAGTTTGAATGTATTTAACTTGTGAATACTAGTGTTAAATGGAACTTATATGCCCTAGACCGAAGCTGAAAGGCTAGAGTGGTTGGTCTTTTATTGTGCTTTGCTGCCCTATAGATTAGATATATCTCCTAATAAGTTCTATCTTACCCTAATTAAGTCCTCACCATAACAATCTTTTTATTTTAATTATTATTTATTTATTTATTAGTTTTTCTTTGTGTGAAACAGTGTTCATCTAGGAGGTGCCTTCCAAATGATCGTATTTGCTCTTTACCAAGTGAAGTTCTTTTGATCATTCTTTCCTTGTTACCATTGAAGGAAATGGTAAAGACAAGTATCCTTTCAAGTGGATGGCTGAATTTGTGGGTCAACACTCCTGTACTTGATTTTCATCTTGATTTAGTTGAGTGTAATAACATGATACGCAATAATTTTGTCAAATGGGTCAACCATATCTTGCAGCAGCACAAGGGTCTTTATTTGACGAAATTTAGAATTTGCTGTAACATTCTCTATGACCACCGGGAGGACATTGATAGGTGGTTGGAATTTGCATTAGCAAGGAAGGTTGAGTTTTTGGAACTCAATTTCTTGGTTTCAGGTGAATGTTTGTTTCGCGGTCGTAATTATGTCCTTAATGATTGCTGGTTTAGTAGTGGGAAAGCTAATTTGGATGGCAACAAGAGTCGAGTTCTACAATCTAACATCAAGTTCCTTAAATCGTTGTCTTTGAAAAATGCAACTGTAACCGATGAAGCTGTCAATTTTTTTCTTCGAAATTGTCCATTTCTTGAACGCCTTGAGCTTGTTGGCAGCGATAGTTTGGTCAATCTAATTATTTCAGATCCTACTTTGGTGTTGAAGTATCTACAGATCAAGCAATCGTCCTAAATTACAAGTTACGAGTATCTCTAACTTTAACTTGGTCTCTTTGGACAACGGTTGGAGATTTAATTCTTAAGGACCTTCCAATGGTTGTTGAGTTGTCCATTTTAGGGTATGCGAAAAGCTTAAAACGTATCTTATCTCAAAATGCAACTTGCCTCCGTCAGCTGGAGAGTCTCAAGCTACGTGTATGCAGATTGAAGGTACTTGTGCTATTAAAGTTGTTACTCAGTTTTCTTTTAATTGTCTTGATAGCGGTCCTTTGTTTGGTGAGTGTATTTTGAAGAGGGTGTAATTGACAGAGAGCAACTCCAATGGTATACTTCATTTGCTTTCCAAAATGATACAGAGGATACTTTATTCGATATCCATAATAACTCACTTTACATACACTTCAAACTTGCATAAAGTTAAGTCACGCTTCTAAACATAGACTAACCGTTTTGTCTTTTAACTTTTCCATACAGGAGGTCATTGAGTTGTTGTCTAATCTTGCTCAATTGACAAAACTTAAGCGATTGGTCATCAACTATATCGCTAGGGCTGATGAAAGTCTAATCGCGTTGCTTTCTGTCATTAAATCTTGCTATCATCTTGAGGAATTTGTATTGGAGGTAGGCACTCCTTTTTATGCCTCTCTCTCTCTCTCTCTCTATTTTTTTTCTTGTTGTTGTGATGGTGATAAACACGTGTTTGCAACTTGCAGTTGCATTGGATGCGTCCTGTGCGTTCTAGTAGAAACATGCGGAAGGTGAAGGACTTAGCGACCTAAGCCTTAAACTTTTTGAGTTAAAGGGTTATTATGGTCGGGTTAGCGATGTTGAACTGATCATGCATGTAGTTATGAACGCTCCTTGTCTTGAGAAAATCATCATTGATGCCTATGATATGACAAGGCGCACGATGAACTATCCTGAGGATATCGCGGTACGGGAAGCTAGAAGGTTTGCATTGAAGCATATTGAAGATCTTAGAGAAACTAAATATATACCCCCACATGTTGATGTTCTTATCCTTTAGCTAGCTAGCTCGCTCTTCTTCGCCCCGTGGCATTGTTGTGACAATAAAAGGATGTGGTCGTATGTAATGTATTTTTTTTGTCTTCAAATATCTGTATAACTAAATTTCTGATATTTAATAAGGAGGATATTATTTATGATGTGAGCCTTTGTGTTTACGGGCTCGCTCTCCAGGTAGGCTATTTTATTCCTATTATGAACTTTATTCATTGGTCAGCGTTATAGCCCTATAGGCCTTATGAATCAGTTAATGCGGAGGTTATTGTGTGGTGTCTTTACACGGTGCGGAGACACCGTGTAGCAGCTTTCAGATCATATAGTTTTATTCTGTATTTAAACTGTGTAGTTCTGATCGTTTCACCTGTCACTTTTTCACTTCTGTATTTTGTTTTGTTATGAATCCCCATACATTACTATTTTGTGAGCTTCTGTTATGGATTTTGGAAAAAAAAAGATTGGTTTGATGTAAATAGCCTGCGAGGCCATGCGAAAACAAAAAAAAAAATTAAAATAGAAAAAACATCTAAAGGGTCGACATGTCGTCCCAACAAATGTTTTTTTTTTCGAATTGAATTTTATTATTAAATTTTTATAAAAACCTTTATTTTTTATAGATTTTTTAATAATTTTTTATAAAAAAATTTATTTTTCCGAGTCAGGTTTATAGGGACGACAATGTCATCCCTTAAAAGATTACAATGTCAGCACGTTGAACTTTCTTAGAAAATTCGTGCCACGTCAGCATACATTTAACGAAACGACTTTTTCGTCCCTTTAAAAGAGTCCGTTATTTAAAGAGACAACGCAGACGGGACGACTTTATAGGAATGACATGTCGTCTCTTTAAACCTTTTATGGGACGACATTGGTTTAAATTTATGAAATTAATTACTGAAAAGTTATTTAGACATCATTTATTTATACAAAATGTCATATAGACTTATCAAAGGGTCGATATATATACCTCCGTCCAATTTTATTTGTCCCGTTTGACTTTTCACAGAGATTAAGAAAAATATAGTTATTGCTTTGAATCTTATTAAATGATCCAATATTTTTACATTTATGCCTTTTAAATAGTTGTTGAAGCATTTAATGCTATACACTTTTTATTGAAATATGAAAAGGCATTTGAAGAAATTTGGTAATAAATGTACAAAATTGACACTTATTTTAAGACAAACAAAAAAGAAAACGTTGACAAACAAAATGGAAAGGAGGGAGTATATTTTTTCTGTTACTACGTTTTGGATCATTGGATTTATTATAAATGCTGTGTACGTTTACTTTTGCTTAATAGTAAAGCGCATTTTGTTTATATACTATTAAACTGTTAAAAAAAAAAAACAGGGAAAAAGTGGAAGGGACACGTGAAAATATTTAATTGGTTCTAGTCTGAATGCCAGGATCATAATTACAAAGCGTTGGATTAGTTTTAAATCGACGGCTAGATAAGCATACAGTACACAAACGTGATTGGCTGATTTTTTACGACGAGGATCGTCAACTCCTACATAATATATGTCGATCCCTGATCATCTCACGTCACATTCCAAACACAAAATTACTAACTTCCCCACGATGAATCCTGATATCATTCCCGTCGGCCTTGGTTCCCTCAATAACCGTACCTCTGTCACAAATCTCGTCGATCTCATAACCCTAAAAGACTCCGCCGATCCCGCCGATTATTCTTCTATTGATGAGCGGATTACATCCTTGTCCCAGTATTTAGCTACACAGAAAATCCTTCCGGTCAAAACCGAAGAAGAGGCTTGTGTCCTGGGATATTTGAAAAAGGATTACGGATGGAATGGTAGTGCAGTGGTGGTGCTCGCCGGACAGATCGGCGGAGATGACCTAACCAATCAGAACATAGAGATAGATGATGAAACCAATCAGAACATAGCGATGCTGTTGTGTGATTCGGATATTGAATTTGATGTGTATTGTATGGTAAAGAAGGCTCCGGCTCCTGCTAGCGGTTCTCAGATGGCTGCGCAGTTGGATCTCAGCTCAGCTCTGGCCAACAGTCCTTCAATAGATATCAATGTCACAGTTCCGTCGCCGTCGCTGACTGTACCGCCGCCAAGTCCAAGTCCGGCTATGGGGAGTCTGGATCTTAATCTAATGGCTGGTTCGCGCAATGCTCCTCTCCCCATTTCGTCTGGTACCTTTGATTGTCTCCCCACCCTACTCGACTTGCCTGATCCTGATACTATTGACGTCACCTCTCCCCCCAAAGCAACTCCTCCACCTGATATACAAGATGTGTTGGAAGGTAAAACCAACCTGCTTCAAAGGAACAGGAGCAACCTGAGTGATGATGCCTAATTGATGAATAAAATTGATGATGCTATAAGTAGATTTATCTTTTAAAACTGAAATATATATAGATATTATAGATATGAGAAATGTTCAGTAATGGATGGAGTTTGAAGAAGGTTGATCTGTATGGCCGGAATTTCTTTCTTTCTGTGTGAGCTGTTGTCCTGGATTTGTTCAGTTTAATTTTTGCATTTTTGTCAATTGTCATTGTGTTTGCCTCTGTCATTTTGTATTGTGCCCAATGTGTTTGACAAAAATCCTACTTGCTAAAACTTTTTATTCCCCTTCAAAAAAAAAAAAAAAAAAAAAAAAAAAAAAAAAAAAAAAAAAAAAACAAACAAACAAACTTTTTATTCCAGCATAGTTGGTGTTAAATTGTTGGGACCAGTAATGAAAAAAATAAAATAAAAAATACTCCCTCCGTCCCGTATTATAAGTCCTTTTGGACTTTTTACACAGATTAAGAAAAATCATAAATTGGTTATTTTTTAATATTTCAATGCAAAATAGTGTATTGATTTTTGGGATTGATTTATAATATTGCGATTGTTTAGTGTGAAAATGAAAACAATCGATTAATCTGTATTGAAATGTTGGAAGAACTTATATTTTGAGACACCACAAAAAAACTAAAAAGACTTATATTGCGGGACGGAGGGAGTACCTTGCATCAGTTGCAAGTGATTGATTAATTGCATCAGGTGAAAGTGATTGATTATGTCAAAGAGGTTTTTCTCAACATTTTTCTTAGATATGGATTTTTCCTCTTCTGCTTGGATTTCAATAATGAGAAATTTCCTTGAACGTCATTTTTATAAGAAAAGTATGTAGCATTTCTTTCTTTATATGCTTTGCGCCTATGTAGTTAACTTATCCAGAGCAATAAATTGAATGGTGTCATGTAGTCTAGTTAGTTGTACGATATCGTAAATTTGAACTGTATGTATATAAAGATCACCTACTATTTGGGTGGGGTTGTCAAAGTGTTTTTGGTTTCGAACATGGCATATGTTACAATGATTAAAAAGTAGGTGATTTCTAGGTTTTTGGGTGAAGCAATGAGTTTGAATGCTGGCCCTTCATTACTTCGTGGAGGGTTTGGATTGATTATAAAAAATGTGCGTATGTTATGGTGTCATCTTGGCTTTGTACGTCGTCATCGTGTTGTTAAATAAAGAATAGATTGGGCATCGAATGTTGGATTGCTGTTTTTTATCTTGAAAGTCCAAGTCATTCTGTTCCGGCTTGCTCCCTGATGATACCCGACGCGAACTGTGCCACGTGTCATCCTACAAGGACGTGTAATAAATGCTTGGGTCCCACAAAGTGGGGCCTTAAGGACCAGGAGCCTTACAGGTGTACTAAGGGGCAGTTCCTTGAGCCCAATTGGGAGATCGGCATGAACTCTTCCTCCAACCACCGCAGGTCGGTTAAGGCTTGGCGAAGAGGAGATGCCCAGATCGCTATATAGGTCCTGGGGCCTGAGCGAGAGGACGCCTAATACAGCCAGGCTATTAGTCCCCACGTAGGATAACCGAACGTAGGTAAGGAAAGAATCCTGTGTCATAATGACTGTGATATTGACATTAAATATTTCTATAATTATCCCTTAAATATAGGGATTTATACGTGTATATCCTTAGGGAATAGTAATAAATAATAATACTTGCGGAGCAAGAAATAGGGGCGAGAGGCCTCCTATATAAACAGCCCTGAGGAAACTACGTGAGACTTGATTCCAATTAATCTATTGGATACGTAGGCAACTCGAGAGAATGACTCACGAGCTCAGTCTAAACATATTACTTAAATACGCCTCTTAAATTAGGGTTCTTGATCTTTATCATCGAGGGGAATTGACCCGCATTAATTGATAGACGGTTTCCAGCATCGTCAATTGGCGCTAGAAGGAGGGCCTCCTTTTTTATAATATTTCGAAGAATCCCAGAATTTCTGCAGGCAAATATGGCACCACCGAAGAATACCGGCAAGAAAACTACAGATGCAAAGGATCCGGTTCAATAGGGTGGAACGGCCATGACCACTCAAGGAGATGGCCAGGTCGCCCACCCCCAAGGCGGAACGAACGCGGCTGGAGGCCAAACTCACCAGCCTGATCAAGCTTTGCAAGATCCGGCCAACCAGGTATTGGTTGAGACCTTGAAAAATCTAGACAATGCCACAATCAAGGCCATCTTGGACGAGATCAAAGGAAGGAATCCCCCAGAGACCTCAGAAACATATCTGCACCTGGACACGCAAGATAAACTACAGGTTGCAGAATCAAGTGTATGAACTGAGTACGAGAAAGAGCCACGACCTAATGATACGGCCAGAGCCGAACTGGACAACCTGCTCGGAAAAAGAGCAGACGATCTGCTCTGCGTATCACCGTTCACCGAGCACATTGACAATTACCCCAGACCAGCAGGCTTCAAGATCCCTAAAATTGACTCTTATGACAGATCCAAGGATCCTTACGATCATATGCACCAGTACATCTCACCTATGAACTTGTATAATGCTTCAGACGAGATGAAGTGCAAAGCGTTCCCTGCACTGCTGACAGGAAGAGCCAGAGCGTGGTTCAACAGGATTCCTCCTAGATCAATCTCCGACTTTGGGACCTTAACTCGGAAGTTCGTTCATACCTTCATCGCAGCTCGTCCGTTCCAGAGGAATCAAACTCGTCTGTTGACCTTGAAGCAAAAGCATGATGAGTCAGTACTACACTTAATCAAACGCTTCAATGAAGAATCCGCACAGGTGCAAGACGCAGATGATCGACTACTGGTCGCCTCTTTCGTGGCAGGTCTGCGAGAGGGACGACTTCACGTTAAACTCAACATTAAACTCCCTCGTACAATGGAGGAATGTTTAGATGCGGCCTACAAACATTGCCAGGGAGAAGAAGCGAATAGATTGAAAAGAGAGATGGAAAAATGTGAAATCAAGAAAAGCAGGCCTGAGGATAAATCAGATAAGAAACGAAAGTCGGTCTGGGATCGGGTAACTGCGCCCATCTCTGATCGACTAGGAAAGAAGGGTGCTCTGCAGGACAGAGACTTCAAGTAAAAAGAAATAAATGTCTGGAGAAGTGGTTTATGGTCCGAGGGACTCGTTGCCTTTAGTAACTAACAACGAAGGGCTTGTAATAAGCGGTAATCTATAAGAATCGGATAAAGCGAATATGCGTGGACACATGCAGTGCCGTGAATGTCCTGTACTACAATGTTTTTAGGGCAATGAGATTGAAAGATGCCGACCTAACCCCGGTTTCAGCTCCTATGATTGGTTTCGCCGGACCACCAGTGCATCCGCTGGGGGTGATCAAACTTCTCACTACCTTTGGAGAAAGAACCAAGGGCAGGATCCTAATAAAAAATACCTTGCATCAGTTTCAAGTGATTGATTATTGCATCAGGTGAAAGTGATTGATTATGTCAAAGAGGTTTTTCTCAACATTTTTCTTAGATATGGATTTTTCCTTTTCTGCTTGTTTTGGGTTTCAATAATGAGAAATTTCCTTGAACGTCATTTTTATAAGAAAAGTATGTAGCATTTCTTTCTTTACATGCTATGTGCCTATGTAGTTAACTTATCCAGAGCAATAAATTGAATGGTGTCATTTAGTCTAGTTAGTTGTACGATATCGTAAATTTGAACTGAATGAATATAAATATCTATTATTTGGGTGGGGTTGTCAAAGTGTTTTTTTGTTTCGAACATGGCATATGTTACAATGATTAAAAAGTAGGCGATTTCTAGGTTTTTGGGTGAAGCAATTGTAAGAATTATCATTTAGAATAAGATAATTATATGTGGTCATATTTTTTATCATTTTTCTATCATGTGTTATCTATCGTTTTTCTATCGTTTTTTTGTTATCTATCGTTTTTCTATCATGTGTTATCAGAGCCATCTTATTATCCTTGTTGTTCGTATATTTTATTCAGACATCGAATTGTTCTGTTTGTTGTGAATGATTCAATAATTTGGTCCGGTCGAATATTGTGTTACGGTAAAAATAAATCAGAATTATAGTTTGGGTAAAACGCTTTTCGGACATTCGTTATTCACTTTTCATGAATCTGATTTCGTAATTGCACCATATTTTTTCATGAATCTGAGCTGCCGTATAAAGACTACGTTGGTAGCCATCTGCGCCGGACTGTCCGTTTGCGTCTGCGTTCATCACCTCCGCCAAGCCACTATTGATTCCAGTGGATGAAGGCTGCATTGGTAGCCATGAAATAAGAGAAGGAGATGGTGGTTGATCAATTTTGTTGGCAGCATAGCGGCCGAGGCATTTCGACGATCTAGGTTATGTGCTTTTGTGGTGCTGGGACTTTTTTATCCTTTGTTTTGTCTTAAAAGAAAGTCCTAATTCTTTGATTAATCCTAATCCAACATTGCTATGTGAATGATATATTGACTAAGCAGTCATGCCGCGTATTCATCTTTTTTTTTTTTTTTTTTTTGGCACGGTTCATAAAAATAAAATAAAATAAAATAAAAAATTATATGTATTTATAGTAGCCGATGCCCTTTTGCCTTGTTTCACTTCTATGGTAGCAATTTTTGTGGCAGCATTAGTTGCTTAATTGTAGAGCATTGATTAATTGGTGCTATTAATTTTTTTTTAACAACCATGTTTATTGTATTTTGCTAAATAAAAATCATTCATTGTAATGATGGCATATTGCTTTGTTGAAAGCAAATTATAGCAATTAATATTTACTTGTCATAATTAAAGTAATGGTTTGTTGTTAAATATTTATTTCATCATATGCACTACTTGTGAATTATAATTATATGACTTGATTGGTTATGTTACCGAGTAACATTGGAATGGTTTGTAATAAGTGTATCTTTTGATTGCACTATGTGTGTTATTCAATTATGTGCTGTTAAAATTTGAGAATTTTAATTACATGATCAAATGTGCTTGACATGTATAATTATTTATCACATATATTATATGATAAATGGTGATAAGAATAGTCACATAGAATGAATGACTAGTTAAATAAGTCCTTCTAATAATTGTTAGCAATTTGACTTTGCATTTTAAATTTGAGCGTGTAGCATTATGTACACACATTTTGAGATAAAGTAGAAAGACTATACTATTAAGTAATTGAAGTGTCATATATAATGAATTTATTCATATTTGATAAAGATTAAATTCTGACATGCAAAGCAGTTAGTCACGTATCGGTAAAGTGACATAATATCATCAAATTGATGATTATTGGTTCATGTGATGGTTTTAAACATGTCATCAAGTATATGTCATAAAATAAATTATTGATCTTTCGCAACATTGAGAAATATGTCGAGTTGTGTCAAGTTTAAAGTTTACCCACTGCGGGTCAAATTCTGTACATATAGAGATTAGTCGCATTATGTTTAGTGATTAAATCATGACATATTGTAATAATTTTAGTGTGAAAATAGATATGCATACTTGAACCATATTTAAGTATTAAATTGCACACGTTTATGTCAATATAAGATCTAATTGACTTATGTAAAGTTGTCAATATTTTGAATGTCAATAGTGTCAAATGTCGGGTGTAGCCACAGCAGCCTGACATGATGATACATAAAAGTTTTGATCACATTATGTGGAGTGATCGAAAATTCATCAATATTCTTTTGAATTGACAAATGATTCAATTAAATGGTGTGTCGGTATAAGAAATACATTTGTATTTACCCTTATTTAGTAACTTCTAAAATATGACATGTCATATGGTCGATTTTGAGTGTAGCCACAACAGCCCAATGATTGACAAAAAAAAAAAAAAAAACTTAATCACGTATTGTTGGTGATTAAATTGACGATAATTGATCGCATCATGTTTAGGGATCAATTTAATGCATATTTTAGCTACAATTAAAGGGTTGATTGACATATATGAGTGAACCATATTTTGTTTGTGCATTTGGTGGAACTAGATAATAAACTGGTTTGATTAATTAAGGTTGTAGTTTTTCCTTATCGTTATTAATATACATAATTTGATTGTTTGTATTAAATGGAAAGACTATATAATCAAATCGTATGTGTCACATTAAGATATTACTTCTTTTGCATCTCTTGGAGTAGTCACAGCATCCGGAATGCATGACAAGTAATGCTGCTATTAATCACGTAATGTTTAGTGATTACATGAGTGATACATACATTTTTGACCAATTAGTTCATTTAGATAATGCCCGGCCCCACAGGGAGGCAATTATCTTTATGAGACTAATTGAAATAAGATGGAAATTAGCATAAAGATGAGGAGATTTATCTTATGCCCACAGGTACAGATGGTCTCACTCTATAAGTTAATTCCCCAGTCTTATTATTTATGATAGTAAATTCTATGTAGTGATTACAGCCTCTACCCACAGGAAGACCGTGAATTTACTTTTAATAGAATTAACATTGGTTGATTCTGTCTAAGGCAACTCATATGATTGATTTTGGAATGCATTGGTCAGGATCTTGTAATTCGTATGGGTGCTCCACCACTCGCTACGGAATCACATTTATCAACTGATGGGTTGATTCATGAGCATTTTAGCGAATCAATCGCTTATGTTGGTGCTCTTAAAATAAAATTAAACCATTTTAGATATGCATTTCCATTAAGGATAAAGTTTATTTTGACCACCCTAATGTTAGAGTTGTCCTCAAGGACATAAAATAAAATTGTTCAGTACGTACTTCTCATTATAGAAATTGGGTTATTAGTGTTGGTTTGTAGATCATTTTGGATTCTAATATTATGATTTTCCTATGGTCTTGGGTGATTTCTATTTGTGATAGTGTAATTAAATACATTTGTCATGTTCAGAGTGTTCATAATTTTATGAACATAGAGAAACACGTGGTCTATAGTGTATTTGATCATTTGTATTCTGGCATGATGAGTGAATTTTGTGAGACATATAAGGAATATCGTATTGTCTCGTTATAAGAAATTACATTTGGAGGTAATCTTGTTCCTATTAGTCAAATGTCATCTTCATTTGGTTAGGGACATGAAAGTATGTTACCTCATTGGTACGGAAATTGCTATGTGTTAGATCTCATATTTAGTTGCGATATAAGGTGAAGTGTTTTAGATATTTACTTCACATTGTCAATTGTACGTAGGTAGAATTTTCATCATTAGATGAAAATATGTGGCTATCATCTTTTGGATGGTGAATCTCTCGAGCTCAACCTTAAGATTTCAAATCTTATTACTATAGAGCACGATAGCCTATTAAATTATATCTGACCTACATTAAATAGTTGACGTCAATGAATATATCATTGTTTCGATTTATGAAGGTGCAATATACTTCTCTGGAGTAGACTAAAAGCATGGTGGGTTGTAGGGCTTAATAGCTCTATTTATCACCATGACTTTGTGGGGTTTGTATAATGTTCATGACAAACCATTAAGTTCTCTCTTTATGTCGAATTTTTGTTGAGATCATGATATTGAAAGTGTCTTTTGTCCAATGTTTTGGATGGTTTGAGAATTTGTCTCATATTTTGACATCATCCATTATTGTGGATTCTTATCCTTATTAAAACTTATATTGTTGACAAAGTTTTTATACTTGAGGATAGAGTATGCTATTTATGATAGTATAGAACGAAAGATATTCATGGCAGGAAAATATATGTGTTATTTTCTCCTTGAATTATTCAATCACACTTGTTTGTACTATCGTGTGATTGAGTGGGATAATCTCGTCGAAAATGACATTTATTAGTATCCTAAGGAGTTAAGATCTATTTGAACATTGTGTAATATTTTTAGATTCTCTTCAAGGTTGTCATTTTGACAACATTGTGTTGTGGAAAGAATCATGCTGAAATATTATACATCCGGGTTTGACCTTAGTAAGACTAAACCTTACTTTTGGTCAAATGCAATGTTCATGTGTACAAAGATTTTGTGATTGAATCATTGGAATCACAAGAGCTTGATCACATAATGTGAAGTTAGAAACCATAAGGATTTTGAGAAATGCTAATTGAGTGGGAGTGGTTGTTCTAAGTGATTAATCATAAGTTGAATTGCTTCATTCTGCTTTTCATTGAAGAAACTTAGTTGATTCTAAATGGAATACATTGTATTTCATATTAAAAGGGTCAATTATAGATTGATCACATGTTGAGGACAATCACATATGATTTCTACTTATTTCTTAACCACTAATTACGTAAAATAGTGGGAGTAAATTTCTCGATTATTAAAACCTGATTCTATTTTGAGTTGTGTGCATTAATCTATCTGACAATTGATTGGATGAATTAGTTCTTTTGAACATTATTATATTATGAGCATTAGCTGCATTATTACATCCAGAGAAAATTCATGTTTGTACTAGTCTTTGTTATTTATTATAGAGTTCTATATTGATGATTTAATAAATCACTTGGGAACTCATTCTTGTTATGATGAGCAAAATAATGCTAGATTTGTTGATGAGAATTTTCTCTAAGAGGCACTTAAGATTATCAATTCTTTTATATAGTTAATGAAGAATTGTGTGCCCTATTTTTGTTGATTGTAGCTCATGATAGAATTATGGTTTATTTGACCTTTATAGTGGTTCTCATTTGTGAGACGAGCCATGAAAACGCACACAACATGTGCTGAACATTTGTTTTCGGTTAGCAAGTATTTATATGGATTTTGTAAGCTTCTGATTTTGTTATACTGGTTTACATTATAATGATGTTTTCAACCAGTGGGAGTATTAACCATATTTTCGAATTGTACACTTGCAATTTTGTTAGAACTATACTTATGACAAATAGTTTCCTTAAAAGGTTATGTTGTATGATTTGGTGAATCTCAAATCGATATAAGAGGTTCGATGAGATCATCTATGTCAGGATCTCGTTAAACTTGCATCAACTACCTTTAGAGGTGAACTTGTGTATTGATTGAAGTAGCTCATTATGGATGACCGAAAATTTTGTATATATAGTTAAGTCACAGGCTTCAAGAGTTTTGGCCTATGGTTGTTGGTCGATGTTGAATCTGGCCAAATTTTTGACTCATCGCATCCTCACTCATATGAGGAATAATTTTGATGATGAAATTAGCAAATCGACATTTATGGGACACGTTCTCAGAGGTAAGCTAGCTATAAGACGAGTGTCAAGTAAGTAGAATAATATGAGAATAAAGATTTTGTATTTTGCCGGCTTATGTTATCTCACAATCATATTGTACTCATATTTGACTTATTGACACATAAAGATGATTCGTCTGAATTCTCTGAAATTTGTCAAAATAGACATCATAGTGATGTAGCAATTCAATGAAAGTGCACCGAGTTCATGTATGAGTGAATCCATTTGGATTCTGGGACCATAATGACATTTTGATTAGTTCATTCATAAAATGTTTACTTGGCTGGTTGATATTGCACATTGTAATTTTGGAAGGGAGTGTTTGTTTTTATTGAGCATAACCGCCATAGTTCTTGTGTTAGTATTGATCGGTTGAAGTTGTGTTAATAAACCAAAGAGTGACATTTTGAGCATGCAAATTTGTTGTCACTCATTAATGATTTGCCGACATAACTTTTCGGGCCAAGTGGGAGAATGTAAGAATTATCATTTAGTAAAAGATAATTATATGTGGCCCTTAAGTTATTTAATAATTATGTTGGTAAATATATTATTGGTTTATTATCTAATTAAGGGTATTATGGGAAATCCTATGATGGTTAAGGTTTTCACTCCGGAATATTCCATAATGCTTAAGGTCCCTAGTCTTGCCTATATATAGACTGCCTGTGTAGCATCGGTTAGTGATCATACAGAAAATAGGCATAGACCAGAAGACCTAATAGCACCATATGCCGTCATGTGCATATGGAGTTCTTCTCTATTTCAAGGCTTGGATCGCTGTGGCAAAACGGAGACGAAACGGAGTCAAGTGACAGTGGATGTAGGGAAACGATCCTGTTGATTTCTTCCGCTAATTCAGGTACTCTAGATCTATCGTTTTTCTATCAGCAAAGAGTTTGAATGATGGCCCTTCGTTACTTCGTGGAGGGTCTGGCACTACAAAAAATAGATCTTTTAGTGACAACACAAAATCGTCACTAAAAATACGAATTTTTGTCACTAGAGACCTTTTGTGACAAATTATTTATTGCGACGATTGTCGCATATGTGCCGACGCTAAAGGGTCCTGTAGAGACTAGTAATATATTCGTCGCAAAAAGATTTATATATTGTGACAAAAACCTTGTATTGGTCACTGAATCATTCCAGATCTTTAGTGATCGTAGTCACTAAAGCTTTTCAAATCTTTAGCGAATGTTGTCACTATAAAGCATTAAATGAGACAATGCTTTTGTCACAAAAGACTCCAGAATTCATCACTGAAAGGTTTCTCTCAACGAAGCGTAGAAACACATGTTTTCTACAATGACAAACAGTTTGTCACTAGAAGTCATCTTTAGTGATTGTTGTCACTAAAGCTTTCCAGATCTTTAGTGATTGTTGCCACTATTAAGCACCAAATGTGACAATGCCTTTGTCACAAAAGACTCCAAAATTTAATAATAATAATAATAATAATAATAATAATAATAATAATAATAATAATATTGATTATACCAACAAAATAAAATTAATAATTATTATTATTACTATAATATTCATAGTCTAAAGACCTTATAAAAAAAACTCACTTTTACTACATGACGCATCAGTCAAGGAGATTTTTTTTTACAGAAGAAAGAATTTAAGGCAAAGGAAAAAGTATGAGGAAGCTTCAGAAGGATTAAATCATATCCCCAAATTCAACAAAACAGAATAAGTGACCTTTATTCACAAAAAAAATGGCTCATGAAAGCAGAAAGGTATATGTCCATTCCATTTCTAATATTCTTACCAGCACTAGAAAAATAGTTAACTGACACATATTGGACCATATGGGGAACAAAGAAATGCTTACTGGACAAAGAAATGCTTACTGGTTGACACAAAAGAATGACTCGAACAGAGAGATAGTAAGCATTTGTTTGGACAAGAGGGTCGATGCCAATACGGAAGATAGTAATCTGCATAAAGTTATTAGAAAAATCAGCATTCTCGCATGGGAATAAATAGCGTTAAACTATGGACTTTACAAGTAACTAATAGGATAAGCTATATTACTCAACATAAGAAAATCAAAAGAAAAAATATTTACTGTTCTTCACATGCTTCATTCAGCCCCAAATAGTCAAAAAAGATGTGTGCTCTGAATCCAAGTTTTCGTCCTCTTCGGCTCTTCTCCCTGATCATTATCAAGAAACTGAAATAAACCTCAATTAACCAAGTTATTCACGGTGAAATTCTTGAAACCGCATGCTAAAGTGGAGTGTGTACCATTCAAACATGAAAAAGCAATTTTTTGGTAGTGTTTACTTCTTACAATCTCTGACATTCCTTTTTCTTTGTGATATCATATCTAACAGTTAATGGAAATGGGTGAGTAACTCACAGCTTAAATGCAAACCTGGAAAGATCTTTTGCATGTAAAATAAGATAGAAACCCCATCTTCATTTGGTACTTCAAGATCCTTCAAAGAAAACAGTACCTCCTCGGTGTAGTATGAAGTCAGAACACTAGCCAAAGACACAAAAATGAGAAACATAAGAGTTAATTGTGAATTAAGAATGGTTTGCTGACTCGTATTTAGAAGTTTTGAAAACCTGTCAAAATAAATGCCCTTGCTGTTCTTCCGTGGAAAGATGATCACCCGTGGAAAGATGATCAGAAAATATACACGGTAGCTCAATTTGAGTAACATCAGAAAATGCCCTTGCTGTTCTTCCACTCCTGTGAACAGAAACCTACAAGAACCAATTAAAACAATATGAACAACTGCACAAACAACTACGAATGACAATTATTGGGTCTAAGCATGCAAACTTCCGCTAAATAGGGTAGTTGATAGTGAATAACAGTTCAAACTCCCGGGATATCAAGTCCCCTTGCTGCAACATCAGTAGCAACAAGTATGCTGTTAACAATTATCATGTGCAGGACAAAATTAAGATATGACTTTCATTGTATCTTGTGCAAGCATTAAGTCATCCAAGCCATCATAATCATTAAAGATGAACAGAATAATGAACCAAAAATAAATGGACCCGCTGTAAGCATTAGAGAAGCATCCAACAAATACAAATCAACGGAAATCAAAGCTTCAAGCATGCCCGCTGCTGCATCTGGGCATGGAGAGTCCAGACAGTGACCCCAAGAAAACGCAGAAGGGAAGAAGTATGGCACGAAGCAGCAATAGATGTACAAATTTTATTGATTCTGCCTTGCCCATGGACACCTAAGACGTAGTACAAATAGGCATCAAGTTACAAGACAAGAAACATATGAAAATAGAAAAAATGATAAAAAGAAAGGAAACTCCTAGACAAGTCTGTTGGACAGTCCTGGGCATGTCCTGGACAAGGTCAGGACACCAACAAGATAAGATCGAGCCTCAACTACACCTGGTCAAGACAACCTAATATATGATGCATACAATTTCAACCCAGGAGAAAGGATAAGACATAACAAAGCATGGTATGGGCAGGTCTGGACATCTCAAGAAATGTCTTGGCCAGACCAAGACACAACAGACGTGACACCCAAATAGATGCATAAAGGGAGTTGTATGATGTCATCCACAGGAAATCACAGTTAGGTGCAACCCCAAGAATAAAGAACTATGATATCTGGTTTCCATAACAAAATAACTAAGAAGAAGGTTGGGGTGGGAGATAAGTAGACAACTTCACCTTCGATAATACTGCCAACATCAACAATTCTTTCTATTGTATCAGCTTCAAGTGGCAACTCATCAATTAGCTTAATATACAAGTAGCTAAATATACAAGGGAGTAATGGTATAAAAAAATCTTAGCTGAATATACAAGAAGTAAGAGTAAAATTTGGGATATAGCATATATTCTTACCGATTTCAACCAGACGGCTTAGCGACCTTGTCAAATGCACAACTTTATCAGCTTACCTGTACATTTAAAAACCACAAAAACATCAAGTAATTAGTAAGCAAAAATGGAATATCAAATAAAAGGGAAACAACTTTATCATTGTTTTATAGTAACACAAAAGGATTGCACAAAAGTACAAAATAGCATGTGAAAACTTAAAAAATGGCTCATCCAAATAAAACATAATCTACATACCTTGTTCATTGCAATAACTAAAAAAGTTCATTACAGTCTTACAACTCCACATTTCAGTTCATCCATGAGACAACAGAATAGCAATGTTGAATGTGTAAGATAAAAGGCAAAAAATATAAACGATGCCTTCTGAGAAACCAGTCAGCATAATGAAAATAAACTAAATGAAGTAAAAAGCCAGCTCATGTGACCATATAGTACAAACAAGAACTTACAAGCCATAATATAAGGAACTGTGTGGCAGAACATACAACCATGGCTGTAAAACTCCCAAAAGGTAAAAGAACATACAACCATATTGTATCTCCATCTTGTGCTCTTTAAGGACAATGAACAGGTAAGAAAAGTGGCCCATATAAAGGAAGGATGATGCTATTTAGATTTACCTCGTATTTCTGTAGGAGACTACTTCCAAGGGCTGAACTTTGTTTTCACTCTTCTTTTTATACAATAGGAAAGTACTTGATTCCGTACAAAATAAAAATAGAGACTATGCTTCGTAATAAAAATAGGGAGCCAGAGCCAACTTTCCAAAAAGGAACCAATTAAAATGGAAGGATTACTTAAACGGAGTCAAAGCATATTTAAGAGAGAAAAAAATTAAAAAGGAAGAAACATAGCAGACCTTTAACTAGCGTCCATGAAGTTCTGATTCATTCAGCGCAAGAACATCCCTGTAAACATTGTAAGAATTGGCTTAGAAGTTGAAACAAAAAGCCCTTCTTTAACTATCTAAAGAATGAATTTGCAACATCAATTCTACCTATACTGTCCTGCATCCATCCCTTCCACTCCTCTGTCTGATGATGATTCAGGTAAAGCAAGGCCTTCCCACAAAATGCAGGCTTGTCATGATGTTTTTTAAGAGAAGTCATGGTTGAGGCTATTACGAGAAGAATGTATATGAAGATGAAAATATCACTATTATAGTTCTGTTCAAGGAAAACAATAGACAAAAACTGATCAAATCGTACAGAATATCCAATGAGTACAAGAAAATAATCTAAATATCAGACAGTAAAGTTGGAAATGAGAAAATAAAAATCTAACAACTAAAGGAAGCAAAAGAAACATCAACCAATCTTTCATCTAAGGTATCATAAGGAGAGCAACCTCAATGCTCAAGTAGGCCTTTTGTTTTCAAACAAGTATTAAGAAAATTATATAAAACATACTGAAAAATAAAACAAAAATAATGGATGATAATACCTTAGCCAAAACACCTTCAATGAACATCGCATCCGGTCCTTGTTAGCATCGAGCTCAATAATATATGTCCTTATTTGCTGCTCAACAGACATAACACATAGTGAACATTAGAGTTATTACCAACTTAACCATATACTTTGTGTAATTAACTACATCCATTGCAACATTAAATTTGTCATCTCATAATATGTCCAAGATTAATTCTTACAGGAAGAAGAACAACATGAACTGCAGGGGCTTGAACACCAACTTCAAGCCATTCCTTAAAATACAGAGCAATTTTACAGTACCAATATCCATTTGAGCATCATAGACCTGATCTCAAGCCATTGATCTTAATCTCTTTATCTAGAAATCTTGAATGCCTAAGAAATTAAAGCTTTTCAACCTTCCATATCTTTAGATGAATAAGTTCAGGAAGCAAAAGAATTCTAGCTAAGAAAGGAGCATCAATAAATACCTGAAGCAAATGCATTGCTGAAATGCTAGAATTTCTCTCCAATTTGTAATCAATAGCCAAATATAGTTGTGCAACAGCAGACATATGAGGATTCAAAATCCTTCTTCGGAAAACATGGGGAACACGTAGCTCTTAGGCTTGGCGAAACTTCTCATCCTTTAAATATTGTCCTAAATTACCGCTAAT
This sequence comes from Gentiana macrophylla, assembly GCA_026214975.1. Classification (NCBI taxonomy): domain Eukaryota; kingdom Viridiplantae; phylum Streptophyta; class Magnoliopsida; order Gentianales; family Gentianaceae; genus Gentiana; species Gentiana macrophylla. The sequence continues at coordinate 119,136,578 of CM047812.1, read as the reverse complement.
GATAGAAATCACAACTCAGTTGGAAACTTCATCCATCACCGGCTCATACAATCTGATTTTTCTAGCAGGTGAAACTGATTCCACTGAATCTAAACACTTTTCACTCATAGCACAATTCATAATGAACCCTAGCCGTCCTCTTCACCTATGAACACGAAATCTTGTTCATCCTCTTCACTGTCCAAATCAACCAAAAGTCTGTAGAAATTCGTGAGAGGAAATCGATCATGAAAGGAAATCGATCATGAGAGGAAATCGATCGGGATGGAGCATGACAGAAGTAGGATTTCGTTGAGAAGAGAGCGGAATTACGATGGAGAGATTTGAACAAGATGAGGATTAGCCGATTAGGGCGAAGTATTGTCCTCGAGCCGGGTCATGTGTTTAATAATTTAACATTACAAATTACGTTCAGAAAAAGAAAAAAAAAAGTATAACCCAGCCGGGTCGAGTCTCTTTAGGGTTCGAGTTTGACTCAAGTAAAAAAACCCAGGCCCGATACTCAGTTTGATCTCGATCCCAAGACAAACTCAAACCCGATTTATTAACTACTTGGCATAATTAGAATCAACTCATAAGTTTGATTGTATTCTAGAATAAATTTATTTTTTTATAAAATATATTATGATCGGGCTCCACTTGTCAAATATTTGACCCGAGTATAATTCATGATTTAGATAAATATTATCCAAGAATAATTTTATAAAAATATTTTAAGGATGTTTGTCACAAAAAGCATCTAAAAAATTATATGCAAGTCAAACCATACATTTTGTGAAATCCACTTAAACCACTCGTGACAACATCTTTTTTTAGTCACTAATTAATACAGATTTGTGACAAACAAAACTTTTGTCACTAGAAGCAATCCTTTTTGTGACAAAACTGCTCTTTGTCACTCTAGATTTGTCACAATAAAATCTTTTTTTTGTAGTGTGGATTGATTATAAGAAATGTGCGTAAGTTATGGTGTCCTCTTGGGTTTGTACGTCGTTGTCGTGTTGTTAAATAAAATAAAGGGGAGATTGGGCATCGAATGTTGGATTGTTTTTTTTTTTTTTGTTGAAACACGAATGTTGGATTGCTTAATATTGAAAGTCCAAGTCATTATGTTCCGGCTTGCTTCCTGAACCATTGTTGCGGTTGCGGTTGCGGTTGCGGTTGCGGTTGCGGATGGTTGTTTCATCTGTCAGTGGAGTGTGTTGTTGTGTGGGTGATGTGGTGGGAAAACCTTGGGGAGCTTGTAAGTACTAATTAAATAGGCATATGTCTGTATTTTCTTTGTGATTTTTCTGCATTACTTACTTGGCGTGCGTGTTATGGATTATAATACTACGTTTTATTTTTGTGTGACCTCTATGTTTAATTAATATCAATCATTAGGTTACATATTTTTTTCCACACAGAAGATGCCAACAAGCAATCCTTTTGGGACAGAGAATTCACATACTAGTACAATACGGTTTTTTTTTTTTTTTCCTTTTCTTTTCTTTCAAAAGGCCTTATATATAAGGGAAAATTATGAAGAATGACAAAAAAAAACATTGAGAAAAGTTATGGTAGGGGAGTGATTTGTGAGGTATACCAAGTGGAGGGCTGTGATTAATTCACACACTCTCTCACACATAGTAGATGTGTATAGGTGTGACATGGATTAATCAGAACCATCCACTTGGTATACCTCACAAATCACTCCCCCACCATAACTTTTCTCGTGAACTGGGACAGAAAAATTTGCATTTTATTAAAAAGAATAAAATATTATGTATTTAGACAATTTTGCCCCTCTATTTACTAATGCTCATAAAAAAGGGAAAAAAAAATAGAAAAAACAAAAAATCACCCATTACCTGCCATCAACTCACGTTTGCATTAAAAAAAAAAAAAAATATATATATATATATATATATATATATATATATATAACAATGTCAAATGATAGTGTCACATAGTATCACAATATCAAATGGTAGTATCAAATAGTAGTGTTACATATGTATAATAATGTCAAATGGTAGTGTTACATAGTATTACAATGTCAAACGGTAGTGTCAAATAGTGTGATATATATATATATATATATATATATATATATATATATATATAAGTGGAACTGAATGTGGGACTTGCTGTTTTTTTTTTTCAGAGGGCGTGGGTGGTAACTTCCGTGCAACAAATTTTTTTTTTAAAAGAATAATTATGATGTGAGGGGTATCATTGTCTAAATATGATATTGTCCATTTTAGAAATGTTTTTGTCCTTTTGAATAAGTCTCCCTACATATAAAGGCTTCCTACTACACATGTTATGGATTTTGAACAATTCAAAAATTACAAGACTTGTATGTTCCCACTTGCTTGTAATTTTCATCTCGAGTCATCTTCTTCACCACCATATCGCATCCAAATATGATCAATAAGGTCGCTTTGTAGCCTATGCTTTGTTTGAGACGGTTACGGATCATGCCCAACCAAGCGTGCATCATCGGTCTCTTACATTTTCGAGCACTTCTAGCATGCGTCGTTCCTCATCATCGTGTTGTGTCAATCCTCTGCAATCGTGTTGTGAAGAATTAGACAAGTGAGCAAGTGAGCATAACTTTTTCAAGCTCACTTGTCTTCAATAGCCATGCTGAGGTGTGAAAAATGTGCCACTGCATTAGTATGACGTCAAATCTCATTTCAACGTCTTTGCGACGCGACTCTTGTTTTTGAGTAAATTTAGACTTCTTCGGGTTCATCGGGTTCATCGGGTCCTTGATGGCCTGTATCAATGTGGCATATTTGGGATATATCCCTTCCATCAATTAGTACTGGGTATGTCCCTTCAAGGTGACACTTGAACAAGTCAGAGTGATACAATTTAATTAGTTATGTCATTATGCGTGCCTGACGTTCTGAAAAATGCATGCCAGAACCACGGTTCATGCGATACAACAACTTCGAGGACAACCCGTGAGGACATGCTTCCAATCTCCGGTGCATACAGTCAAGGTAGCCAGTAATCCCGGGAAATCCATGCTCTTTGTTCTTTTCCATCTATCGTGCAATATCTTCATGTCGGGTCACGTAAATACTGATCTTTCAACGAGTAAATAATAGTGTTACAAAATTGCATTGTAGCATCTTTAGCCGTCTTCGCCCCCATTTTGATGATACCATCTAGGCTGTCAAAGCTAAACCCGTATGCTAAATCACGAACAACTGCCATAATCTTTTGCAGTGGTGACAACCCAAGTCGGATTGTGCAGTCTGGACGTTGCACAAAATATGAGTTTGCATTGGTGACTCTTTGCAAAATACGATCATACAATTGACGACACATTCGGAACCTGCGACGGAATAAATGATCAGGGAATATGGCATCCACGTTGAAGTAGTCTCTCTCTCATAATATCATCGTGCCTCTAAGCATGGTCCCGAGGAATGTATGTCCTTGTGTTCACATGCTCCATTACGAATAGATTTTCTGCATATGTTGCCACTGCACCTAGGATCTCAATCATCTCTTCTTCATTCTCGTTCTCTTCGAACGTAACTATATATTTCACGAGATTCCCTTTCTTTTCGCATGTTATTCTGGTAAGCACTAAATCGAGGCATGATAATCTGAAAATTATTACAACACACTTTGAGATGAAACAAAGGGAGAGAGTGAGAATTCTGAACAAAACTACAAGGTCCGGTGGCATTTTATAGCCAAATTCATCATCTTTGCCATTAATAAAAATATTGCTGATGGCTGTTTGGTAATAGTTGATGGGTAGTGGGTAATGGTTATAACAAAAGTAGTAGAGGTGTATTTTGTGGGAGAATATCAATATATTATGTGAAGTGTAGAAGTTAATGTTGGATAATTTTGAATAAAAAATTATAGACAAATGTTAAAAAGGACAAATTTCAAGTGGAAATAGATATTTAGTCTATTGGAATTGGAAAATGGTGAAAAAAGACAAATTATCATTTCACTGGACGATTATGTCATTCTTATGTTTTTTGTTTTTGCTTTTGTTTTAGTGAATTTGTTGGATATTAAAATGTTTTAGTGGATTTGTTTGATAGTGGAATTGAAGTCGTTAAATTTGACGAGGGTAATTTCGTCATTTTAAGTGTCTTTTGTCATTTTTCACCATTTTTCATTCCACTTGTTTTTTTTTTTGACAATTTCTCATACATTTTTGTCCTTAATTCCACTTGTCCCAAAAAATTAACAATGAAAGGAAAATCCGAATGGATATGTGACAAAAAGTTGTATCGGTTGGGTAAAAGGTTGCAACCACATAAGGGGTGCACCTGTTCGGTTGAATCCTTTTTGAAGGGACACAACTGATAGTAGATAACATCCATTTTCCCATATAAAATCCTAACACACAAGTGAAAATGGAAGACTGCAATTTTTTCCATAAGAAAAATATTCTCTTTCAAAGGCCGGCTTCTTAATTATGTTATTCATAGCATTCGGAAATACATGACTTTGCATATTTTTCGAGTCAAGAAGAGATTTACAGAACATAATCAGTTCGCCGTCTTCTTCTCATTGAAGTGTAACAATCCGAAGAAGGTATGACTGTTGTATCTTGGAAGACGATTGTCATTACCGTCTGCAAATAATCGGGGCAAAAACGTCCAAAGGACAGCGTTCTACGCACCTCAGTCAATAAGTTTTCTTGTCTCATTTTACTATTTTTATGTTCATTTGATTTGAGTGTTCAGATTGCATGTTAAAAAGTTATTAGACATATTGATAATTTTATCCAACAATCTTAAGAGGTTTTTACTTGATGTTTTGTATGCATGTTGTCTTAATCCGGAAATGTTACTGCGGTTTTGTTCGTCTGCAAAAGGTTATTTTCGGGTATCTTAAGATACACTCACAATAGATATATTTAACCATATACGAAGAAATCCAAATATTACATGTCCATAGATAGTGGTGATAATTGACAATATGTGGTGATAATTGACAATATGATCTAGTAATAACGATATACCTGATATAAGTCAATTCCTATTGTGGGCCGATCAGTTGGATCCGAACAAGGGCTCTTCACCGTCAAGATAATATTGGGAGACAAAATATGACTCGATTTTTGTTGTGGGAATAATTTTAAATTAATTCACTTAATTAATTTCAATTAATTACGGTCTCATCAAATATATCTATCTCTATATGCATGCATCACATCATATAAAATAAATACAAGCACAAAATAAATAAATGCGTAAAGTAACCGGTATGATAATTGACTTTTCATAAGTCTTTGTTCGAAACAAACCGATTTAAACCGTTAGCAGTCACAATTTAAGTGTAGTTTGCAACCGCCAATAGGATATCTATGTCTTCTTTTCTTTGGCCTTCATCTTCCGCTCTTGTTACATAAATTTTATCTAATAAAATAAATACACCCGCCGCACACCGGGAGAGCTAACGGGAATGAGATAAATGCATAAAATAAACTATGTCACGTTCTTCATAACTGGCGCAGACAATTTTAAAACAACAAAAATTTAAATCATTCGCATCTATCATATTGGTCGAGTCCATGATCAATCAGATCCATATAATCATGTTATATCTATACAATATGTTGGAAGTAAAATTTATGTTTTGATGATAATTCATCATACTTATTCAAAGTATTATCTTAACCTCATTGATGAAGTCTTTCAAGCTTATTTGTTATAGTGAAAAGCTAAAAGATGTCTAGAACTGAATGTTTAGGTTTTACTAGAGTCTGATATTTGTATAGGTTACATCAGACAAGCACTGTAATAGCTAGTGTGTCGTAAAACTGAAAACTGGAAGTCATTCAGAAAACTGGAAATTATCAAGATAAACAAACTGACACATGATACACCAATACGAAAACTGAAGAAGGTAAATTCGCTGAGGGACACAGACTCAGTTGGCTTATCTAAAAGATTGAAGAACCGAGGGTTCAAACTCAGTTATGAAGATTACAAGTCGAGACTGTAAAGTTAGACTTCAGGCAAGATTGTGGTAACCTGAACTGACTTTATGGATCTTGTATGAAGACCTAAGATTCATAAGGACAATGAATTCTTGGAAGATAATTTGTTATGGTGTACTCTGATTAAGTCAATTATAATCGATGAAAAGCCGAGTAATCGATATTTGAAGAAGAGTAAAATCTCGATTAATGATCAAGTCGAGTCAAGAAAGCGACAAGTAATAAATTCGATATAAAGCGATAAGGATACTCGATTTTATATGTCGAGCATTCAATAAAGCGATAAATGCAATCGAGCGTTATAAATGAAGCGATTCTATTGGATGAAAATCTTGACACGCAGAACGGGATGTAAAATATATCCGTTACAAGATAGACGTTGTACAATTCGAATTCAGGCCAAATGAACGTTAGACCTCAGACTATAAATAGAGGACTTTTTGCACCAAGGATAACACAACATACAACGAAGATTTAACAAGAATTAACGTGTGCATTAGTCATTCGATTTGTTTTCATCACTACGCTATAACAAGATCATATCTAGAATTTCTTTAAGTGTTCAAGCTACTAAGAATTTATCAAGAATCAGACACTTTGAAGAACCACAAACAAGAATCAATTCATTGATTCTCAACCCAACTTTGATTCTACATCAAAGGTTTAGACTGTGAAGCAAACCGGGAAGGTTTCGTAAAGGACAGTTGTTATTAGCAGTCGGGTAGACTGTGTTTGTGGTGGTAGCTGGTGAAGAGGCATACGTTACCCTTCAAGGACCAGTGTTCAAGCAATTGAAGAGCGGCGATTCTACGCTCTACAAGCTATTTAGATAGTGAAGCTAGATATTAGCCAAGGACTATTGTTTAGGACTTTTTGTAATGATTCACCTCGAGAAGTTCTAGTGGAATTTTCCTCCACACCCACGAGGAAAGAGAGGGCGTACATGATTACACCACCTGGAACCTCTATAATATTCGTCTTATTTACATTACGCATTTATTTATTTCATTCAGCATCTACTTACGATAATTTGATAGTTGATTGTTATACAATTCATAGTTCACAAACTGATATTCATCAGAATTCAGTTTATCACACTCAGTTTTCATAAAAGAATAACAAGATCAAGAAAAAGGCTAGAATTATATCCGCTGCCGGTTGACTCAGTTTTGCTTAAGTCGGTTTGACTTAAACTCAGCTTAGTCGGCTTAACTCAACACAAGTTTTAACTGAACCTTAATTTGTTTAGGAAAGTTTTTGGTGATAAGTTTATTCACCCCCTCTAAACTTGTGTTAGCCTTTCCAATGGACCAACACAATATCTAATCCATACAATAAAATCTTATGAAGAAGATATAATCTAAAACTACCAACTCGTGTCTTAATTAATCGATTAACGTTTAATCAATTACATAATTTCAACTAATCAATTAACTAATTAATATTTAATTGATTAATGATTTAATCGAAATAAAATTAACGATTTCATTTTTTATTTTTCATCAATTGGAACTATTCAAATTAATCAAATTTAAAATTGGGTCTCTTTAGTTTATTTCCTTTTTTTTACCTAATCAACAGGATGTCTTTTTAGTTTCCAAAACTAAAATGCACCAATCTTGACCATTTCCAAAATGATTAGTTGTATTTTAAAACGGATGTAGTAATAGTGGTAGTAAAACTCAAAGCAGCATTTATATCATAAAATGATGACTATGTATATATAAATGCAGATGATTGATAATAGTAGGAGTATAAATTTATAAATTAAGACAAAATTCATATTACCACCCTATGAACATTTATAGTACTGTGCTATAAGTATATGTCCACAATGAATTTGCATTACATCTATCATTATAGACCTGTGAAGAAGTACATTTAATCGCATTCTATCGCACAAATCATTTCCCATAAAAATGGGCGATGTTGCACGATAGCGATAGAATATACTTCTGTACCTTTGATTATGTTGTATTTATTTGATGGTCTACTGAGATAATTTCCCAAGTACCATTGTGTGTTGGCATGTGTATGGTCTAGATCAGAATACGTGTGTTGATCTTAGCCGTTTGATTACTTTCTATTAGTAATAATATACATGTCTTTGTGTATAAAAATGATGTATTGTGATTCTGAATTGATGAGAAATGATTCTACTAAATCTAGCACATATTCTATGTTGGTATCGGAGCCAGGACCATGGCCGACGCTACAATGCCACCGTCTATGGTGGCTCAGCCCACAGTTTCTGCACGTTCACCCCAAAACACCATCGTCTTAGGAGCTTCTTCTCAACTGACCACGAGCCCAATTCCACTTCTATAAATTGTTCATGTGAATCAACTTTACAAATATTCTTTCCCATCGATTTACCTTGTATTATGAATTTATTTGCATGGTCTTGAGTAAGATATGCAAGCTAAATGCGTTATTTTGACATTTCGTACGTCCGATATCTTGATGCCTTCAAGATCCATCAGATTTCCGTTGAATTGCGTTGAAGGATTAAAAAGCCTAGCTTTGTTCGGCCATAACGGTCGTGCTATAAGGGTGCTTATTGACCGACGTCTGCGAAGGGTCATCATCCTCCCTCTTGTGACCCATAGTAGCATATCGGTATCTAGGCCAGTGTCCCCAATTATAATTTCATCAATTGTATATCTGACAACTCTTGCCCCCAAATTTCGCCTTTTTAATAGTTCGCATGATGTTATCCTCCTCCACGGATACCGATGCCCGGAATATCCATCGCAATTCCGTCCGATTGGAGTAATAATCCTACTGGATTCCTTATCATCTTCGGAAAAAGAATAAAAACAGCATAGAATGTTAGGGAGTTTATAGGATGATTAGAACAATGGTATCAAAACTTGAAATGCAAGATAACTTGATATGATCGCAGAGTCGATTTGGAAATCTTTCCTGCGAAAATTATTCGTTCCCTTGAATTGCCTCCGGGAATTAACTCGAATATAATCACGGGATAAATCTGCTTCTCTTCCAATCTTGGGGGAAAGAGGCATTGATTGCATATTTATTGGATATGCTTTGCATTCCAAGGCATATAGGTTCTATGTTTTAGAACCAAATGATTGATTGCGGTTCATTCCGTAATTGAATCAAGGATGCTCTCTTTGACGAAAGTCGGTTTTCTTATATCAAGGCCTAGAGATGTTGTTCCTATGAACATTGGATTTAAAGAAAGTTGTGGTGGTGTAGAGTCACAAGATGAGCCTTTGGAGCTTCGAAGAAGCAAAAGGGCAAGGAAAGAAAAATCTTTTGGTCCCGATTTCCAAACATATTTGGTGGAGGGTACAAAAGATGAAGTAGGATTTCAATATGCATATTGTTATCATATTGATGATGATCCTAGAACTTATAAAGAGGCTATGGAGTCTCGGGATGTTGCCTTTTGGAAGGAAGCCATTAATGATGAGATGGATTCCATTTTAGGCAATGATACGTGGAAATTAACGGATCTTCCACGTGGTTGTAAACCATTGGGTTGCAAATGGATTTTCAAAAGAAAAATGAAAATTGATGGATTCTGTTGAAAGGTATAAAGCCGGTTGGTGATACAAGGCTTTAGACAAAAGAAGGCATTGATTATTTTGATACTTATGCCCGGTTGCTAGAATCTCCACTATTAGATTGTTGATTGCCTTGGCAGCCATTAACAATCTTGTTATCCATCAAATGGATGTAAAAACAGCCTTCTTGAATGGGGATTTGGATGAAGAAATTTATATGAAACAACCGGAGGGTTTTGTGATACCGGAAATGAGCATAAAGTATGTAAGCTTGTAAAATCATTTGTATGGGCTGAAACAAGCTCCCAAACAATGGCATAATAAGTTTGATGAAGTTGTATTGTCTAATGGTTTTAAGCTTAACCTAATGGACAAGTGTTTGTATAGCAAATTTGATGAAACCGAAAAGGTGTAATCATTTGTCTATATGTTGATGACATGTTGATCTTTGGTACAAACCAAGATCAAGTTGACCAATGTAAATCATTTTTGTCATCAAGTTTTTCAATGAAAGATATGGGGGAGGCGGATGTTATCCTTGGAATAAAAATCTTAAGGAATAACAAAGGGATTACTTTGACACAATCTCACTATATCGAAAGTGTTGAAGAAATTCAATTGTGAAAATTACGTTCGGCAAGAACTCCCATGGATCCTCATGAGAAATTTGAGTTAAATTCGGGTAATCCGGAGTCTCAACTTGAATATGCTCGAGTTATAGGATGTTTGATGTATGCAATGACTAGCACACGTCCGGACATTGCATATGCGGTTGGAAAACTTAGTAGATATACTAGTAATCCAAGTAGTGTTCATTGGCATGCGGTGACACGTGTGTTAAGGTATCTTAAGTTTACCAAAAATTTTGGTTTAACTTATGTTGGACATCCTTCCGGTTATAGAAGGCTACTCGGATGCTAGTTGGATATCAAATGAAAATCATTCTTCTACGAGTGGTTGGGTGTTTTTACTTGGAGGTGGTGCCATTTCATGGGCTTCCAAGAAGCAAACATGTAATGCAAACTCAACAATGGAATCGGAATTTATTGCCTTGGCTTCGGCCGATTTAGAGGCGGAATGGCTTAAACATCGATTTCTGAGATTCCATTATGGCCAAAACCGATATCACCAATTTCTATCAATTGTGATAGTGAAAATACATTGGCTAAATGCTATAGTCAAGTGTACAACGGAAAGTCGCGACATATTGGAGTTAGGCATAGCTCGATTCGTGAGTTGATCACTCACGGGTGATATCTGTTGCTTTTGTGAGATCTCAAAAGAATTTAGCCGATCATTTGACCAAGGCATTGGCTAAGGACTTGTTCATCAAGTCGTTTGTCGGGATGGGTCTACAACCCATTGAATCTTTGCATTAGGATACCCAATTCCTCCTAATCGACATTGGGGCTGAATTCAATGTGGAAGGCCTAGTGACTTAGATTTGGCACATGTGTTTTGTCCGAAGGTATGTCTTGAGCCTGCATGTGAGGTTGATATTAGTCTTAATGAGTCTTATGAAAAAGTGTTGTTGCAGTACACGATTAATAAGACTCACCTATATGAGTATGAAGTTTGGCCGCTTCAAGAAAGTTAGGGTTGGCTTTCTACATGCTCATGAATTGATATGGACACAAGGCCTGGATAAAGAGTGTCAAGCAAGCTATGAAGTTGTTTCTTAATTCATTTGTGTATTATCTTTGAAGTATTCAAATGTGTAAAGGGGTTCAATGCTTAGTCACACCCCAATACTAGAATATTTTGGAATGTGTAATATACTTAGATGGTAATTCAATCTGCGTGATATTATCATTGAAAGATGAATTGTTGTGTGTTGGAAAGTTTTAACTAAGTCAAGGGTTACACTAAATGGGGAGGATTGTTGGTGATTATATCACCAATGTGATTTAGTGTTATTGGACTCGATTTGAGGTTTGGTAAGCTTGAAACAATCGATATAAGTTAGGAGATGCGGGGTGCATGCTTACAATTGATATTTACAAGCTTACGAGTGTTAGATCAAGTGTTGAACAAAATCCAAATTCTGCCGCTTATTGGACGGGCGTCCATTTCATATGGACGGGCGTTTGACTTGACGGGCGTCTGAGGTTCTTTGGGCGGACGAGCCGCCTGGCGGTGAATTTACATACAGGATGTAACCTGGTTGGATGGACAGCGTCTTAAGAATGCTGGGCGGGCGTCAAAGCATTCTTGAGATGGGCGTCCAAGATGTCAAACGGGCGTCGAAGTGAATTTACATCTGAGATGTGACTTATTCGAGATGGACGAGCGTCTGAAAAGCGGGCGCCCGCCCGGTATGCTCAGACAGGCGTCCAGATTAAGCGGGCGTCCGTGGCGATTCTGGAAGCGATTTTGGTCGGTTTCTTTGGTATCCTTTCGGATTTTTGGTATGTAATCGATTACGAAAGGTTGTGTATGTAGTGTTATATTAGTATAACATCACACACATAAATAAAAAAGCAGTGTACTTCATTTTAAACACAAGAATAGAATTTGAGAAGCAATTTTTCTGTTTTCTTTGAAATTCTTGAAGCCTCAAGTTTAAACACACATATCTACAAACTTACATAGCATTCTTTCATCTTATTGCCAAAGATTGGAAGAGAAGCGATTTATCCGTGATTATATTCGAGTTAATTCCGGAGGCAATTCAAGGAACGAATAATTTTCGCGGGAAAGATTTCCAAATCGATTTCTGCGATCATATCAAGTTATCTTGCATTTTGAGTTTTGATACCATTTGTTTAATCATCCTATAAACTCCCTAACATAGAAAACACTACAAACAGCCCGAAAAGACAGAAGAAAAAGGTTGGGCAGAAGAATAGAGAGAAAATGAAAGAGAGAAGTTCCTGAAATTAACTAGTGGAGAGTGATTTAGAAACACAATTTATCTCATGCAAAAAGTCACATAAAGGGGTTAATATTGTTTTTCTCTTTTCTATTTGGATCATTTGATTATTTGAGAGATAAATTCTCTCGTGCAAAAGAAAAAAAAACTGTGCACGTACGTTTACTTTTACTTAATTACTAAAGCAATAAATGAGAATTTATTTAATATTTTTCTATTTTATTTCTTAACCTAAAAGAAATAAATTAAAAAGGAATTAAGGGATTTTTTATTTAATGAAATTGATTAACGAGTATAAAAGGGGTTTATTACCTAAATTACTCACTATTACTTTCACGGGAAAATTTTCTGATAAAATTGAGAGGAGGGGCGACGACTTCAACGGAGCAAAAGGAACGTAAATTCAAATCACGAGACTAGTTGACTTAACGATAACGATTGTGCAGACAACTGTAGAGGAAATTGGTAACCGTGAGAAGGCGATCGTTTGGATAATAATCGTTTTCTAAACCGTAAGTTTTCCAATTCGACCCTAAAATCTAGATTCATACGTTTTGAGGAAAAGTCTGATTTTTAATGTGATAGAGGGTTGTTTAATCGATTGTGCAGACAACTGTAGATGAAATTGGTAACCGTGAGAAGCCGATCGTTTGGATAATAATCGTTTTCTAAACCGTAAGTTTTCCAATTCGACCCTAAAATCTAGATTCATACGTTTTGAGGAAAAGTCTGATTTTTAATGTGATAGAGGGTTGTTTAATCGCAGTGTTCCGTTTAATTATCGTAGATGAAGTGTTGATTGAAGCCTTTTTACAATTCGTTTTGCTTTCCAATTTGTTTTTGGAAATAAAAAGCAAGAGGATGTTCTTCGATCGATGTTTTTATGTTATTGTTAATTGCTATAGCAACTCTAAATGCATCGTGTTGTTCCTATTACTATGTATCTCGGTCGGCCGGCGTGACAGAATCTCTTCTACTTTTATTTTGGTAGTAATATTTTGGTAGTAATAGACATATATACCCTCATCTTATAAATAATACTTGCTTTGGAATATGAAGTGAACATACAACAATAAATGTAAGGCTAAGGGTATGTTTGGAAAAATAGCATTAAATGATTTATTGGTTTTCTAAATAGACACTTTTTATGGGATAAATATTTTTTCAAATGTGGACTTTTTGTAGGAAGGAGATAGTATAATAATTCATATTCTTAATATACGTGATTTTGACAACTATCTAAGATAAATTAGAATTAGAGGGAGAAGGTGTCCAACTCACGTCCTTAACAATCTAGTACAATTCTTTGCAGGGAGGTTATTGTGTTGTATTTTCACACGGTGCGGAGACACCGTGTGGCAGCCCACGCACCACACACTTTTATTCTGTATTTAAACTGTGTGGTTCTGATCGTTTCACCCGTCACTTCATCTCAAAATCCCTCGTCACACAATAACTTCCCTTCTTTGCTGCCCCTCACAAAAGAAAAAGGTATGCAGCAGGTGTCCTTTTTATATTGTTACATTATTTTGATTGTACATGTATATCGAGAAAGGAAAAAAGGGGAATTATTAATATAGTTAAATTTATGGATGTTATATACGGTAAATAATTTTATTTAATTTATATAATAAAAATTGTGTAATATGAATTTTGTGTTTTTATTGTATTACACGATACAATGTGGCTTGTATGTTTTTTTTATAACATTACATATGTTAATTTACAATGTCTAACTGCTTTCTGCTAGCCTTGACTCATCACTACCTGAAACCTTCAGTGGGAAGAAGGTGGGAGCACCAAAAGATGTTATTTAGGCCTTGTGAGACATTGATTTAATAGTTATTGATCCTTTTACAACATGCTAGATAACGTAACTAGAAGTATTTAGAATGCCTTCTATGTGAATGAACCAAATGGCTAGAACTAAACTCGTAAATACATGTATAATTGTCTAAAAGCTAAAACATCAATAATCATTGGGAAAACATGTTTTAATATTGAAGCATGTGACACTTACAGCCCCTTGAAACTGTGTGTCAATGGCCAACGTGACTCTCATATGGAACATGAGTCCGATCGCGACTTAATATGCCGGTGCGTTGTCGCGACAACGCATGATATCGCCATTGGTATTGATATAACAAACGTATGTGTATGAGTATGTATTATGTGATATAGTTGAAGATGTGATCTAGTAGAGGACGAGTGTTATTATCTAATAAGTTTGTCCTTTTCGACAATTAGTGTTCAGAAATTGTTTTTTTTTTTTCCGAATCAAAAAAGGTTGGTAAAACACAAGTACACCCAAAATAAAAATAGACCCTTGACGGCAGTTGTTCCCGACGAGGCACCGATTCCGATCAGCGCCGATTTCCTAACCTGATACATCCATCCTCCATTATTCTCCAACCAGAAGCTAATGATATGGCGGCATTCACGGAGTGAACGAAGTCCCTCATTTACTTGCGGCGAAGATTGGTTTGCCTGTAATATATATATATATATATATATATATATATATATATATATATGCGTCTTCTTTAGATCTGAGACACGAGTAGCAGGGATGAGATTCAATTATTTTCAAAAGATATCAACTTTATTGCGTTATATTCTACAGATTCGAGCACTGGTTGACCGGGATACGGCTGGAAGGCGCGTGAAGCAGGCAGATTTGGAATTTCATGGAGAAAAGTTCGGATTTTTACTCCCGTTTTCATCTGAATAAGGTAATTTCTGGAGTTCTCCTTCTATGCTCATGTCATGACACAGTTTTCCGTATTTGAGAGATGGCCGTTGGTGGCGTCATCATCGTCTTCCTGAGCTCAATCAGCCGATCTGGCCGAGCTCAATTAGAGGAGCTGACGTAGTTAGGAGCTAGAGTATACTATAAATAGACGGACTGTAGGATTGAAAGTGTTATGTTGATTCATAATATTAATAAAAAGGCTCTGCTCTGTTCTTCCCTCTTCCCCTGCTGTTTTTTCTATTTCTCTTCGCGTCTCCCAATATCTCTTCTTTATCTCAAGTTCGAGGTCCTCAACAGAGATCAAGCCTTAGTCTGCTGGTCCATTTTTGAACTTCTCTGCATTTCAAAATCTAGATCCAAACTCCCACTCGGATTTGGCGGTAAGCCCTTAACCGGGCTCGTTGAAGCATTAAAAGACAGTCAAGAAGGTGCCCCTGATTTCATACTAATCGATGCCCGATTCATAACCGCCATTACACCAGCCAACAAAGCCGTCTTAGTTACAACACCATATATTACAGCACTTCGTGATGCAGATAGAGTAACAGTGCTACTAGAATGCGATGGGATTTGCGATATCAAGATGATTGTAAACCGGGCTCAAACCGATATGATTAAAGGTGAGGATATGATGTTTGTATTGGATGTTCAAGAAATGTTGGGATTATCTTCATTGGGTGTGATTACTGAAGATGCTGAAGTGATTAAAAGTAACTTTAGAGGGTTTCAATTAGTGCTTAATAAGCCACCTACATAGCTGGATTGGCATTTGAACAAGCTTCTTGGTGGTTGGTTGAGCAAGATAGAATGCAGGCTGTAATGATGGAAGAATAACCGAATAAGGGCATTTTTTTTTTGGGTGGGTAGAACATTTTGAAGATGGTGAACTGGAGCCTGGATCCTGGATCCTGGATCCTATGCAGTCTACGGTGCACAACTAAAACAAGGAAACATTGCGAGGTGAAGAAACTAAAATGACGTTGTGGCTGTAGAGGTTCCGGTGGATTTTGTGCTGCTGCTGTTATTGATGCAGTTGTGTATTAAGGCTGTTGGCCTTTTTATTTTTTTGATGCAGTTGTATTCTGGTTATCGTGAAAGTTATTTGCAACTTTCATTCTGATTGCAATTTTCCGAATGATGACTTCTACTCTTTTTTCACCTAGTTCAAATGCAACTTATATGCCCTAGTCCGAAGCTGAAAGGCATGAGTGGTTGGACTTTTATTGTGCTTGCTGCCCTATAGATTAGATATATCTCCTAATAAGTTCTATCTTACCCTAATTAAGTCCTCACCATAACACTCTTTTTTATTTTAATTATTATTTATCTATTTATTAGTTTTTCTTTGTGTGAAACAGTGTTCATCTAGGAGGTGCCTTCCAAATGATCGTATTTGCTCTTTACCAAGTGAAGTTCTTTTGATCATTCTTTCCTTGTTACCATTGAAGGAAATGGTAAAGACAAGTATCCTTTCAAGTCGATGGCTGAATTTGTGGGTCAACACACCTGTACTTGATTTTCATCTTGATTTAGTTGAGTGTAATAACATGATACGCAATAATTTTGTCAAATGGGTCAACCATGTCTTGCAGCAGCACAAGGGTCTTTATTTGAAGAAATTTAGAATTTGCTGTAACATTCTCTATGACCACCGGGAGGACATTGATAGGTGGTTGGAATTTGCATTAGCAAGGAAGGTTGAGTTTTTGGAACTCAATTTCTTGGTTTCACGTGAATGTTTGTTTCGCGGTCGTAATTATGTCCTTAATGATTGCTGGTTTAGTAGTGGGAAAGCTAATTTGGATGGCAACAAGAATCGAGTTCTACAATCTAACATCAAGTTCCTTAAATCGTTGTCATTGAAAAATGTAACTGTAACTGATGAAGCTGTCAATTTTTTTCTTCGAAATTGTCCATTTCTTGAACGCCTTGAGCTTGTTGGCAGCGATAGTTTGGTCAATCTAATTATTTCAGATCCTAATTTGGTGTTGAAGTATCTACAGATCAAGCGCTGTCCTAAATTACAAGTTCTGAGTATCTCTAACTTTAACTTGGTCTCACTGGACACAACGGTTGGAGATTTAATTCTTAAGGACCTTCCAATGGTTGTTGAGTTGTCCATTTTAGGGTATGCGAAAAGCTTAAAACGTATCTTATCTCAAAATGCAACTTGCCTCCGTCAGCTGGAGAGTCTCAAGCTACGTGTATGCAGATTGACGGTACTTGTACTATTAAACTTGTTACTCAGTTTTCTTTTAATTGTCTTGATAGCGGTCCTTTGTTTGGTGAGTGTATTTTGAAGAGGGTGTAATTGACAGAGAGCAACTCCAATGGTATACTTCATTTGCTTTCCAAAATGATACAGAGGATACTTTATTCGATATCCATAATAACTCACTTTACATACACTTCAAACTTGCATAAAGTTAAGTCACGCTTCTAAACATAGACTAACCGTTTTGTCTTTTACTTTTTCCATACAGGAGGTCACTGAGTTGTTGTCTAATCTTGCTCAATTGACAAAACTTAAGCGATTGGTCATCAACTATATCGCTAGGGCTGATGAAAGTCTAATCGCGTTGCTTTCTGTCATTAAATCTTGCTATCATCTTGAGGAATTTGTATTGGAGGTAGGCACTCCTTTTTATGCCTCTCTCTCTCTCTCTATTTTTTTTCTTGTTGTTGTGATGGTGATAAACACGTGTTTGCAACTTGCAGTTGCATTGGATGCGTCCTGTGCGTTCTAGTAGAAACATGCGGAAGGCTGAAGGACTTAGCAGCCTAAGCCTTAAACTTTTTGAGTTAAAGGGTTATTATGGTCGGGTTAGCGATGTTGAACTGATCATGCATGTAGTTATGAACGCTCCTTGTCTTGAGAAAATCATCATTGATGCCTATGATATGACAAGGCGCACGATGAACTATCCTGAGGATATCACTGTACGGGAAGCTAGAAGGTTTGCATTGAAGCATATTGAAGATCTTAGAGAAACTAAATATATACCCCCACATGTTGATGTACATATCCTTTAGCTAGCTAGCTCGCTCTTCTTCGCCCTGTGCTGTGGCATTGTTGTGACAATAAAAGGATTTGATCGTATGTAATGTATTTTTTTTGTCTTCAAATATATGTATAACTAAATTTCTGATATTTAATCAGGAGGATATTATTTATGATGTGAGCCTTTGTGTTTACGGGCTCGCTCTCCAGTCTCCAGGTTGGCTATTTTACTCCTATTATGAACTTTATTCATTGATCTGCGTTATAGGCCTTGTGAATCAGTTAATGGGGGTGGGGTTAGAAATGCTCTGCTCCTTTTTCCTGTGTAAGCAATTTCAAAACCTTTTCAATTTTCTTTTTACCCTAAAAAAAAAAATTCTCGTTAGAGGACATGCAAAAAGAAAGCCCTTCACATTGTCATTTTTCGTAAAAGGAATCAAAATTAGTCTAGCTGGTTTGCCGTCGGTTTGTGTTATTGGTAACCGGAACCGGAACCGGAACCGCCGGTTCAAACCGGATGACCGGAACCGGAACCGCCGGTTTAACCGGCCCAACAGTTTTTTTTTTTTTTGTTTTTTGTTTTTTGTTCTGGATGCATGTAACGGCAATAAAAATAATTTAAACAAATAAACCATAAAAACTATAAAAAAAAACCAAAAAAATTATATACAAATCTAAAAATTATAAACCTAAAAATACTATAAAATTATATACTAACCTAAAAAAAAACCATATACAAACCTAAAAATTATAAACTATGTAA
This sequence comes from Gentiana macrophylla, assembly GCA_026214975.1. Lineage (NCBI taxonomy): Eukaryota > Viridiplantae > Streptophyta > Magnoliopsida > Gentianales > Gentianaceae > Gentiana > Gentiana macrophylla. The sequence goes on along the minus strand of CM047812.1, from coordinate 119,117,686 downwards.
TACAAACACATAAGAAAATCTTATAAAATACTACAATAACAAACTATAAAAAAAAAACTATAACGAACTATAAAAAACTATAACAAACTATAAAACAACATTTATAATCAAAGTATACTTAAAACCTACTTAAATAACTATAAAAATCATTACAACAAACTATAAAAGACTAAAAACATAAACAATTAGAACTACATTCGCTTTGATTTTTTTATATGTGTTGTGCTACTCGACACGATTACACATAAAAATACGTAGCAATAATTACTAGTATAAGCGTTGAAAAGATAATACAATTTACATATAAGAAAAAAAACAACATAATTTTTAAAATAACATTATTTACATATAAATAAAATAACACAATATTAATATTATTTTAAAACCGAATAGAAATCTATTTAAAATAATATATATATTACATTCGCTTTAATAATTATAATTAAAATAATAATAATTTGTTATTGTAGTGAAAATAATAAGTGTTATATAAAATGAAAAAGAAAAAAAAATGAAATTTTAAAACCGTGGTGACGAAGCAGTGATGACAACCGTGATCTGAACCGGGAGCAAACCGGGAACAAACCGGAACCGGCCCAAACCGGCAACCGGCGGTTTTGAACAGTAAAAACCGACGCTTAGAAAAACCGGCGGTTACACCATTTGGCCACCTCCGCAGAGGCAAAGACGCAGCTCTTGAAAATAAAAAATGGCCTCAGGGAAAAAAAGGATAGAAGTAAAATTGTAAGTGTTATTTTCTTTGACGAAATTCTAAATATTTTTAGCAGATTTTTTAAGTGGAGAAACAACGGAGAAGCTTCAGAAATTTTAGGAAGTTCAAATGAAAAGAAGAGATAAAAGGGAAGAGAAAGAGATGTCAATGATTTTTTTGTTTTAAATATCAGACAGGCCGTGAAAGTGGAGTGGGCAGAACCACGCCCCACCCACTTTCATTTGATTGACATCATCACTTTAAAAATTATATCGATTCAACTTTAAAAACCAGACCGTCATTTACCCAAAAAGTAACCATTCACAGCGGCTTTTTCACGGCTATTGCATGTCCTCTAATGTTCATGTTTTGATATTTCTGCAACTGGAACTTTGGATTTTGTCCTAAAGAAATGTTGATGGCAAGTGGATGACAAATGCGTATTTTCTGTTTTATTTAACGTCATATTCGAAAAAGGATGTTTATTGCAAAATATTACACAAGATAGTAAAAATGCTAAATTTAAAGATACGGTGAAAGTCTCAAAGTTGACCCCAAAGATAGTGATGTTTTGCGCTAATTACTCATATATATATATACACACACACACACTAGCAAAATCACGTGCTCCGCACGTGTTCTGATTAAAGTGGAGAAATAGACATAGATGATATGCCATGTTGAATAGACATAGATCTTATGCATCTATGTTGCTTAGTTGCCTTATGTGCTACTAATAGTTAAATTAATGTGTTAAGATCTATGTGTTTACATGGATAACTATGCTTATAGCATGAAAATTTATGGTTATTTATGTTTAATTTGAAAACAATCGAAAGGGAGAGATCAAAATATTTTGTTTATCGTTTTGAAAACACTTGCACCAAGCACTTCTTTTGATATTTTAGTAAGAAATAGATGCAAAAGCTTAGTGTCATTTAGTTGTTAAATTAAGTTATTTTGTTAACTATGATGTTGACCGTAAAATCATTGGGCAACGACATATGATATTGTAGTGACATTTTACATTTCAAATAATACAAAGGAAATTTATTGATATCAAGTTGTTATAGGACTATTTACAAAAACGGGAAAAATTATAGGACTAAAAATCCAATAACCCCTGTCATTGTGTTATGTTTACTACATACACTATTATTTCGTAGTCGTTAATATTTTTGTTCTATGTTAAATTTTTTTCCTGAATAGGTTGTCAATGTTTTAAATTCGATGTAACTACACTATGTCAATGCGACATGCCTCTACATACACAGTGAGATTACATGCATTGAGAACTAGGCAGATTGGAATTTCATGGAGAAAAGTTTGGATTTTTACTCCCGTTTTCACCTTAATAAGGTCATTTCTGCAATGTTGCATCCTCTTCTTTGTTAAAGAAAATAAAACTGCCGCCTTGAATTTGTTTGAATAATATAACTGTTAGGTGTAGTGCCCGAAAGACAATTTATATAATTGTTTTTGGTGACAGAATTTATCTCACCTTGTTACTTGCTTTGTGCTTGTAAGTAATACACTGCTGCAAACCCTAAGTATATATGTATGTAACCACTTAACTCAGTGTATGGATTACACGTGAGGATTGAGTTAGTGGAGATATGCTTAAACTGTTAGTCCGTGGTGAACTTAATCGAGTTTAGGGTCTCTTGATTAAAACACCAATAATGCGCCTGAGAACACCTTAGGGTGTGATAGTCTTATCCGGATTTGTCGGTGCAGAGGTACCTACGTGGGGCATTTATATATGATGGCATTCATATAGGATTGGACCGATTTAATCTGAATTTCTTGATATAATTCCGTAATCGAGGAATCTTATTAAATCATTAGATGATCATATATGGATCAACCTTAATCTCGAGGTGATCACGAGCCGCTTTGTCCCGGGGTAGTGTTTGATGTGTTAATTACGGTTCACTTAAATAATGTGTTCCAAGCCACTTCTCATTGGCACTATCTCGGATGAGTGAGTAGTTCGATTTTCACAGACATGGAATCCATTCCTTCCTCGGAAGTAGAGAGGCGATTCCCTTATTTGTTAGCCCTAAGAAAGTGATCGATCCCGGAAGTTTCGCATTTGACTAATTAGCTACTAGTCGATATGCATACTAATTGATCATCGAGGGGTTAATGGTAAATAAGGATAAGATATTCGAAGTCGGGTTCACGGAGACTTCCCACCGTAATGGGACGATCTATGGAGGGTTAATCCGTATGTAGTGATTATATCAATGGACGCTTATTCACTACATGGGTTGAGTATAAGTATACATCTATAATCGGTAGAGTTCGATTTGGGTTTATGGTGGCGTAATCCCGAATTAATAATTAATGTACTTATTACATTCGATGAATAATTAATTATTGGAGCTACTGGTTATGGAGTCCATGGTCCCCGATGTGGCTACGTAATTGAGACTAATAATCTTGTTATTTGGGCCTCAGTGATAATTAATTGATATGCGAAATATTATTTAGTTGGGCTAAATAATATAATACACATAAAAGACATTTTCTGTGGGCCTAAACCCTAGGTGTATGTGGCGCCTCCTACCTCTTAAAATGCAAGAATTGATTTTCTTATGTGATTAATTATTTACTTGGTAAGTGATTAATTAATAAAAGATAATTGATTTGTAATTGATTGGTTGATTAATCACAATCTTTTATAAATGGAATTATCCTTTATTGTGATTTCTTTTTAATTAATTATTTAATTAATTAGAAACTTGGAGGCCAAGGATTTACTCTCCTATATAAAGAGAGTTCTTCCAAGACATATGGCAATGCAAAAATTTCGACATACACACTAAAAAAGAGAGAAAAATTTGTTTCTTGTCTTGGGTTTCTGGTTGAAGAAAAACTTGGAGTTTTTCTTGGTGTTGCATATCAAGGAGGTTCGTGTATCAAGAAGGGTGTCCACCAACCGCCGTTTGGAGAACACATCGGAAGATCTTGGCTTCTCTTCCTACTATTGGTAACATGATCTTAACCCCCTTGTAGTAGTTTAAGTCCTTTAATTATGTATTGTGATATATAAGTCGTGATCCATCCGCTGCGCGTAGATCTAACTCGTTTAGATCTAAGAACATGCATCCTTCAATAACTTCTTCTGTTATATATATTTTAGAGGCTTAGATACAGTTTGAATGCATTTAAGTTTTGAATACTAGTGTTAAATGCAACTTATATGCCCTAGTCCGAAGCTGAAAGGCATGAGTGGTTGGTCTTTTATTGTGCTTGCTGCCCTATACATTAGATAGGCTAAATTACAATTTCCGTCCTGTAATTGGACACGTTTTGTAATTTCAGTCCTGGTTTTTCTTCGGCGACAATTTCAGTCCTATAAGTGGTCTTTTTTTTCGTAAAAATAGTCCCTAAGGCAGGAAAATGCTGACTGTACAACATTTTCCGGCCTCTTTTGCAAAACAATTGCCACGTCATCCCAAATTGACACGTCATCCTTCCACCTTAGCACAAATACAATTTTCGTCCTGTCACTGGACACGTTTTGCAATTTTGGTCCTGGTTTTTCTCCGGCGACAATTCCAGTCCTATAAGTGGTCTTTTTTTTTTTGCAAAAGTAGTTTTGAAGGCCGGAAAATGCTGGCTGTACACATTTTCGGCCTTTTTTGCAAAAAAATTGCCATGTCATCTTTCCACCTTAGCACAAAATTGGAGGGATTCGAACCTACACCCTAAGACTAAAAGTCCAGACACTTCTCCATCCAAGCTACAACCATATATGTGATTTGAAGAACAACATATTTTTAAACACATGTTCATTATAAAAATATTATAGAGAATCTAATAAGATGACAATTTTTTTTTTTAAAAGTATATATATATATATATATATATATATATATATATATATATATATATATATATAGTATTAGTTATACGTGGTGATAAATTTATTGAATATTTATTTTAAGTAATATTGGAGGTTCTTAATTTTTATTTTTTATGTATAATATATATTGTGTAATCATGTGACTTAATATACGCTTTTTTTTATATCAAATTTATTGATTAAGTTCGGTTATGATAACGAAAACTATTTGCATGTGACTTAATATATGCTCAAAATTGTTTTTATATACTATTTGTATCGGAAGCAACTCGATTTTTCTCTCTCGTTATATCAAATCCTCCCTAAACCCTAACCTTTTTCTTAAAATAAAAAAAAATAAAAAAAAACCTGGCTCGAGCCGATATGATTAAACATGCGATGGGATTTGCGATATCAAAGATGATTGTAAACCGGGCTCGAACCGATATACTAAAAGGTGAAGATATGATGTCTGTATTGGATGTTCAAGAAATGTTGGGATTATCTTTATTGGGCGTGATTCCTGAAGATGCTGAAGTGATTAGAAGGAACATTAGAGGGTTTCCATTAGCGCTTAATAAGCCAACTACATTAGCTGGATTGGCATTTGAACAAGCTTCTTGGAGGTTGGTTGAGCAAGATATATCGCCTAATAAGTTCTATCTTACCTTAATTAAGTCCTCATCATAACACTCTTTTTTATTTTAATTATTTATCTATTTCTATATTTTTCTTTGTGTGAAACAGTGTTCATCTGGGAGGCGCCTTCCAAATGATCGTATTAGCTCTTTACCGGGTGAAGTTCTTTTGATCATTCTTTCCTTCTTAACATTGAAGGAAATGGTAAAGACAAGTATCCTTTCAAGACGATGGCTGAATTTGTGGGTGAACACTCCTGTACTTGATTTTCATCTTGATTTAGCCGGGTGTAATATCACGATACTCTATTATGATCTTGCTCTCGATTTAGCCGGTTGTTATTACACGATGCGCAATTATTTTGTCAAGTGGGTCAACCATGTCTTACAGCAACACAAGGGTCTTTATCTGAAGAAATTTAGAATTTGCTGTAACATTGATCTCTATGACTACCGTGAGGACGTTGATAGGTGGTTGGAGTATGCATTAGCAAGGAGAGTTGAGATTTTGGAACTCAATTTCTTGTTTTCAGCTGACTCAATGTCTTGGACTCCTAATTATTTCCTTAATGATTGCTGGTTTAGTAGTGGGAAAGCTAATTTGGATGGCAGCAAGAGCTGAGTTCTACAATTTAACCTCAAGTTCCTTAAATCGTTGTCATTGAAAGATGTACATGTAACCAGTGAAGCTATCAACTTTTTTCTTCGAAATTTTCCATTTCTTGAACGGCTTGAGCTTGTTGGCAGCGCTAGTTTGGTCAATCTTGTAATTTCAGATCCTACTTTGGTGTTGAAGTATCTACAGATCAAGCAGTGTCCTTTATGTGAAGTTCTGAGTATCTCCAACTTTAACTTGGTCTCACTGGACACAACGGTTGGAGATTTAGTTCTTAAAGACCTTCCAATGCTTGTTGAGTTGTCCATTTTAGGGTTTGTGAATGGCTTAAGGCGTACTTTCTCGAAATGCAACTTGCCTCTGTCGGCTGGAGAGTCTCAAACTATGTGCATACCGGTTGGAGGTACTTGTGCTATTAAAGTATTTACTTTCTTTAAATTGTCTTGACAGCGGTCCTTGTTTGGTGAGTGTAATATCAAGAGGGTGTAATTGACCGAGAGCAACTGCAAGGCGATCGGTATGAACATGGCATTTTTTGGTATGAACAGGGCAAATGTGTCACAAAAAGATGCAAATGAGTCGCTAAAAAGATTTTTAGCGACACATTTGCCCTGTTCATACCGATCGCCCAACTGCAATGGTATACTACATTCGCATTCCAAAATGATATATAGTATACTTTATTCGATATCCATAATAACACACTTTACATATACACTTCAAACTTGCATAAATTTAAGTCACATGTAATATTCTGATTCTCGAGAAAAGACAGACGTGTCAATTTGTGAGAATGAAATATTATGTTTATTTCTTTATGGATTTATAGTTTTATAAATATGTGTGTGTTCTTTATGGATTTATAGTTTTATAAATATGTGTGTGTGTGTGTGTGTGTGTGTGTGTGTGTGTTTTGGGAACTGAATTGTAATTTAAGGAAAGATAAAGATTTTAAGTGTTATTAAACTAGTGGGAGGTTTTATTTGAGAAAATAACCTTCCCACTAAGTCACAAGTTCAGAATTTGGTTTTACAAACATTGCCTGCAAGTTTGAGAACAAGAGAAAGGTAAGAACACTTTTTCAGAATTCTAAGTGATTATTTAACGGTTTTCAGATCAAAGAAGTGCACCGGAATCGTGAGAGAACAAGGATCGTGTTGATACCAAGTTTTCAGACTTTCTTCAAGGTATGAAAGTCAGCTTGTGGGGCGGTTATGACCAAAGTTTGATATTTCTTGGTTAATTCATAGTTTTAGATGTTTAGAAGCCTTGATCTTAATTGATTGTTGAATCAATTGTGACCAAATAGGTTTTGTGGGAGTTTGGACAAGTGCGTGTAGTTGTTCTCGCAAGTTTTTTTGAGTTTGTGGTTGAAACAAGTAAGAAAAATCTTCTCTATTGCTTTGATTATGGTTTGTTAAAGTAAAGGTTCGATGTTGGAGTTAATTTGATGTTAAATTATTGAATAAGTGCTACCTTGGTAGTGTGGGGTGTTATATGTTATATGTTAGAATTGAGTCGATCAATTAAAGATAATTTAATAATTTTGTAATCTTTCTTTTATAAAACCTAGTTAATGCAATAGTTTCTATTTCTTGCTGAGTACTTTTGTACTTACCTCAAATGCATGTTTGTTGTGTTTGGGGTTGAGAAGATGAACATATTGAACCGGAATTTGACGAGGATTTTGAAGACGATCTTTGATGCATTTATTATGTTCTGTTATTTCTAGACAATGTTATTTTCTTCAAAACTCATGTTGTATTTTCATTTCAAGACTTGTTGTATTTCGTTGAAATTCTTGTAAGATTCTAGTTGTTTTTCTTTTAAGACATCGTAATGTTGTAAAGTTTAAGAATCGTTGTTGTAAGATATCTTTTCTATCTTTAGAAATGTTGAGTTTCTATTCTTGCTTGTTATTCAAAATATATATATATATATATATACCGGAGTCCTTTAGCTTCCGTATGCGAAACTCGATACGACGTAGTAGAGGCTTACGTATAATATAGTATTTATTTTATATTATACGTGCCGAACGTTCCTTTTCCGGGTAAGTGATGTTGCGCTGAACACCAGATTTGCGGTAACAGTGTTTATCTTGAGGATATGAGGCTGAAATGAATGATTTCTCCGGTGTGGTTAGGGTGGCGAGTAAGAACAAGGCTGCCGGATCTTTTTACAAGATGAACAAGTTAATCTGTCGACAAATTGGCAGAGTTTCTGCTTGTATTAGATTTTATAGTTAAAGTTTTTGAGAGAGAGTCCTCTTATTACAATGTGATCCCATATATATATAGGCTAAAAAGTAAGTCGGTTTACTGTTCATCGACAAGACAACTGAGTATATAGCTAAGTTAAGCATGCATGCAATACAAGTGTCTAGCCGGTTTGTAAAGTGTGGCGTTTGGATTGGCCAGCTGGATAAGCATGGCGAGCAGCGAATAGCGAGAAGTATGGTCGATCAGCGGACTCGTTTTTGCCTTGAGTATATAGGTAGGAATCACATGGAGAGAATGGGTCCGGCTTACTGTTGGCGGATTGGCCCCGATTTGTAGCTAGCGGCTAGAAGAAGCTTGGTGGCAGCGGCTAGCGGAGATAGAGGCCCATTATCTGTGTTGATGGGCCAAGATTGTAGGCCCAATATGGATGAACAGGGCCCCATTCCAATCCGGGTATATCAATGGCCCCCTACTCTGTGCCTGGCGTGTCCGCCAAGGCGGAGAGTAGAACTTGAAGAAGAACTTTAGGTGAAGCTCCTTTGTAGTCGCTTGTGATAGAGGCTTGCCGATATTGCTCTATCGGGCTTGAACCAGTGTTGGTGAAAACCACTAGCTATGTGCTGTGCATTTGTAGCGAACAGGCTTGATCGCCGATAATGTTCTATCGGGCTTGAATCAGTGTTAGTATCGCGTAGCGAATTACCGATTATATGCCGCGTATTGCAGCGGACAGGCTTGATCGCCGACAACGTTCTGTCGGACTTACTCAAATGATAACGCTCTATCAAAGGTTTTTTTTTTTTTTTTTTGTGTAAGCCAGCGGGCATTGATTGATGCTAGCGCTTGAAATAATGTTGGGAGATAATAATACGCTGAAGTCGCTTATGCGCGTGATGTGATGCTCGTCGAAGAAATTTGAACGGTTAGAAAATGTAAGCGGATGTATATCGGTACTTTAAACGTCATGTCACCACGTGTTACGACACGGCGGTTGGGACCGAACCGCCCTTGCTCGATTGGTGGAGAGAAATCGGTAACCGTTCTCATCATCATTACATTTGAATTTTGAATCCCAAGCGTCGTTTCCCTCTCTTTTCCTCCTATAAATAGAGAGTTCCCCCAACACTTACACTTTTCTCCTCTTTCACTTCTAATAAATTCCTCGGCGATAAAGCAAGGAAATTCCGGCGTTTGCAAGCGATTCGACGAAGCGCTCCTTTCGGTCAAAGCTCAACACTTTATTACCTTCATTATCAATCAAAGTAAATTTCACTCTTTTATTGTTTGTCGATTCGATTATGCTTTTATTTCTCCCATTCTTCTTACAAAATTCATGAATCTTGTGATTCTTGCCTCTGCAATTTTATCTCTTTCGATGAATGCCATGAGCCCAAACCGTTTATGTTTTTACGTAATTTATGGCTCTTTCTCTCGAGAAGAACCATCGTATGTGCATGCTTTGATTATGGTTTCTCGCTATTTGTTCAAGTATTTGTGTCTATGCTTTTGAATATGCATTTTAGGGTTTATCTCGGTTTTGAATTTAGGGTATCTTTAAGAACTTGGGGTTTTAAGGCGGATGTTTGGGGTTTTTGAGAATTTTGTATCTGTTTAAGGAAGATGGAAGGCGAGGTGTCGGGGGTGTGATTGCTCTCACCTCGAACCGATCTCCATGTCCGGGTGATAAACCGATCCACCTTGCCCTTTTTCTTTTCCGAATGTCATCAGAGCACACACAATCGAGACGAAGAGGCTAGGAGCGCGCGGGTTATGGGTCGAGAGAGAGGTTAGCATGGAGGATGCTAGCTCTAGCGGTGACGAGGAGGAGATGGAAGAAAATCCAAACCCTGGACCCATTAACATAGAATCTGACCCAGAGGTCGAAGTTATTGGTGAGGGCGCTGTGGAGGGCGAGGTCGAAGATGACGACCAAATGGCACTAAGCAATCTCCTCACCAGGATGGAGAAAGTTTTAAAACCTGGAGCCGCAAAAAGTAGCGGCAAGATCAAGGAAGCCGTGGAAACCGCTGTGGTATCGGAGAAGCCCAAAAAATCTCCAAAAATTGTTGTACGCAAGAAAACCGCCACCGGTGAGCCCATAAAAGAAGAGGCGCCCAAAGAAGGTCCGGCTGCGGTTGAAAATGAGCTCATGGAGCAAAAGAGCGGATAGTGAACTTGTAGCCCGATGGAGGAGTTTAAGGATCGAGAAGATTATACTTGGCCGGCGTTAGCGGCGTCACGATATCTCGGCGGACTATCGTTTTGTTAGTATGGGCGCGACCAAGATGCCATGGACACATGGCGAGACCGAGACCAAGACTATCTGTGGCTGCATTATGATCATTTTGCGGCCGGACTCAGACCTCCCTTTGATCCATTCTTTGTTACTTTTATGGAAGAGCTGAAAGTGATGCCTTGCGACCTGAGTTTGGGAGTTGTTCGCGTGGTCATGTCCTTTATTATAATCAGTAGGTTGAGCGGGCGCGAACCGTCGATGCCGGTGCTTTTATACTTTTATAGTTTCTCTCGGAAGGGCGGCGCTGGCCAAATCCAACCGCGTAGTCGATCGAGTCATGGTAGACCCCGCTTGTTATTTGATCTTCCCGACAAGGTGGCGGATTGGGACAAAAGATGTATGAAGGTAGAGTCCCGGGTAGGCTGGCCGTTTGAGAAGCTAGCGGAGAATTCGGTCAAGATCGATCACTTGAACAAGATAAAAACCCAATTTGACGATGATGAGTTTATCTCCGAGCTGAAAGACGATCCAGGCTATACTCGTAAAAATGAACCTCAGGCTAGGGCATTTAAGCGGAGGTTGTTGCTTGGCGCCGCTCATTTCTATCTTAGACAGGCCGGACTTCAGGAGGCGGGTGTCGGCGAACCTTTAGTTGTAGTCGACTCGTTGCCGACCCATCCTGATTGGTACGGTGAGTGTCACCATGGGAGGTTCATGCCTTCTCAGTGCGAAATCTGCGGCGGTTATCCTAATATGCGAGCACCGAGTAGGATTTTTACTTGCATTCCTCTTGCTCTTTTTTTTTTTTTTTTTTTTTTTTTTTTTTTAATAGGTCTCTTTTCATATATTCTGGTTGCTAATATATATTTGTTCCCCACAGGTACCATGGATAGATTAGTTCGCCGCAGCCAATTGTCTAAGCAGAAGACCGTCGGTGAGGTGAAAAGAACCGCTGAACTAAAGGGGATTAAGACAGCCCTTCCCATGGTCGATTTGCAGACGGCGGCGGCTGGTGCTTCTGGAGCTAAGGTCGTGAAATCATCCCGGCCCGCCGATTATAGAAAGCGCAGCGGGCAAAACTCAAGCAGACTACTCTGCCAAAACCGCTGCGGGTGATAAGAAGAAAAGGGTGCGGTTGAAGAGATTGAGCCCGATGGAGGCGATAGCGGCTTGCGAGGGTCCCTCCTCTTAAGAAATCAAAAGCGATAAAGGCAAACTGTGGCGGTGGCGTGGTATCTGCGGGTACGAAGGTAGTAGTGCCTTTGCGGAGTCCTATCGGGCCTAGAGGTTGTCCCGCCGCTGGTTGGACAAAGAGTTCATCGCGGCAACAACCTCTCGACCTGGCCATGCGCGCGCACAATTTCAAGGGTATCGCCGTGTACCCGCCGAGACATTTGGATGGGGTATCCCTAATGATATCCAGATGGAGGTAGGCAGCGGGATAGCGGGCGAGGTTGTCTTTGGCGGATCAAGTTGATCCCCGCCGTGCCTTTCTTGGGAGTATTGAAGATTTGTGGGGCTTATACGGCGCCACGGTGAGCATGGTAAACCTCTTTTCTTGTTTTTGTTTTTCATTCCATTTATTGTCGTTTTCCTCAAGTCAATATTGACTCATTTGTTGGTTTTTCTTCCATTAGGTTGGTGCGGCTTGGCACAGTTCATCAATGATTATAGAAAGCACCATAGCCGAAAGTGTCAATGTCGAGGAAAGAGCTGGTCGAAACTCGTAGAAAGCTCTTGGGGCCGCAAATGATGTGTCCATTGGCGGGCTTGGGCGGTTAAACGCAGCCCGATGCGAGATTGAGAAATCAAGCGCGGTGACCGAGACCCGAAAGTTAACTCGACCTCGTGGAAGCGGAGGTAAATCTGTTGATCGGGCCATGCGAGGAGATGAAGCTTAAAGTTACCGAGGCCCAAGCTCATTGGGAAGCCGAGCAAGCGGCGTGTGCGGATCTGCGGGCACACGGTGAAGGATCTAGGCTCAAGTGTTGAAGGTCACTCAAGGCCGCTTCGATGGCGGCTTTATGATGGGATATGATCAAGGTTTTATCATATCGCGAGGTGCGCCCTGGCTCATGGCGGCGATAAACCCGACCTTGGCGCCCTAGAGGAATGGATTCTCACCCATCCCTTCTCGGATTATCTAAGAGAATTTCATGATCGCATACCTTTTTCTCGATATTGAGCTTGGCGCTATGTTCCAGAGTGTGATCTCGATTGGGTGGCCCATTTGTGATTGAGGCGACCGAGAGAGAGGCGTGTGCGCTTGGCTACGAAGCAAGAGAGAAGCGGTGAAGAGGCGGCAGGCGAGGGTTGGGGGTGGTGGAGCAAACCGGGCCGAGCCGTTGGTAGAAACCCTCCGTGCTCTGGAGACAAATGCCGATCGAGATCTTTGCATCATTCTCTCCTCGAAGAGAATGTCCATAACGAAGAGATGCGGCCCGAGGGTTCTTAGATTTCTGGCTCTGTTTTGTAAAACATTATTCTGTGTTCGTATATGTATAACTCTTTTCTTTTTCTGCACTTTTGTCCGCACATTTGTCTCTGTAATGTCCTGTTTATAATTTTATTCACAAGTTTGTTTCCTGCTTTTTTTTTTGTGTATGCTTGCTTTTTGCTCGAATTTATTGTCTAAATTGAGTCCGATGATAACAACATCCGTCCCCCTTGTTTGAGATAAGATTCTAGGTCGATCTTGTGCGGACTCCTGTATGAGATAACATCCGTCCCCTCTTGAATCTTATCTGAAATAACTTGTTTGCTAGGAAGTTGTGCCTGCGTTAAATTTTCCCAAATATTGCCCCTATTTTTAACAACTCTAAAGTCCAGCCGAAGTTTTGTTGAAAATTCTTCGAGTACAATTCTTTCTTACCCATGCATACTTGTAATAATTTGCACAAAAAGAGAATGTAAAATCGGGCTTTATTAATTTCGACCCATCCCGCTAGATGAGTAAAGATTACAAGCAAAATAAGAAGGCCTAACCATTCACGTCGTAAAACGAGAGGATAGCCATATCCCTAGCCGATTTATTACATGTAGTACCTTTTAAGGTTGTCCGCATGCCAAGGTCTATTGAGCTCGTAGCCTTGATGATTTTCGAGGACATAAGTCCCTTTCTTGATCTCTCTCGCGACTTGATAAGGGCCTTCCCAATTTTGTCGTTAGCTTTCCTTTATCAGGCTCCATACCCGTGGCCCTTTTCGTTCCGAGAACGAAATCCCGACTTTAAATGAGTGGTTGCGGATTCGCTTGTCATGTTGTTGTTTAGCAATTTGCTTGTAGTTCGCTAATCGGTGGTAAGTCGCTATTCTTTTCCTCCACTAGTCCAAGTCGATCGTCTGCTTAAAAGATTATCCCATTTGGGTCATACAATGCGACCACGATCTTTGGGTAGTGCCATTTCGATTGGAATCATAGCCTCGATCCATAGGTAAGGGCAAAGGTGTTTCTCCGTGGGTGTTTTGATCGTGGTGCGAAGTGACAGAGTATGGCGGGTAGCTCATCGACCCACCCTCGCTTTTACCTTGTCATCTACGCTTTTCTTAAGCATTTTGATTATTTGTTTATTGCCGGCCTCACCTGGCCGTTTCTTGAGGATAAGCCACGGACGATCGCCGGTGTTTAACTTTGAATTCCTCACAAAGGTCCGAAAAGTCTTTCTGGAATTGTGGGCCGTGATCGATACTACCGCCCGTGGAATGCCAAAGCGTGAAAAAATTTGATCGTGTAAGAAATAACTCGCGGCTTTAGCGGTTATCTTAACCATGGGTTTTGCTTGATCCACTTTGTGAAATAATCCATCGCTACTATGATAACTTTACATCCGCCTCTTCCTGGTGGAAATGGTCCGATGAGATCGAGCCCCTCACATGTCGAAAGGCCAGGAGTGCGGTCACGATGCTCGCTCAGCGAGATGGTATTCGTGGGATGTCCGCATGTTTCGACACTCTGGACATTCTCGAATCAATTTTTTACGAGTCTTTAAGAATTGTTGGCCAATAATACCTCGCGGTTATGACCTTCTGTGCCGAGAGCGACTAGCGGGGTGACCTCACACACTCCTTGGTGAAGTTCGATAAGGATTGTCTTGCTTTCTTCCTCTCGAACACATCGTAATAAAGGTCTAGTTGCGGACCTTTTATAGAGTATTCCATTGTTTATAATATACCCGGGTCGCTCTTTTCTTAAGCGCGAGCTTTGTCCGTTCCTCGGTAGTGCCTTGTTTCTATGTAAGCTTGAACTTCATCAATCCAACATGTAGTTGGTCTTTGGTATATCAATTTCCATGATTTGTGCTTCCTCGATAGCAGGTACGGCTAGATACTCAATTATTATCGAGGATCTCGCAATTTCTTCCTTAAGTGATAGCTTGGAGAGATAGTCCTTTCGCTCGTTGTCCTCTCTTCCATTCGATGAACTCGCAATAGTTAAAGTTGCTTTTCGATTTGTCGAACAATCTCACCATACTTCTCTAGAATGCCCACGATTCGTGTCATAATTCCTTGAGATTTGGTTGACGATGAGTTGGGAATCACAAAATACTTCAACATTTTCCACTTTTAACTCTTTGGCTAATTTGAGCCCGGCAATTCATCGCTTCATACTGCTTGATTATTTGTGGCGGAAATTGAACCTCAAAGCTTTTTCGATTTCCTCCGTTGTTCGGGCTCCATCAAGATTACTCCGCCCCCTGACCATTTCGACTAGATGCCCCATCCACATACAAATGCCAACATTGATTGGGCTTATTTACGCCGCAACGGGCTCGTGGGCTAACGGCGAATGGCTGGGTTGTGGCGAGCTAAAGCTTGTCTCTACAATAAAATCTGGCGGCGCTTGTCCCTTGATAGCTTTTTCGGGCGATATTGTATGTCGAACTCGGTGATTTCGATTGCCCATCTCGAGAAGTCGACCGAGAAAGATCCGGTTTATGCAATATTTGACGCAATGGACTATCTGTTAAGACTCACTATCGTGTGAGGTAAAGTAAGCCACGAGTTTGCGGGCGCAATAACAAGTGAGTAGGCTAATTTTTCAATATTAAAAATAGCGGCTCTCCACCGGATGAGAGCCTTGCTTACATAATAAACGGGATTTTGGAGGTTCCGGCCTCCTTGACAAAAACGGCGGCAATGACCCGTCTGAAGCCGCTTAAATACAAAAGCAAAGACATCTCCTCTATAGGACTAACCAAAAGGGTGGTTTCCCTAGATATTTTTTAAAGCTTGAAATGCCTGCGAACACTCTGCGTTCCATGAAAAAGTTTTGTCGCCTCCGAGAATTTTGAAGAAGGGAGACACCTTTCGCCGATTCGATATGAGGCGACCTAGCGCAATGATGCGGCCGTTGAGCCTCTGTACTTCTTTGATGGTAGTAGGCTCTCATGTCAATCAAAGCTTGAATTTTTTACGGATTAGCCTCGATGCCACGACGACTAACCATAAACCCCGAAATTTGCTGCTGGACACCAAAAGTACACTTGGCGGATTCGGCTTCATCAGTGTTTCGGACATTATTGAAAGTTTCTTGAAGGTCGGCAAATGTGACTGTCCCAAATGGACTTAACAACCATGTCATCTATGTAAGCCTCCATATTTACGCCTATCTGCGAATCGAAGACCCACGTTGACCATTCGCACGATAGGTCGAACCCGCATTCTTGACCCAAATGGCATCATTTCATAATAAAACAATCCTCCAAGCGCTCGAAAGCCGCTTTTTTCTTTGTCGGACTCGACCATCCGTGCTTGATGATACCCGAGAATATCGTCTAAGAAACTTAAAACCTCAAAGCCGAAATAGAGTCAACTAACCGGTCAATTCGTGGCGGTGATAAGGATCCTTCGGACATGCTTTGTTGATGTCCGTGAAGTCGGCGCGACATTCTCCACTTGCCGTTGTGCTTCTTTACCATAACCACATTTGCCAACCAAGTAGGGTAGGCAAGCTCTTTTATGATTCACCTTGCCAGAAGCTTTCCGACCTCTACTTTCACGCCGCCCTTTTACATTTGAGAAGCCGACGGCATTTGTTGTATCGGCTTGAAAGTAGGGTCGACGTTAAGATGGTGCGAGGCGGACGCCTGGTTCGACTCCTCGCATGTCGGTAACCACCCAAGCAAAGACACTCAAATTCTCTTTGAGTAATTGTATCAATTTTTTCCTTTCGATGGGACTCAATCGAGCCCCTATCTTTATCTTTGCTCGGGATATTCCTCATTGATGACCACCTCGATCAACTCATCTTACGCGTGTAAAAATCGGCTCATCTCTCGACTTGCAATGTTTCACACTCTATTTTGGTGGTTCGGGATCAACAACGACCACGATCATGTCGATGTTCTCCATGTTATATGGTACATTCGATTCGAATCCTCTTATTCCTGTTCTCATCTCTACGATGTATGTGGCAGCGATGGCGAGGTTCATTGATCGGACGTTCGATCCCGTCCCCAACATAAAACTTTGCCCGCCGATGCGGAATGGAAGCTACCATCTGGCGCTTTAAAGCGGGTGTTCCAATTATCATGTTATAATTGGAGTGAAGATCGACAACTAAAAACATCACCTTTTCCGTGCGAAAGGGTGCATAATCTCCCATCTGTACATCGAGGTCGATGGCCCCCTTGACCTGTATCTTATGATTGGTAAAGCCCTCAAGGGTGCCATTATGCGGTCTCAAATTAGAGTCGCTGAAACCCAACTCTTTGAAGCAGTTGTAATATAGGATATCGCGGCAAGCTCTCCGTATCAACCATCACTCTATTGACCACAGCCCGATTGACAACCACCTTTGAGATGCAAAGGCACATATCCTCTGCATTGGTAAGTCACCACTCACTTCGAGTAAAGGCAAGGGGCTGTTCACTCCCTCGCCAAAACTACAGGCTTCTCCACATGTTTATTGATGGCCGATGCGATTCTTGTCGATTGTTAGAGGAGGAGGTTTGGTTATCATTCTAATGTTCTATCGGCCAGCGAGCTTGTCGATTCCTCCTATCGGACCACCGGTATCAAGTTTGAGGTGATCATGGTGTCCATGAGAAGCGAGCAACCTCTATTGCTCGTTTGAATTGGATACATTCATCGGTAGTGTGACCCTTATCCCTGTGATAGCCACAAAATTTGGATGCATCATGCGGCGTGTCGGGACCATTGGGTATGGTTCGGTATTTCGTCTCGATTTCATTCAACACTTGGGAATAGGAAATTCGAGCGGCGTGAAATGCTCTTCCTTAAATCTTTCGGGTTTCTTAATTTCCCTATCCCGCCTCTGCGGTGTCTCTCTGGCTGGCTACGCTCGACCCTCTGTTTGCCTTTGTTGGACGAAGACGCTCCTTCGTTTCCCGCAGATTGCAATGTATTTCCTAGTCGAGCTCAACATCTCTTGTAGGTTATTTGGTGGTGACAAAGCGAAATAAGACTTCAAGTACCCGGCTTCAACCCTGTTTCAAAACTACTCATGACAACATTATCTCGCTATACCCTGGTCACCATACACTTTGTAAAACCGCTCATAATAAGCTGCAGTACCCTCAAGCGTCGCCTTTGTCGGACCTCGTGAGTCGATATCGTCTTTAGTCCTCCTACCGACTTGAATTCGCTATAAACTTGTTGATCGTGTCATCCCATGATAAAATCGATCCAGGAGAGGAAAGCTGCGGATCCATGATGTTTGCCCGATCTTGCATTGATCCCACAAATGCTATACACCAAGCCTCATCGCTAGAGGTACACCAGGTGATTACGCTTTGAAAGCGGATAGCTGATCAGGAGGATCTGTTGCTCCGTGGTAGTTTATGAAGTGGGATAGTGAGTTCCTCCCTTGGAGCCGCTTTCAGATATCTTTGGGATGAAGCACACTTGTTCCCCACGCCGGAACCGTTTTAACACTCTTTGTTCCTTTTCGTAATTCCTCTATCTGTTTTTCATGATGCCTATCTCTTCCACGATTTGGGGGTTGAGGTGGGAGCGCAACATAACTTTCTTCAACTTCCGAGTCCCCCTGTCCTTCCAAGCGGGTGCGAACTCTGGCGAGTGTTCTTTAGTCGCCATCGAAGGCTGCACCGCGATCGTCGATCGCGGGCCCCTGATCTACTAAGCGCAGATTTCTACCCTCTCAGGATGTGAGGTTGCATGACTACTCTCCTCTATTTCCGATCATTGTGGTCGAACCGTTTTGGAGGAATGAATGTGGGCTGAATCTCGGTTTGTGCGGGTTGAGGAGGGTTGAATTTACGGATTGACCGAGGAGGTAATCATACACGCAATGAGTAGTGCATTTCCTTCCCGCATTTCTTCAACATATTCCATATGCGCTTGCAATGCTATTTTATATGTATCTTGTTGTGGGGAGCTCCTCGGCTAGAATAGCTTCTTGTTCGTTAGTTGGGTTGGGCGTCCCGCGATTCCTTTTCCCTTGCTTTTCCTAACCGCTTCTCATGTATTTCACGGGCTTTAGTCCTTTCCCGTATGTATGCTCGCATGTCGGTTGTGAGGCGTGGTTGACATCCGCCCCATCCGACATAACCTTCGGCTAGCCTCTCCACGGGGCGTGCTTTCGCTCCACATGGCGATCCCCGATTGGTGCGCTTTGCGGTGTTGGGGTTCATGTTTTTCCTTGACCAAGACTTATGATTTTTGGGCGGGTATTTTTTGACTTCAGAATATAAGGTAACGATTGTTTGTATTTCCCAGCGGTTTGCAACGAAAAGATGACCAAACTTTCCTTACTTCAAGATCTCGAAACCGATGAAAAATGCGTAAATCAACCTGGGTACTTTATATGGACTCAAATGTGAGTTTGCAATGAAGTTGATGATCTCCCTCTGTGCAAGTTGATCGGACAGTCTGAGATGATGATGACTTCGCTGAGACACCGTGAAATCGTCTTTGTGGTGGAGTAAGTGATCTTCAAAAGGTGAATGATGATCGGTTTCCGTAATAGAGCCAAGCGATGTTCTTACCGAACACCGATTTGGCGGTAATAAAGGTGTTTATCTTGAGGATACGAGGTAATAAATGAATGATTTCTCCGGTGTGGTTAGGGTGGCGTAGTAAGAACAAGGTCGCCGGATCTTTTACAAGATGAACAAGTTAATCTGTCGACAAATTGGCAGAGTTTCTTGTATTAGATTTTATAGTTAAAGTTTTTGAGAGAGAGTCTCTTATTACAATGTGATCCCATATATATATAGGCTAAAAAGTAAGTCGGTTTCATTGTTCATCGACAAGACAACCGAGAGTATATAGCTAAGTTAAGCATGCATGCAATACAAGTGTCCTAGCCACGGTGTAAAGTGTGGCTACTGGATTGGCCACCGGATAAGCACGGCGAGCAAATAATAATGAGAAGTATGGTCGATCGGACTCTGCTTTTGCCTTGAGTATATAGTAGGAATCATATGGAGAGAATGGGTCATACCTCTGTGTTTAAGAAAGAGAAAGTTAACCTCGCTGGAAATGATGAGGTACATTTTCACTTTCAAGACATTTGTTCTTACTATAAAAGGTAATTAGTTGTATTTTCATTTAATTAATTGTGGAATTACTATGGGAAATGCAGTATATTGTGAAAGGAGGAAGAGATTTGTTCAAGTTGTTGCCGGATGCTTTCAAAGGTATCAAGCAAATTGGAGTCATTGGATGGGGCTCACAGGTGAGTATTTAGCTTTTAATTGTAACCTATGAAAACTTGAAGCTTTTCTTCTTTTGTGTGTAAAAATTGAACTTTTGATGTATTTTATTTTATCGCCCTGTCGGCTGAAAATCATCGTTTATTTAATCCCCTTCACCTATCACCGTATGCTTTCACTTGGGTAATGCTTCATTTTCTGAAATGGGATTTTATTTGAACTTGTATGACTTAAGACATTAATGGCCTGTATCATACGTCATAAGATTATTGTTCAAGGATTGATTGCGTCAGAAGAATGTCATTTAGCTCATCAAATGCACATTCTACCTATCTGATCGCAGTTCTCTAAATTCAGTCAATGCTTGTACTAGAAGTGAGTGTGAATTAGGTACAACCTGAATATTCATTGTTCTTGCCATCTAAAGGTTTATAGTGTGAAGGCCTGTTCTTTATTTCCCGGAGTAAAAACTCTTGATCCCACTATGTTGTGGTAGGCGTGGCAGTCGATGAAGTGCTATGAACGTGAAATCGTTTCGCTTTAAACCAATTGCTGAGTTCCTTTGATGCATTTCAATTTTAGTTACAAATGGGCAGCTATTATTGGCTGGGTCAGTTATTTGTGAAAAGAGCACACTAGCTGTCTTGGGGCATGGTCCTAAGAGTAGAGGACACCTCTTTATTCCCTGAAACTGATTTATGAGCAACATCACCTACCATGTGATGTGAATCAAGTTTGATGCATTAATGTATTGTTGTATTCTCCATGCATAGGGACCTGCTCAAGCTCAAAATCTGAGAGATTCACTTGCAGAGGCCAAGTCAGACATCACAGTGAAGGTAATTTTTCTAATCCTCTAATTGGTATTTTTGAGGGAATCAGAAAGAGCGTTGACAGATTGAATTATGCATGAAGAGCTCTGCACTTTTAATATTGTTACTGTTTGAACAGATTGGTTTACGTAAGGGCTCTCGATCATTTGCTGAGGCCCGTGCAGCTGGTTTTAGTGAAGAGAATGGGACCCTTGGAGACATATGGGAGACTGTATCTGGCAGTGACTTGGTGCTCCTTTTAATTTCTGATGCGGCACAGGTTGGTAAACACTGTGTTTTAGGATGTCAGTCTTTACTTCTAGTGGTTTACTTATTATTATTATTATTATTATTATTTTATTTGTTAAGTGACTTCATAACCTTGCTTCTGCTTTTCCTTTCATCTTGACATCAAGCATCAGTAAATCATCTGATGGTGTTCAATAATGCAGTACAATTGTTGGTGCAAAACTTTACTAGATTCAGTTGTAATTATTATTTTCTTAGCATGATATGTGGTTATGATTATATTTCTTAGCCTGATGTGCTTGCTTTTGTCATATATCTCTAATTTCCTTAGCCTGAACATTCTAAGTTAATTATGCCTTTAGATTAGATAGTTATCTATGATTGTGATGCCTCAAATGGCTGTGGCCTTAGATTATGTTCAAATTTAACCTTGATGTACCTGTGAGTGTGGAGCTACTCATGCATGTGTAAGAGATATAAAACTAAACTGGCTGATCTAATAAGTCATCGGCTATTTTAGATCTTCTGTCTCTTGAGCACAAGTGTTGATCTCTCTCTCTCTCTCACACACACACACACTCTCTCTCTCTCACACACACTCTCTCTCACTCTCTCTCTCTCTCTCTCTCTCTCCGCTTTTGGTACATAAATAATTGATTTGATGCAGGCAGATAATTATGAGAAAGTGTTCTCCCATATGAAGCCGAATAGCATTCTTGGGCTTTCCATGGATTCCTTCTTGGCCATCTCCAGTCATCGGGTCTCGACTTCCCTAAAAATATAAGCGTGATTGCTGTGTGTCCCAAGGGGATGGGTCCTCAGTCAGAAGGTTGTATGTCCAAGGGAAAGAAATTAATGGTGCTGGTATCAATGCTAGTTTTGCAGTTCATCAGGTCCTCCTCCTTGGTTTGAAATGAAACTTCTCTCATGTTAATGTCATGTGCATTATTAACATTTTTTCTTCCCTTTCCGGTTGAATGCCGGTATACAGGATGTAGATGGCCGAGCAACAGATGTTGCTCTGGGATGGTCAGTAGCCCTTGGTTCACCTTTACTTTTGCCACTACTTTGGAGCAGGAGTACAAGAGTGACATTTTCGGGAACGTAAATTTGTTTTGCCGGCTTTCATAAGTCACACAGTATGGATTGGATCTGATTTCTTTTGTTGATTGATAGGCATTTTACTTGGTGCTGTGCATGGAATTGTGGAGTCATTGTTCAGGAGGTACACTGAAAACGGAATGGCTGAGGATCTTGCATATAAGAATACCGTGGAGAGTATAACAGGGATTATTTCAAGAACCATATCAACAAAGGTTTCTCTCACCAATGTTTTGTATTGTGATGTTTTCTGTCATTTCTTAATTATTTGGTTCTTTCTGCATCGTCTTACGGTTAAGAAAACTATTTTGGTGGAAAAATGATTTTGTTCTGTTCAATGATGTCCATTTCCTGTTTGAAACTCTTGATAGGGCATGCTGGCTGTATACAATTCATTGTCCGAAGAGGAAAGAAAGAATTTCAGACAGCCTATAGTGCTTCTTATTATCCGTGCATGGATATCTTGTATGAATGCTATGAGGATGTGGCTACTGGTAGTGAGATCCGTTGTCTTGGCTGGAAGGCGCTTATGTATGCACTCATCATATTTAAGCTATACTTAGAATTTATTGTGTTCTGCTCTTCGATTTCTTCTGCACCTGTACTTGTATTTATACATGCATTGAAATTGCATATCATTTATGTGTATGACTAAACTGCCATGTTCAGGAAAAGAAGGCCTGCCCGCTTCCCAATGGGCAACATTGACCAGACAAGGATGTGGAAGATCGGTGAGAAAGTGCTCAGTTAGACCACATGGCGATCTAGGCCCTCTACACCCCTTCACAGCTGGTGTGTATGTGGCACTAATGATGGCACAGGTTGGTTTACTTGGTGAATTAACTGTTCTATATTCTTAGCTTTTTGGTTTCAAATGCAAACATGCGCTTGCTGGTGGCAAACTTCTAGTATATCAGTGCTTTTTTGTTGCATACATCAAGCTACGCTTGGGAAAAGCTATTGTCAGAGCTGCTCTCTGCTAATGCTGAAGCAATTTGCATGGAAGCAGGGTTTTATATGCAAATTGCTCTGACATTAGCTGTAGAAGAGTAGCTATGTTGCAATAATGCTTACTTTACCCCACCCTATCCTTTGGTCATGATGGAAGACATAACTTTTGTGGTATGTGAATGAAATTACTCCCACCAGATTGAGGTTCTGAGAAAGAAAGGGCACTCCTACTCAGAGATCATCAATGAGAGCTTGATCGAATCAGTGGATTCGTTGAACCCTTTCATGCATGCACGTATGCGGCATTCATGGTTGACAACTGTTCAACAACTGCTCGCCTCGGATCAAGGAAGTGGGCCCCAAGATTCGATACATCCTGACTCAACAGGCATTAGTGGCAGTAGACAATAAAGCTCCAATCAATCAGGATTTAATCAGCAACTTCCTGTCGGATCCTATCCATGGAGCTATCGGTCTGTGCTGAGCTCAGACCTACTGTCGACATTTCTGTCCCTGCCGATGCTGATTTTGTTCGTCGAGCTTCGTCAATCTGGCAACTGAGGATAGACTGTTGATTACAATTTGAATTTCGAGAGGATGTGGCGATTAAATGAGTAATTTTGGTATTGTGTTGAATATAGAGGCATGCATCCTGATGCATTGTTCTGTTTGAATTATTAGTACTGTTAAATGTATGTTGTGCACTTTGTTTGTCAAGGAACCAACCTGATGATGTAGTGCTGCCTTTGATAATAAATTCGCGTCTTTTGTTACTATTTATTTTCCCATGTTTTATGTCCCCAGTTTGGTTTTGTTGTTGTTTTCAAACAATATGATTAATAAGGCAACCCTGCCCTTTGTCCCAAAATAAGTGACATTTTAACAGTTTACACAGATTAAGAAAGGTTATAAAATGACTAAAGTGCCTTTATTTTACTTCAACCATTACTTCACTTTCCTCTTAAATTCATCTTTTATTCCTGAAAGTTTGCTCACATTAATCAATTAAAATATATATACTTGTATTTCAAATCAAATTTACAAGTGGGATTCCCATATCATTTATTCCTAAAAAATAGTTAGGAGGACTTCCATGTTGGATATCATCATAACATTGTGTCACTAATCTGTTGTAGACATTAATGAATGAGGAACAATATTACAGAGATTTTATAATACAACATTTCTAGCTAAGAGTTCAAATGACAGTTATGCCTTGACACAGATTTCTACCAAATTTTGAGGGCAACTTGGTCAATTTCAAGAAGCACTAGAAATCATCGCGTGGACAGTATTCGGACATATCCAAGGCTGCAGAAGCTACAACCTTGTCCTCATCCAGAATTTCTAGATTCTCAAACGTATTGCCCTGAAAACATGCCACATTATTATTATAATGGTCAGAAATCCAGCAAAAGAATCAATCTTGGACGATTTAACAAGTTTTAGCAATTTGGGATGAGAATGATAAGTTTGATTACCATGTAATTAGGTCCTCTGATGTAGCCATTTATGAGTAGCTGCAATTCCTTATCATCTAAGTCCTCACTATTTCCACCTACTATACATGCTTCCTGAGACAAAGTAGATAAAATACAACTCAATGCACAAAGAGATCTTACACAGCGTAACACAAAATCTCCATGCAGAATTTTCGTCCCAGACACATGACTGGAGAAAGGGGATAGAGAAGGAATGATGCCCATTTACGTATCTTTATTTGTAGCATACTGTATGATTATATTTTTTTCAAACTAAATGACAAGACAGCAACTTCTAGCATAAGAAGAAGCATTCGCTTGTTACACTTTACCGCTTTCCTTGATGAACAACCGTCATGCTCCCATCCACAGCTGATCACCATCTTGACAGTCGCCGCCATCAGTTTTCCCCAACCAAAATACACCCTGTAACTTGATCTACAAGAGACGACCTATCATCTGAATTGCACAGTACAAAATTTCAGATTTGGTGCAACAACTGTAGAAATCGCACGATTTAACATATATAATGGTTTTCAACCCTTGGTTGATTAACAAAGTCGCACTAACTAACATGCAGCATGATTCTGCAACAAACATGTAGCTTTAAACGAGTGGAATTTCATCAAGTACAAACACAAGAAGTAAATTTTCATAATGTTAATACCTGAAAATTCATGGAGAAGCCTCCTCTATATACGCGCCTAAAATAAATAGGTTGGACTGGTAAAGCATTACATACCCCTGCAGTAATAAATTCTTCGGGTGTCAGAATCACAGGAAAGACAGACCAACGGCTACAAATAAAAATAGGTGAAGCTACATACAGTCTCCAAACGGTGTTAGTCCCCAAAGCTCAGGTCTAAAAGCTAGCAGCGAATGAAGCACGGAATCAGCAATAGAATACTGGTTACATTCAATTTGGACAGATGGAACAGCTACCACGCTCATTCCCGCAGCCTTCCCAGCTTTAACTCCAACTCTGCCACATTTGAGAACCAAAGGACAAAAACTACAGTTCAAGGCTTCAGAAAACGAATTTCTTGCAACATTTAACATGCAATGAGAAAACGGTTTTCTTAAGAGGCATAGAATTTTCTTTCCAAGAGAAGTGCTTATTCTTTTTAACTTCTAAATTATTTCTTTGTATGTTTTCCGACTTTTTTCCCATATTTAATAAAAGAAGTATAATCAGCTGATATGTTGAGTTAAAATTTCCAACAGTTCTATTTAGGATCTACAACATACATTGGACCCAGTTCATTACGGAATATCAACCTAGAACATCCAGGCTTATACAGAATCATTTCAAAATGACTTAATACTGCCCTAGTGCTAATTTCTATAGGTAGCTGAGCATGTGAAGGTGCTCAGTTCTTACAGGTGCCTGAATTGGTAGTAAAGACTTACACGGAGTCTTCTATGACTAGGCAATTAACTGCGCCAATACCCATTTTGTTTGCAGCTTCAAGAAACCTGAGGGCATAAAAGGTAGATTACAGGCGATCCAGATAGAAATCCTTAATCGTGAAAATAAGTATAAAAAACAAAACGATAACAAAAAGGAAGCATTCTTTCCATTAGGTGGAGCCACCATATGATGGCAAATGTCAAGATATCTCAAAAGGTCAATTAGAGCATAATCAGTAATTTAACAATAGCACTTGCAAAAGGATTGTCTGATTGTAGAACTATGTATCTTTGCATTCATTACAGACCACTTCATCAAGTTCCTATAGGGTTTTGGGCTTGCATGGTACAAATGATAAACAAATATACAAGTGAGTTGTCTCATATATACACGTTATGCAAAAGCAAGAATATCAACTATGACACTTGTATTAAAAATGGTTAAACCCTAACCATTAGGGTACCCACTCTCCCCGCCCCACAGGATGAGTGGAGATGTTAATCGTAACCTAGTGGCTCAGAGTCGATTTGCTATTATACCAAACAACTGAAGAAGTCGCCTTTGCTGTGGTTCGAACCTCCACACTCCATCAGTCCAACTGCCTTTGAAGGCACCCAAGCCCTTTACCACTAGGTCATGTCCTTGGGACAACTATGACCCTTGTAGATCTGATGCTTGGGGCCGGGCAGCTCTTTTAAGATGTACATTTGATGTCTTTACTGGAATGAAAAACTAAACACTATGGAAGACATCAAAAGCACAGAATCTTACATATCAGGTGCAGGTTTTCCAGCTTTGACATCATCACTTCCTAGGATTACAGAAAAGTGCTCTTTCCAGCCTGCAATAAAGTCATGCATACATGTGAAATTGTAGTAAA
This sequence comes from Gentiana macrophylla, assembly GCA_026214975.1. NCBI lineage: Eukaryota > Viridiplantae > Streptophyta > Magnoliopsida > Gentianales > Gentianaceae > Gentiana > Gentiana macrophylla. Next base: position 119,090,887 of record CM047812.1, on the reverse strand, counting down.
CTAGTAGATCAAGTGATATCCAGTTACTTCAATAATCAAAATATAAGAAATTTTTAAAAATTGCGGTCACAACATTATCAACTTTAAGTCAGATGATATACATATAGATATTGATAGCTATCCACCTGTAGGGGCATACTCAGTGCCGATAAAGAAATCAACGATGAAGGAAAAGAAAAAGAGTATAGAATGTTATGCACTATGATAGATGAACAAGTCATGCCACTGTTGCATACGACATCCCAAGTAGACTATGAGTCTGGGAGATGTTATGGTGATCTATACGTATCTATGATAGTCGATACAGTGGAAAAGATTGTGCAAAACTATCCTGGATTTTCACTATAATGCATAATGGGAGAGAATTATGACAATAAAGGGTTTAGCTTCCGTGGTGATTGAAAGTTTTTGGCTCAAAGAGGGATAAAACCATTCACCATTTTGGGATATCACAGACTCACAGTTACCTAACATCCCCAAGAATATCTAACAGCAGAACAGAAAATCTTAAAGTAAAAAGTAAAGAAGATGTATGCAATAACAAATAAGAATTGATGATTCGCCAAAAGCATACTGGAACAATTTTAATTAAATTTTTGGCATCCATCCTGGATGAGTACCAAAACCATGCAATATGTGTATGATTAATAATGCTCTAACAATAGTAATAAAATTAAATAAAACAATCCCTGAAGCCAAAACTAATAAAATACTATACAGCCCAAACAAACTCAACCTTGTTGGTGAGAAAGTTTCACTTCAATGTTCTTCCTTAAAGAGTTTGAAGCAAGTGCAAAGGGCACTCCACATTGATAGAGATGCTGCATAAGACGATTCGCCCAGGAAGTGGTTTAGCTTTCAGCCACCTAAAGAAGAAACATGCATGAATCAGTTTCCCAAATAGGAACAGATGGTATGACTTTAAACTTAAAGAAAGACATTTATCATTGATACTCACATGTGCCGGATCAACGAGAAACTCAAGTAGTTCCAAAACGCGTTTAGGAAGATAAATAAGCTTTCTAGTTATTGGGTTTTCCAAGTTTAGCATCATCCTCTATTATTCTACAAAATGATCGGTACCCCACCTTTGACTAATTAACAATGTAAGCTTAACATATTGCAAACATACCTTAGTCTTTAATCCACTCTTTACTGCTTTCCTTAATGTATGTGTCTAAACCGTAAAAACTAATAATTTGGATCAGATGGAGTATTTGACACCAATTGTAAAAACAATTTAACGGATAAGTTCATTGAGGAGACTCCTATGAGATTTAACAACATAAATAAGTTCATCATTGCATATAAAAATCAGGAAAAACATGGAAGACCGATAATGTGAAGCGTGAACTCACATTCCTTGGTAAAAGGGCAAGATTTCCTGAACATACTGGTCAGGCGTGAGGGGAAGGTCATAGGCTTGAATAGTGGCTATGACAGACTCTTTCTGAGTCATTCCCATTATCCTCTTCTCCTTTTCCATATCAGGTTGCTTTCATATCTTGCCAGAAATTTCGTCAATATATTCTTTGTATGCTGTTCTGAATCACCACAAACTCAGTTAATAATTTAAAAGAACCCAGAACAGGGGATGCCAAAAAGAAAAAACATAAAAAGCAAACAGGAAGGAAGAACAAATATTACCTGTATCCAAAAGGGTTCCGTCTAAATCAAAGATAACAGCTTTAATACAAGGTTTTGGGTTGTTGGGTAAGAGATTGAGATCACCCATGGTTTATTCAGTAGATGTATGAACTGGCTTTGGTGTTTATATAAAGAAGTAGCAGCAATTATATATAAAAAGAAAAAAGAAAAAGAAAAAGGAAACGCATCAGATTCCATGGTGCAATTGGATTGGTTCCCACCTATTTCTCAGCTGGATTCCATGTTGTCTGTCTCTGTCCATTGTCAACATATACAAATTGGAATAGTAATTTGAAAAAGGTGCTGCAATTGTTGTTGATTCGTCAAACGTAGGTACCACCCCACGGTATAATGCCACCAATTTGACTACTGCGCTTCTTCTTGTTGATTCTTCACGATTGATTGGGACATACGACGAGTATCAACAAGGTATAATGCCAAATGCCTTGCTTATTTTTGAGTTTTGCTATGCTATGCTACTACGAGACTGATTGCTACATCCAATATATATGGGTATGCATATACATCTGAAAAAGTAATAATAAAAGAGCCACACGTCTTAAACTTCAATCCACACGTCTTTTGTCCTATGAGAAACCAACGCATGGAAAGCCATCCTGAATGAATGGACTTAGGAAAAGCAATATGTAAAGTTGGGACCTGATTTGCATTCTTCGTAGCTATGAAGAATGCGTCCAAAAGATAGCCTGATGAAAAAATCAAGATTTCTAGTGAGCAGAAACAAGCCTGCAAAAGATGGGAACCCAGCCCAACAACAAAGAAATATACATATGTAATGTCAAAAATAACCTAGGATAATACCATTCGGTTTGTCTCAATTTCTTTATCTGATGGTATGCCTGATAAAGTCTCGTTTTGTTATTCGACATGTATTGGACTAATGTCCTCATTTCACATATGTAGTGATTGCTACCGATTTTCTTCATCATATCATCCAATTACTTTCGATTTTTACGACCATGCTCACGTGTAATATTGTCACTGCAGACTTTCTTCATCATATCGTGATCTACGATCCAACTTATTTTGTATTTTCCACGATCCAACCCAGTCTCGTATTTCCACCTGTCACCACGGACTTTCTTCATTATTATCACGATCTACGATCCAACTTACCTCGATTTCTACTTACCACATCCTCTACCACACGGTCTCCACGCGACCACGCCCAAAATTTGAAAGACATGACGTGATTTTTCAAGGACATGACTAATGATTTTTCATTAATAGCTCATTATTTTGTTTCCATTGACTTCATTATCACGATCCACAATCCAACTTACTTCATTTTCCATGATCCAACTTAGATCTCAGATTTCCACACCACGCCTCTACCACATGGTTCCACCGCGCCACGACCAAAATTTGAAGGACATGACTTGTGATTTTTCAAGGACATGACTAATGATTTTTCATTAATAGCTCATTATTTTTTCCCATATGACTTCATTATTATCATGATCCACGATCCAACTTAGTTTCTCAGATTTCCGCGATCGCGTGGCACATCCAAAATTTGAAGGACACGACCCATGATTTTTCAAGGACATGACTAATGGTTTTCATTAATAGCTCATTACTTTTTTCATATGACTTCATTATTATCATGATCCACGATCCAACTTAGCTCTCGATTTCCACGACCATGGCTCTACCACACGGTCTCCATCGCACATCCAAAATTTGAAGGACACGAGTCATGGTTTTTCAGGACGTGACTAATGATCTTTCATTAATAGCTCATTAGTTTGTTTTCATATGACTCATGATTTTTCAAGGACATGACTCATGATTTTTCATTAATACTATCTCATTATTTTGGTTTCATATCCCACATCTTCTAGTTTCTTTTATTTAAGACATAACCATCATAATCAATTTCGTATAAATCATAAATCATTTCGATCGGTAATGCTAGTTCAAGAGCATATCATTACGATAAAAGAGTAAATATTCTTTATCGGTGATAATTTAAAATCTAATGATATATTCAATGATTTATTATCCTCGCACTTCACATCACTCGTTAAACACGCCTTTTCAAAAACACGTCTTTTATGATTTATTCTTTGAAACATGTCTTTCAAAAGACTTTTGTCTTAAGTTTTTAAATGGTGATGTTCATGTTTTTTAATCTATATATGAATATCATGTGAATTTTATGAGTATTCGACATTGAATATTTATTTATGAATTTTACACTTTTGTTGTTGACATGCCCATTTATATAATTACACACTCACTTTCTTTAGCTTTTGACATGTCCACTTCTATTAATTTTATATTTACTTTGACTAGCTTTTATATTTTTGGATGGACTTGAGATGCATTATATGATCGTTCGAATATCGATCATCTTCAGGTAATCATATTTTTCTCAAAATTGTCTATAAGACAAATACTGCACTCGGCCTTCATGGCATTGATACATGCAGGTATTATAAACTCTGATTTCCGTCATCATGATGATCGAAAATAGATCTGCATTTGCATTTCTCCTAAAAATAAAACAAGGTAGTTATCAAAATTAGTTTATTATTTCATATCGCTCCGCTCTCAAATATAAGTCATCCTATATTTTTAGATTTCTCACAATATTACCATTCTACATTAACAATAAAACATTTATTTCTTTTCTATTTTACCCCTAATTTATTATCAATCTAACACTTTTCATTACTTACAACAATTACATTAATGATCACAAGAGGATTTAGACATTAACCTTTAAATTTACGACATTCAACCACTTTCTTAATCCATGTAAAATTTATGATTACTTATATTTTCGCATGATGTAGATTGAAGACAAAGATAAAAGTTTAATGATTAATTTTTTTAAAAGGAGTATTAATGATTAAATAAGAACACGATTACTTTGTTACAGAAAAGCATGTGGGAGTCTGATCTCATGCTTAAAAATTGTTGCATCGGGTTATTGTAGTTACCAACCTACCATCAATCTTGGTAGTAGTCGCTTCTGATTGAGTAACAACGATCGAAAGAATTTTTCGTAAATGATAATCTATGAAATAACTATATATATATATATATATATTTTTTTCTTTTCATTGATAAGAGAAATTGATAATAAACTCGTAGTGATAAATGTTGTGAAAATAAGTAAATAATAATATAGAAAAGAGGAAGTATGGGGAATAAGGAAAATGTCCGTATGTTATTTTTTTAATACTACTATAAGGAGTATTTATAGCAGATTACACGTATAAATATAATAAAATAGATAAATCAGAAATTTATATAAATCAATTTGAATAGGTAACCATAATTTTTTTTTAATAAGAATATTTATTTAATAATATATATCACATCATTTTAATGTGTCAATGCTGAATGAAAATAATAAAATGAAAACATTTTAAAAGTTCTCATCGACAAAGAATTCACCATCCTGTGCCAAGCAACACCCCGCCATCGCTCCAGCCAAGGCCCCATGCTCAATCCCTCCCTAATAAATAAAGCCTTTGCGCCAAAAGCTGTAAAAAGTAAAAAAACAACAAAAAACAAAACAAAGAGACCTCATCGCTCCTCAAAAGCAAAACCCAGGAAATACACTCTAGGTTTAGTAGTAGTATGGAGTACAAGAGAGGCAATTTGGTAGAGGTTTCCAGCAATGACGAAGGATTCGTGGGATCATACTATGAAGCAACAATAGTAACAAAACTAGCAGGTGACGAATACATTGTGGCGTACACGACCCTCTTGAAAGATGATCTTTCTGGACCATTAAGAGAAGTGGTACCCGGTAACCAAATACGGCCAGCGCCACCTGAGGTTCCGGTAACTGGGTTTAATTTGGATGACAAAGTTGATGCTTTTCATAATGATGGCTGGTGGGCTGGTAAAATTACTGGGAGAATTGGGGAATTGCTTACCGTTTTCTTTGACTATTCTGGGGAAGAAGCGGCTTACAGGGTTAATAGGATTCGGCTTCATCTGGATTGGGTTCATGGAAAGTGGATTTCTTCTCAGAAAAGAGTCTCTTTCCGGTAATTATTCTTTTGTCTTCTCATTTACCGGCGGAAGAAGGGCAAGTGAATTCTTTTCTAAATAAGATCGATCCAACTCCCACTCCCTACCCCACTGCATCCAACCCCACACACAAAGATTCTGTCTTTTAACAAAGATGGTTGTTCTTTTTCCCAGGAATAGTGACACCTATATATTTCAGTATTTCACATATAAAAGAAACTCCACAAAACAATATATATATTTAAATAAATTATGTAAACCTACCCTTTTAATTTTTGGCTTCTACATGTTTTTATTATTATCAGATGATGGTTAGCAAAATCACAGATTCTTGAGGGCAACTTTATTGCTGACAGGCACAACCCTAAATTCTAATGTGGATGAGGTTGTGGTATAAGATTGTGTTTTTGTGTTGTGTTTTTTGTTCTTGAGAAGGTGGGAGTTGCAGATTTGAATATCCATCCCTATATTCGCGACTAAGGGTTGTTTAATGTTGAATTCCGTCATCAAATTATCTCAGTCCGACCTTAATTATTCACATCGGGGTAATTCATTTTAAAACGTCTTGATCTCTGTAGGCCTGATAAAGTATTTTTGATGAATCTTGTTTGGCTTATCCTTTTTGTAGAATTGGGTCTTGACTAGAAAAGTTTACCTCAAACAAGATAGCATCTTAAAGTAATGTATTAAATATTGCACAAATATATTTTGATATGTGTTATGTTTGAGCATGTTAATGAATTAGCAAGCCAGGTTTAAAATGCTTTACCATTCGAGTTGAGTCATGATCAATCTTGAGCTTTTAGTAAAATTAAACTCAAGCTGGGCACAAGCTGTTTGACTTATTTAGAACCCTAGATCCCCTTCTTTAAAGTCGACTGGTGTATACAAGGATTGAAATATCTTGATTTATCTGTTGCCCTTTTCATGTATGTTATGATGCAGATATCAAGTTGATGATGACAAGGGCAAAGGGAAGAAATCTCAGGTCTGAATGAGTAGAAAGCTGGGATGTTATGTCTAAGAATTCCCATCCCACGTAAAAAAAGGTAAATAAGCTGTTGTTGCACTTGTTTTAGCAATTAGCGCCTAAGCTTAGATCTTAAAGCTAACGTTGTATGTATGACTAATCATGAGACTTGCAGAATTGTGATCCTATGTAAGTGTAAATCCTTTCCAGCTGATATGCAGCTGTTTTGTAAACCGCTTCTCACTATTACTGTTGCTGCTTCTCATTAAGTTCTGTTTATTGGATTTGACTACAAGCTACAAGCTGTGTTTGAGTGCCATATATAGGGATTCTATTGGCATCCCTACAATGCTTCGACATCATTATTACTACACACGACACTACATCCGACTTACAGAAACGCATCATCCATAGAGACAATGTGGTGCCTAAAGCAAAAACGGGATGTCACTAGAAGTCCCCTATACATAAACACGCATGTATATATAGAACATGAGGACTTGTGGACATTCTCATTACCCTAGGACAACATGCCTTAACTTCAAACATTTGTTTTAACAATATTAAAGCAATCGTTCAAGCTTAAAATAATTTTTTCACTCAAAGTGAAAAAGAAAATAGTAAACAACAAAGTCTTCTTTCCTGTCTGAAGCAAGAAGGCATGTTGAAGTTGATTCAACGACTTTTATTAGTACAAATGCCATAAAAACCATTAGAGTTTCAACAGATAATTAAAGACGGCTAAAATTACATGCCTCTGTAGATGCATCTTCTCATTCGTTGGTTGCCTCAGTATCAGAACATAAGGTATGCACACGTGGTGTCTAAGCTAAGCCTGTTTTAGCCGGTGTTCTGCATTCCAGCGGCGATGCCCTTCATGGTCAAGATAACAGTGTCCTCTAGTCCAGGTGCATATTCGCTGTGGGATTCAACTTTACTAGCTCTGCAGCTGATTTGCTTGATGACATTGATTCAATGATATCTTTTGATACACGGGCTTCATCTGTACATTGTAGCTGGGATCACGATCCTCTTTAATGTACGCTTGGCATACATTCAACACTGTGATGTACGGATCTCAAGCCTGAGTCTTTGCCTCAAGTATGGGTCTCTTCAAGGAGCTCTTGTGCCCAGCAACCTACAAAAGCAAATAGATGAATGGTATTATTTGTATGCCAAGATTTTGATGCAGGGGGTCAGTGAGAAATATACCTGAAGAATGAGGTTCTTAGTTTTCTCATGAGTATCCCTCAAGTGCTTTCCAAATGGCCACAACCTCAGAGACAAGTAGTTTATCATACAAAGCAGCAATTTGGGTCTCCCTTAGCAAGGACCATTTCAATCAAATCAATTGTGACTCTAAAGAAAGGCCATTCCTTGTACATGTCATTAAGCACATGGAGGTTTTTAGGATCCTTCTCGATAACATGGTTCAATGCTGCCTCAAAGCCAAGCCAGACTGGAAGATGAAATCTTGTCTGTGTCAAGCAAATATCCATGGAATTGCTCTTAAGGATTCAATTCCACCACTTGGCTTCCGCTTTGATGGCCGACTGCCAATATTCATTCGACCATACTCTAGCTCCGTGTAGCCTGCAATCGTAAATAGCGGAACAAATCTTATCACTCTTTCACATATGACATCAATGAATTTGCATACTACATCTAAAACTATGACTTTACACAGTGACTTGTAAAATGAAGACCATATCTTAGGCCTATCAGCCTATTACTTTAAGATGATTAGGCAATTCTGTTGGATTGAATTTCCACAACATATGGCATTGACACGGCCACCACAATAAAGACACGACAACATGATGTGATTGTTGGACCAATGCTTATTTATGTTTTTAGTGTAGTGGGACATTTATCATATTCTTACATTTATTCATCACTTCTGTAGGCAAAGACATTTTGCAATACTTTCTTG